>JAUTXW010003787.1:675000-1169572 GCA_030620095.1 Kuschelorhynchus macadamiae
ACCATCGCTGTGACATCCATTTATCTTTAATATACATTTGCGCAAAAGCTACCTTGAAACATCCGCAAAAATTTCGAGTATGTTGTGACATCCTTACAGATAAGACAAGATATTTACAAAGTGAGGTGTTTAATGAGGTCACCCCTTAGAATATTTGCACGGTCTCTCGACAGATGTAATGGAATATGTATTTGCGGTGTGTGATATTAAAAAAATGTGTACTTTTGTTAATGTAAATAACCTCTTTAATCAATCAACAAACAAATGTTTTCATAATCATTATCCATTTATAAAAATAAAATATTTAAAAAATATTAATGAGAAAAATATAATATTTTTCTTTGACAACCAACATAATTTTCTATTTGGCCGAACTTTTTGACGGACAGTATAGATTGATCACCCCCCAGATTACTTTTGTCTCAATACGATTTCATAATTACAGCAGGTCAAAGTAAATATCAACTCTAATTGCTAAGACGGAGTTAACACAAGTTGTGGAAAAACTAAGTGGACTGAAATAAAAAGTAAAATTAATATTACCGTTTCCAATGCTCGTATCACGAATGTGTAACAAACTGTATGCATGCGCAACTTTCCGTTAGTTTAACCGACTTTGTATCCCTAATATCCCCCACTAACAAACTTGAACTCGAATGTCGGCATATTGGGTATAAGAATGCGCTTACAGAATCTGTGAAGTCTCTTGATGAAAAACTCATAATGGTTCGACGTATTGCGCATCACACAATTTGACTATTAAAAATCAGCATTTTATAATGTTTGTATTCACATCGAACTGTGAATCGTTTTGATTTCATTGAAATCGGTAATTTCCTTTCTGCTGTTTCTAAATATTATGGAAGAAAACAATGATTACCTATTACCGATGTCACAAACATCGACCATGTATTAGAATAGTATTTAAGATGATTAGGAAGATACAATATATTGTTATCATTACTTCCCTCATAAAAGGGAAGTATTGTAATCGTGAAAAAATCACCCTCCCAGATTTTTTCAGATCTTTACATTTCAGGGCCCCTAGACTACGAAAAACATATTTTCTCGATTCCGTCGGTCTGTCTGTCAAAAATTAAGGGTCATATGGAGATGACCTGGTAACATTTTGGTAAAAATCCAATAGGGCAAAACAAAATGGCGGCCTAGTGAAATGTTAAAAAAATTATTACTGAAAAAATGCTTTTCCAATTTATCTCAAATTGTGCACAAAACTAGTATTATGTAGGAATCAACTGGTAAAATGGCGAATCCAAGATGGCGGAACAAAATATTTAGGATTCAGCCTGAAAAACTACTTAATGCACTGATTTCAAATTGTGTGCCATAACTAATTGTAGTATAGAGATAAACTAGTAAAAGTGTGGTACTAATGCAAGATGGCGGAACCCTCTCAGGTTTTACATATCTTCGCGTTTTGGCGTCCCTAGGTACCAAAATTATGTTTTATTAAGCTCCTCGGTCCGTCTGTCGGTTTGTCTATCTGTCATTTAGCAGCATAGCTTCAAAACTATTCATCAGATTGACTTCAAATTTTAGTCAAAAATTAAGGCTCATATGGGAATCAAGTATTATGTAGGAATCAACTGGTAAAATTTTGGTATGAATCCAAAATGGCGGAACAAAATGGTGGTTTAATAAAATATTTAAACATTCAGCCTGAAAAAAACTACTTAGTAAAGGGATTTAAAATTGTGGGCCATGACTAATTGTAGTATAGAGGTGCACTAGTAAAACTGTAGTATTAATTAAAGATTAATAAATTACGCTAGCAGGTTTTACATATCTATGTTTTATCAACTCGGAGGGTCCACTTGTCGGTTTGTCTGTGTGTTCGCGGCATAGCTTAAAAACTACTCATCAGATTGACTTCAAATTTTGGACAAAAATTAAGGCTCATATGGGGATGACCTGGAAATATTTTGGTTAAATGAAACGTTAAAAAATTATCACTAAAAAAAACGAATTTACCTCACATTTTGTAAAAAAAATCAAGTGTTACATGAACTGGTAATATTTTGGTATGAATATAAGATGGCAAAACAAAATGGCGACCTAACAAAATATTTAAAAAATCGGTCTGAAAAACTACTTATTAGATTAATTTCAAATTTTGTGCAAGCATTAAATGTAATATAGAGATAAACTGGTAAAGTTGTGTAACGAATTCAAGATAGCGGAATAAAAAAAATAACGTAAAAAATTTTTATTCAATTGACCGTAAATTTTGGAGAAAAATTAAATATGATATAAAGATAAACTGATGCGAATTCAACATAACAAAGTCGCGGTGTGGGTCAATGTAAAAACTACTTATTGAATTAATTTTAAATTATGCCCAAAATCAAATGTGGCATAGGTAACAAAATCGCGGTGTGGGTCAATGTAAAAACTACTTATTGAATTAATTTTAAATTATGCCTAAAATCAAATGTGGCATAGGTACAAACTGGTAAAATATTGATAGGGATCCAATATACTGGAACAAAATGGCGTCCAATAAAAATTTTTGAAAATACAGTATATATATGTTCCTAAATAACTATTGAACTAAACTGATTTACACTTCATTATTCCTAATAAAAGGAAATATTCATAATGAGGGAAGTTCTGTCTAAAGGAAATTTAACGAGTTTTTTAATTTTGTGATCTGCAGTATTTTTGTTACCATACAGATGCTATGGATTCGGCGTTATAGTAGGATAACTCTGAACAATTCTGCGCCTCACATACAGGGTGATCTAACAGTGCGTTTAAGTCCAATAGCTCGACTATTGTGGGGATTAGAAAAAAAAAATTATACGAAACTGGTAGAGACATTAGATTATACAGGTAAGACAAAAGTATTGTAATTGTATTGTTTCAGGGTCCCTAGATGCCGAAAAATATCTTTTCTTAATTTCGTCGGTCTGTCTGTCAGGCTGTCTGTAAGTCTACAGCTAAAAACTACTTATCCGATTGACTTCAAATGTTGGTCAAATATTAAGAGTCACATGAGAATAGCATGGTAACATTTTGGTAAAAATCTAGTATGGCTGAATAAAATGGCGGTCTATTAAAATAAAAAAAAAATGATTAAAAAACTGCTGATCCAATTTCCCCAAATTTTGCAGAATGTGGGGTATATATCTACCTAATAAAATTTTAAGAAACTATTACTAAAAACTGCTGCTCCAATTTACCTTAACCATTGCACAAAAATCACGTTTAATATAGGGATAAAATGGAAAATTTTTGGGGTGGAGCCTTGATAGTGAACAAAAATGACCGCCTAATTAAATGTATCAGTAACATAAAAAGTACGTATACAATGGAGCATAGGTAACAAAATCGCGGTGTGGGTCAATGTAAAAACTACTTATTGAATTAATTTTAAATTATGCCTAAAATCAAATGTGGCATAGGTACAAACTGGTAAAATATTGATAGGGATCCAATATACTGGAACAAAATGGCGTCCAATAAAAATTTTTGAAAATACAGTATATATGTGTTCCTAAATAACTATTGAACTAAACTGATTTACACTTCATTATTCCTAATAAAAGGAAATATTCATAATGAGGGACGTTCTGTCTAAAGGAAATTTAACGAGTTTTTTAATTTTGTGATCTGCAGTATTTTTGTTACCATACAGATGCTATGGATTCGGCGTTATAGTAGGATAACTCTGAACAATTCTGCGCCTCACATACAGGGTGATCGAACAGTGCATTTAAGTCCAATAGCTCGACTATTGTGGGGATTAGAAAAAAAAATTATACGAAACCGGTAGAGACCGCTGAGAGCTACAATCTAAAATTATTTTTGATTATACAGGTAAGACAAAAGTATTGTAATTGTATTGTTTCGGGGTCCCTAGATGCCGAAAAATATCTTTTCTTAATTTCGTCGGTCTGTCTGTCAGGCTGTCTGTAAATCTACAGCTAAAAACTACTTATCCGATTGACTTCAAATGTTGGTCAAATATTAAGAGTCACATGAGAATAGCATGGTAACATTTTGGTAAAAATCTAGTATGGCTGAATAAAATGGCGGTCTATTAAAATAAAAAAAAAATGATTAAAAAACTGCTGATCCAATTTCCCCAAATTTTGCAGAATGTGGGGTATATATCGACCTAATAAAATTTTAAGAAACTATTACTAAAAACTGCTGCTCCAATTTACCTTAACCATTGCACAAAAATCAAGTTTAATATAGGGATAAAATGGAAAATTTTTGGGGTGGAGCCTTGATAGTGAACAAAAATGACCGCCTAATTAAATGTATCAGTAATATAAAAAGTACGTATACAATGGAGTTGAAATTTTACACAAAAATAAAGTGTAAAACAGGGATGAACTGGTAAAAATGTTTAAAAAAGTCGGTAATATTCTATTTCCTTTTTTTAGAATAGAAGAAAAAATCTTCTATTTATGGAGAAAAATATTAAAAGTTTTCGTTAATTTTTTTGTGGGCCATATACATAAACTTAAAAGAAATGCAAAATAATTAAAATTAAGAAATGTTGACAACAAATAAAAGCATAATTTAAAAAACGGTATATGTATATGAAGAAACAGTAGAAAATATATTGAAAATGAATATGAAGAAAAATAAATTTTAAAAAATCGTGTAATTCTGTTTTACCCGGGATATCCCTCGTAACAAATTCCACCACACATAGATAACAGTTTATACTGGCAATAATTTTATAGATATTGTATAAATTGTACTTATAATCTCTTATAAGTTTAGTCCTGGTTATTTGGGTACAAAAATAGGTAAAACCCTTTTAACAGAACTGTCCTCGTAATAAAGAAAATAGGCACATATTGATATTTATACAGTGTGTTATCTTACTACCAAATAACTATATGGATATATCTCAGTCTTATCGAGAAATTCGTCATTTCGCGAAGAGCTTAGTCAGCGCATTAAGCATCGGCATATTGAGTAAAAACATAAAGTTGCATCGTCTGGTTGGGCTCTACTTAAAAAGTCCAAACCGTTTTCACGTACACAATCTGCCTAAAATAAAGACTTGCAGGTTCATGGAGTGCCCAAGAAAAAGGGCATTTTGTGTTTAAATGATATACAACGTGGTCCAACAGTGCGTTCAAATCCAATAGCTCGGTTATTGTGAGAATTAGAAAAAAATTTTACGAAAGTTGTAAGGACTGCTGAGAGCTATGACCTAAAATTATTTTCGATTATGCGGTGTTGAGGATACGTTTGCCACAAACCAAATTTACATTTTTTTAAATGGAACACGCTGTATATTGTTTTATTTTCAGATTCCTCCCTTTTTGGCCATTCACCCAATATAGGATTTGTGGGGACTAATACATAGTCATTCAAGATTTATGGCCACTTTTCGATACTATAAGACGTATCTTTGACGGCTTGTATTTTTTTTAATGGATTAGCATAAATCATTTTAGCATGGTAAAAACTTCCAAATGTGGTCTTCTTTTAACTGCGGTTCTTTAGCATTCTTCGATAATGGTATACAGGGTAAATAAAAATCCTAAATGCAAATTTTATCGATTAATTTAAATTGCACGCCCTCTAAATTATTATATTTTCAGATTCCTCTCTTATTAGCTATTGATTTAGTATAGGGTTTGTGTGTTCAAGATTTATGGCAACTTTTCAAAAAACATGAGAGGTGGACATCTCAATTTATTACAGGAAATTATTGCAAAGTGTTCTTCTTTCAAGAAATTTTTTTTTTAATTTATTCATACTAGCACGCATGGGTCGAAAAAGTTGAAAATTTCAAAAAATAAAAATTATCACTAATAAAAAAAGATTTTACCTAAAAATTTTACATAGTATTACAATGATCTAGTAATAAAAACTAGTGGATATTACGAAATGATCGAGATAAATTATGTGTTAGGAGCAAGTTAATGCAATTGCCAAACAAAAATCTTTTTTGGCATTTTCGCAACTGAAAAAAATATCCAACTTTAAATTAGGTAAGTGATCTCAACATGTAGATAGATTGCTTGTCAATCTAAACACAATGAAAATGCAATTGTTTGTTAGTCTTGAATATATCACGAAAAGTATCCGAGAAGCGCTTCTGAAAGTTTATACAACGGTTTGATGAGACGGAAAATGTAAATATACAAAAACTGATCGAGTCAAAACTGTTTTAAACTAGTTAGGACTTAGAAAGGACAACTTAACAGCTAGTTTAAACTAATTGTTAAGTTTCCATTCTAGAGCAATTAGAATGTAAAAATAAAACAATAAAAAAATAATACTAAGTAATAAAGCGTATAAAACAGTAAAAACTACTTAATTAGATGTTCGAAATACCTACTGTTCTGTACGACACAAATATTTACACGATTTTCAAAAGATAGGCTAACATTTCTTAATGTATTAAAATTAATTTCATTAAATACACTTCGGATTATTACCTTCATATTTTCTTTTGTAGTCGGAGGTAAAGTGCGGGACACGAAAGAAAACCGGGCGGAGGCAATCGGTTTAGGAAGGTCGGCCAAGAAATCTCTTTAAACCAGTGGTGTCCCGTGCGTCGTTCTTTAAATAATATGGCACTCCTTTTTGACTATACTCACTTTAGATAATTAAAAAATGTAACTATGCTTAATGAACCTTTATCTATATTTGTCTGTTTTCTTTCGTTTACCGCACTTCTATATCTCTTTTGTGTTGCAAAAACGGCGAACTTTCGAATTTTAAAATAAATTAATTTTGATTTTTCTTGATCGATTTACCTATAAATATATTTTTTCTTGAGCTCTGTCATTAACGGTTCCCGGGCTACTGCCTACGTCCACTATTATTGGACCACCCAGTATAGTGATACACGATTTACAAGTCCAGATTTTACAAGGGCAGCCAGCATCAGATCTAGTGAACGAGATTTATCAAAATTTTAATTTATGCAGTTCGACTTTGGGCTACTCGGTAGGGTTTCCAATCCCGGGATCCCGAATCCCGGGATCCCGAATCCCGGGATCCCGAACATTTTTCATCCCGAAATCCCGGAAAAAATCTCGAAATCCCGAAAAATATCCCGACTTTATCCCGATAAATTTCACATATTTATTTGACAAAAATTATTAATAATAAGTCAGGTATATGACCTATCCATGAAATATTTCTACATTTTAAAATTGGAAAATGATATTCGTGACCTTCAACAGTCCACAGAGTGCCTACTTACACTTTGTTATTGCTACTCCACTAAAAGTAATAAAACGGTTCTGGAATTCCCCGAAACGCCAGCCGAGGCCCGATCGATAATCGTATTGTGCGTTACGTCTATTAATTCTTTTTCAGTAGTTTCTGGGGCGGTGTCTAAAAAACATTAAGATAAAGCTTTGAAGCTGTTGTGACACTAAAAGTTTAAAACTTATGTGAGTTGTGAGTTAGTTAGATAGTTAATAAGGTATGCTATATTTTATTTGTTGTTAAATAATACACATGACGAAAATGGCTGATGATGATGAATATGTCACTCACCCTAAGAAAAATGATGAAAAATCTTCTATGTGGCAAAATTTTTTAATGTCAAAAAATAAACAAAACCTAACTGCGAAATGTAAATACTGTAAAAAAATAATTGGTATTAAGGGAGGTTCTACCAAAGGCCTGCATGTTCATTATAATGCAAAACATTCATTCCAAAAAGAACAGGATGCGTCATGTTCAAAAGAACCAACTGTAAAAACAAATTCAAGTTCCTGTACTGTGGCTAGATTTCCTCGAGGGACTGAAAAAGACGATGACATGTGCACTCCATCTAAGAAACAGAAAAGGATTAATGAATATTTCATTTCTCCTCCTGATAATGATTCTTTGGATGCTGTATTAGCTAGAATGACATCACTCGATGGTTTATCATTTAGGGTCTTTATTACTTCAGTAGACCTTAGATTAGGCCTTGATGCCAGAGGATTTACTGATATACCCAAATCTGTAACATCGATCCGAAACCGAATACTAGCATACCACAAAAAAGTGTTGAATTATTACGTGTTCCAATTTCAGACGATAAAAAAGAACGGTGGATGTTTCAGTTTGACATTAGACGAGTGGACATCTTCGGCGAACAAAAGATATTTGAATGTAAATGTACACAGTTTTGATGAAAAGTCTAGATTTTGGAATTTAGGTTTAGCTCGAGTAAAGGGCTCTTTACCTGCCCAAAGCTGTGTCGACCTACTCAAGAAGAAACTTGAAGAGTTTAACATTTCTTTAGATAATGATGTAGTGTGCGTCAGTAATGATGGTGCAAGTGTAATGAAGAAATTTGGGAAACTCATAAAACCACAACAACAATTATGTTTTGCACACGCCATTCATTTAGCAGTATTAGATGTTTTGTATTCTAAAAATTCAATGAGTGATGAAGAAGAGAACCAAAATGAAGACGATAAGGTGGATAACGATGAGGATGATTGTGACGAGTATTATTATGAAGATGAATGTAACGAGGAGGATTATTTAAAAGTGACAATGGAAAACGATAAACAAGACAAGGTAGACCTTACGAAAAACTATGATTTGGTGGTGATAGTTGAAAAAATCCGAAAAGTGGTAAAGCTTTTTAGACGTTCTCCTGTGAAAAACTCACTTTTACAAAATTATGTTAAAGAGAAACATGGCAAAGAACTTTCGTTAATTTTAGATTGTCCAACAAGGTGGAACAGCTTAGTAGATATGTTAGAAAGATTTGTCCAACTTAAAGATTGCACCAGAAAAGCTTTGATTGATTTAGAGAGCCCAATAATAGTCACAAATACAGAATTTGAAGTCGCACAGAACATTGTTCATTGCTTGGAACCGGTTAAACTAACTGTAGAAGGTATATGCCGACGAGATGCTACTCTTGCTACTGCAGATGCTAGTTTCAAATTTCTGTTTCGAGAGTTAGGTGATCTAAAAACAAAACTAAGCATTGACCTGGAAGAGTCTTTAAGAAAGCGAATATCAGAACGAAGAACCATAATGTCTGGAGTCATGGACTATCTTCAAAATCCCAACAAACAAGACAGCGAGGATACTTTTTTCAATTTGCCTCCGTCCAAGAAAATTGCAACTTTTGTCAAAAATATCCTGGAAAGCTTATCAAGGACCAGCCTTAGCAGCCAAAATGAACCATATGTAATAAATCTTGACGAAGATTCTGAGTCTGAAGAAGATTTGCCACTCAGCCGACTGAAACCAGCTGAAAATTTGAGCCTTAAAACCAAACTCGATAAGGCCATAACAAATGCAATGAAACCAGTACAACAACAGTTGAAGGGAAAATCTGATGATGTTTTAAAGGTGGTGAAAACGGAAATGGCCCTATTTGAAAATGGTGGATTGAAAGGTTTACATTTGCAACGGTGCTATGATCTCTTGCTGACAGTTCAACCCACCAGTGTAGAATCAGAACGAGTTTTTTCTTCTGCGTCATCCCTTGCTACAAGAATAAGATCTCGGCTAGCGGATTCTACCTTAGATTCACTGGTGATGCTCAGAAGCCATTTTCGTTCTAAGTAATTTAAGTTTTAATTTAATTTTGTTTATTTTTTTGTTTGTTTCAATTTGTGTTTAAACATATAATATTTCTTAATTACGTATTATGCAATGTTATGTTATGAATTATATTTGTTATCATGCAATGCAATACACATTACATTTCAATAAATATTGAAGTACCTATATAATATATCATTTTTTTTATTAAGATAATTAAAATATTTAAATTACGTATTATAATGACCCTACAAAATATTTTTCAATTTTTTCGGGATTTCGAGATTAATCCCGGGATCCCGGGATTGAAATAAAAAATCCCGAAATCCCGAAATTCAATCCCGATCCCGAAATTTGGAAACACTACTACTCGGGTATGCCAAAAGTGGCCGTCTGTCTCCGTTTGTCATATTACTTTATACAGGGGTCGTCATTGTGAAGTACTATACAGGGCGTTTCCTAATTGCGTGCTGATGTTAAAGGGGGTGTTTTTATGTCCTAAAAGTCTTAACTTTTGAGATACAGGATGGTAAAGTTTAAAAAGAAAACATTTTTTTTCATCCCAATTCTTATGCTATTGTAGATAACTGCATGAAATTTGATACACGTCTTCTATGCATTGAGGAGCATACGGATTTACCCACGTTAATTACATATGCACGTCACTGGTAGAAATTTCAAAAATTGATTGTTAATAAAAATGTCCTTTTATGCATAAAAGACGTGTATCAAATTTCACACAGTTATTTATCTATAATAGCATCAGAACTAGGATTTAAAAAAATGTTTTTTTAAAACCCTGTACCTCCAAAGTTAAGACTTTTAGGTTCATATTAACGTTTTTTCTTAAAAAGGTCCAAGAATCACCCCCCTTTAACATTAGCACGCAATTAGGAAACGCCCTGTATAGTACTTCACAATGAGACAAACGGTCACTTTTGGCATACCCGAATAGCCCAAAGTCGAACTGCATAAGTTAAAATTTTGATAAATCTTGTTCACTGGAATCAGTGCTGGCTCCCCTACTACTATAACTACATTGATGTGTTAATTTTGAAACAATATGAGTTCTGTAGTTTTTCAAATATTAATTGCAATATTAGATATTTTTTGACACCCGGTATTGAACAGAAAATTAATTATTTTGAAGCAGTTTATTGACAGCTACTTTATGAACAATTTTACAAAATATATGAAAAAAAACTAAGCCATTTTTGAGGTTGACGGCTGTGATTCTAATGGTTCGATTCCTTCTAAATCGTTGTCTTCCTCTGAAAATGATGAGGTTTCATCGTCACTACTTGAAGATCCCAATGTGATAATTAAATCATCAATAATCGTTTCAATTTTGCCATCTACTTCCCAGTATTTAACTTCAATAGAACGAACATGTTTAACATACGATTTCCAATTTTCAGCCGACATTGAGGATGTTATTTTATTTAAATCTTTAATTGAAAGTTTATTGGTGTTGCGCTCTCGAATATATTTTTTTACTCCTGCCCATGAAAGTTCAATAGGGTTGAGGTCGCACATGTATGGAGGCAGCCTTAAAGGTGTATGACCGAGGTTACGTAAAAACCGTCAATTTTATACTTTTTTTCTCTAGGCTTGTTGGCTGATATTACTTCATATAATTGATATTTTCTCCATGTTGGATCACATACAAGATTGTTCGATTTAAGCCACGATATCATATGAGATTTTGTAGAGTATTTAGTTGGCACTTTATCTTGTACTTGAGAATGATAAGATGCATTATCCATTACCACGACTGATTTGGGAGGACTGTTAGGTAGAAGCTTCTCGAGCAACCATTTTTCAAAATTATCTCTATTCATCTGTCCATGATAGTCTCCAGTTGTTCGTCCCGAGCGAAAAACTAAAGCAGCACCTGGAACAAATCCGGCTTCTGAACCAGCATGAAATATAATGAAGCGACTACTAGAGCGGATTCCCTGAACAACACCTGTAACACTTTCACTTTGAAAGCATTTGTTCACTGTCATATCATTATCTACCCAGGTTTCGTCTAGATACACAATATTGCGTCCTTCTTGCCTATATTGCCTTACAGTTGATATATATTTCACCCGCCAGTGAAAAATATTTGGTCTCTCAATAAGCAATTTTCGTTTATTTTGGCACTTGCGCCAAACAAAACTATTTGATCGTAAAAGCCGATTTAAGGTTTTATACCCGTACAGAAAACCCATTTTGTTCCTTACAGCACGAAGTAGGGGTTTGCAGGTCGGAACCTTCTTCAAGTTTATATAAAAATCCTCTATTGTTCGTCGAATTACTTGAAAATCACCATGGTCAATGTTATCTTTGTATGATAATCGGGGTCTTTTTTTACCAGGAGATTTTAAAGGTGAAGTAGAACATGAGCGATCATTATGTTCTCTTTGAATTTCTCTTACACTACTTTCCGAAACAAAAGTGTAAAATGCAGCGCGTTCTGTTCGATTTTGAATTGGAATAGTCAAACTATTATTTTCATCTTCTCTAGTACAGGCCTCTATAACGCTCGCAATAACTTCACGTGCACCGCTTCGAATTGTTTTTCCTCTTTTGCTCGCCATCGTTACTTCGAAATAATAATTCAAATTCAACGCAACGCATTTATATAGAAATGAAAACAAATGCTCGAAATGTATAGGCGCCACCGGAAATAGCTAGAACCTTCTAGCGGCAAGTGCATGGAGACTCTAGGCACATCCCAATTACAAGTAGACCAATGCGAAATTTACTAAATCCTCGATTAATTTTCCGTACCGCTTAGCTGGCTCACTTTACAGATGAAGCGGCAGACTATTACAACAAATAAAATAACATAAAATTTATTTGCGTACACAAATTTTACTTTTCCGCTTGCTTAAGACTATGAACCTTTATTTTAAGGACCGCCCGGTTTTCTTTCTTGTCCCGCACTATACAGGGTGTCCCGAATTGCAGTGTCCAAACTTTAACAGCGCATTCTGTATTCAAAATAAGCCCTAATTTTCTATATAAACATATACCGGCAAATGCTTCGTTTTCGAAATACAGGGTGTTAAAGTTTTAAGAAAAAAATAGTTTTTTAGTCATAACTTTTTTATTACTTGAGATATTGTTATTAAATTTGGTAAACAGCCTTGGAGTAACAAAAGGCATTTTTTGATTTGAAATATTTTTTAATTTTTCATCAGTGGCGTCCGTACGGGATTTTTTATTGCATATTCTTGAAGAAAAAATGGTACTCTACTGCTTTTCCTGAAAACAAAAATCATTCCTAAAATCCCCACTCAGTTTGGAGCAAATTTGATCCCTTGTCTTTTTTTCGTGCGGTGTAAGGATTTCGAGTAAAAAACTAAAAACCATTTTTATGTATGGCATACTTAAAATTTCCATTATTGTTAATTTCAGTAGCAAAACCTTTAAGGTGGGATTGTAACAGCAAGTTTTTAAAATTATTTGGTTTCCGATATTTATTTCATGCATTCCGGGTGAGTTCATAATTTCTGAACAACGTATGTAGGGTTTCTAAAATAAAAGCTTGTCTGACAACTAAGGAGAGATGACGTCATCGACCCGTTGTAATGGAGATTTGCAATAAAATCTAATGTCCTTGGTACTTACCATTATTCCTTCATTGTCGACTCTTGGTATGCCATGATTGCATTTTTGTGATAATTGAACAATTGCTAGGTTCGTCTTTAAAGTATGACAGATGAGTTTATAATTCTAAAATCGTCGATTCATTTTGTAAAACGGTAATTAGAATTACTTCAATTTTGAAGATGATCCTTCATTTTACAGAAACTACTCTTTATTAACTAAGTTCGTAATTAATTTTACAAAAACTAGAATTCATAACTTTTATTAACTTAGATCGTGAAAAAAATTTATAGAGCACTTTAAATATGGGCCTTAAAATTCACAATAATTGCTCAAAATGAGCTCCTTTAACTTCGACACATTTTCGGCATCTGCTCTTAACTGTGTCAGTGGCATGGCGTATAAAATTCGTATTGGCTCCCAAAGTTTCACAGGCTTGCTCTATCCTTAGAATCAGTTTTTCTCTTGTATGAACTGGTCTGGAATAAACTAAATTTTTCAAATAACTCCACACAAAGAAGTCGACAGGTGTGAGGTCAGGGGAACGTGGTGGCCAGGCTGTAGCTCCTAATCGTCCAATCCACCGTTCTGGATAATTATTATTTAACCACTCGCGATTTACAAGTGCAAAATGCGCGGGAGCCCCGTCCATTTGAATCCAGAATTCGTTTCTAAGATTTAGAGGAATATTTTCTAGATATTGAAATAACTCATTTTGCAGAAAATCATTAAATAACTGTCCATCTAGGCGTGCTGGTAGAATATGGGGCCCGCAAAATATTTCGTTTATTACACCACACCAAACATTAACAGAAAATTCTTGCAGAAATGCTCTAGTTCGTACAACACGTGGATTGTCATGGCTCCAGATTCGTAAATTATGGAAGTTTACTGAGCCGCTTCGGGTAAATGTGGCTTCATCAGTCCATAAAATTTTTTTTGAGAAGTTCTCGTCTTCCTCTATTTGGCGCAAAAACCAATTGCAAAAACTGAGCTGCTCTTCGTAGGCTTAATGTCCTATCGTTGTCAAACTTATTTAAAATTACGTTTCGATATTGTTCATTTCTCCTACCTTCGTTTCTCGGATTTTTTTTGAGTCCAAAATTCCTAAACATTGAATGCCTTTTAATGAAAACTTGTTTGCAAGGTAATCTTCTATTTGGAAATCTTCGTTGGTATTCCCGTACTGCTGCATTTGCATTTCCATTACAGAAACCATAAACGAAATGAATATCAGCATACTCAAAGTTACTGAATAACACCATTTTGAAATCACTAGTTAGACTGATAATTACCTTTTTGTATAAACTGTAATGTACCTGACATTACTCTAAAAACTCAAATGTCACACTTTAAAGACGAAACTAGCAATTGTTCAATTGTCACAAAAATGCAATCATGGCATACCAAGATGTTAAAGGTTTTGCCACTGAAATAATTAACAATAATGGAAATTTTAACTACGCCATACATAAAAATAGTTTTTAGTTTTTAACTCGAAATCCTTGCATCGCACGAAAAAAAGGCAAGGGATCAAATTTGCTCCAAACTGAGTGGGGATTTTAGGAATGATTTTTGTTTTCAGAAAAAGCAGTAGCGTACCATTTTTTCTTCAAGAATATTCAATAAAAAATCCTGTTCGGACGCCACTGATAAAGAATAAAAAAATATTTCAAATCAAAAAATGCCTTTTGTTACTCAAATGCTGTTTACCAAATTTAATGACTAAAATAACAATTTTTTTCTTAAAACTTTAACACCCTGTATTTCGAAAACGAAGAATTTGCCGATATATGTTTATATAGAAAATTAGGGCTTATTTTGAATGCAGAATGCGCTGTTAAAGTTTGGACACTGCAATTCGGAACACCCTGTATTTGATAGACCAAATTTTTAACAAAGCTCCAAAGGAAAAAGTCCATTTTTGTCTAGTAAGAAGATCTAGGCGGCAACACAATCTGTCCTCCTCTTCATATCCAGCGTCCTTGAAATTTTTCAGTAAGAAATGCATGAATGTCAACCGTATGATGAACTGGGGAACCGTCATGCATAAACCATATTTGATCATGGACGCTAATAGGGATTTGGTATAATAGTGTTCTAAAGTTTTCCCTCAAAAACTAGATATATAGATGTGCAAAAGGTACTGACGAACTGTACCGGTTGAGCAGGCAGTTCCCAATGTAGTGCGGGTTATGTTCCCAGTTATAGAGTCGTGATTAACAAAATAAGAAATATTTCCGCATCGTCGGTAACCAGAATCTAGAAAGAGCAACAATTAAAACCATGCCACTATACTCGAGTTCAAGAACTAATATCGAGAGGTTATGGGCCTAGACAACAATTTTGTCTGTGGTTTTTAAATAAGTTGGAAAACCATGAACATTTCTCTTGTCGTGTTCTTTTTACAGACGAAGCAATATTTACAAAAAAGGGAATAATAAATTTCCATAACTTGCATAATTGGTCATGTTACTAGTGAAACCAAGAGACTCTTGTAAACCATTATTTATTCGTAATAAATTATTGACACTTCCACGCATCTTTGTTCTCGAGACAGCCTTTCTGATTTTTAAAAAAAATAGAGAGGAAATTCTGACTACATCAGCTTGTAATACCCACATAACAGCACGTCCTATATGATATAAAAGCTATATTTGACTTTGACTTATTCTATCATGTGTCATATTTAAATTTTCTGATGAATGATCTGCCCGAGCTATTACCTGTATTAATGAGAAATACAATCTGATTTAAACACGATGTAGCACCACATTTTGCTGTTGATATCGGAAGTACGTCGCAGAAACATACAATGGATTGGCCGTAGTGACCACGAAGATCCCCGACTCGAATCCTTTAGATTTTTATCTGTGGAGGCATTTAAAGGACCTCGTATACAACACGCCAGTACAAACATTTGAAGAACTTTTACAACGCAATGAAATGGCATTTGTAACAGTTCTACAAGATCCTCATATTTGTGCCATAGTATATCTTTTCTGATAGTAAGCAGAAGCAGTATTGATCCGTTAGAAAGTTTTGTTACTATTGATTTTGAGGCTCTAAAAATGATTGTTTTTTCCATGCAAAATAGGAACAGCTCTGATTATATCAATATGTTATTAATAAAGAACTGCTACAGTAGTATATCTGTGCCCTTGCTTAATTTAATAAATAGCTTGTTGGTGACTGGGACAGTTCCTAATGATATGAAGGTTTCAACCATCGTACTTGTACTGAAAGTTCTAAATACCAATAAAGCATTTGAATTAGGGCCAATTAATATGCTTAGTTGTTTTGAAAAAAAAAGTTGTGCAGGAGGAACTGTTGAGATTTTTAGAATAAATAATATCATTCGCAGCGTGCAGTCGGGATTAAGGTCAGGGCACGGTTGTGAAATGGCTTTTCAGTGTGTTTTAAACGATTGGAAGTGTAGTTTAGATAAAAAATTGATAACGAAAGCGGTATTTTTGGGGCTACAAAGAGCTTTTGAAATTATAAACAGAGGTAGGTTATTTAGAAAGTTAAATAGCATGGGAATAAGTGGAACGGCACTTTTATGGCTAAGCAATTATTTGAAAAATAGAAGCCAAAAATTTAAAGATTAATCGATTTACCTGAAGGAAGATTAATCATAATTTTCCAAGCTTGTCCGAAGATATAGTTACTGTGTAGTTTCCAAATAAACTTACTCATCAGCACGAACTGTTTACGTTTAAAATTCGTGACTCACAATTTTTTTCTTTTTGACCTCAGGCCCGAGTCATCTGTTGCTTGTGTAATCATTCCTTTGGAGTGCCTAAAAAATTGCCTACGATCTGGGAGTATATAGGGGGGGGGGTTGGGTAATTATATCTTCGGACAAGTTCGGAAAATTATGATTAATCTTCCTTCAGGTAAGTCGATTAATCTTTAAATTTTCCTTCGCCTTCCTTTTCCGTCCTTGATATAATTACTATGTAGATGCTCAAAGTCAAAGGCAATTTTTTCTTCTTTTTTTTTGGTAACTATATATTGTTATTATTAATTTTAATAATAAATGTAAATACTATAATTTTTAATAAGGCTATACACTAATAAACTAAGTAATTCCTGAGTCTATATATACTGGCTATGTAAATGATAGGTCCTAATTAACAAAATTGATATGATCCATAGATAAATCCTAAATAACGAAGTACCGATATTAATAGTAGAATACTAAGATTTATTAGATCCTAATTCAAGAATTGCACTAGCAAATTTATCCTGAGGCTCTTCTACCGGTCTATCATAAAAACTAAAGAGAGCGTTCGAGGTAGAAGTCCAACCTACTGTATTTTTAATCACTTCTATGTTTACACCGGCTTTAAATGCAGCCGAGGTTGTAGCGTGGCGTACACTATGGGCTGAAAAAATGGACGTTTCTACATCACCTAAGTGTAACGTCTTTTTAATCCATCTGCTTATTGTCTGTGATGATGCTGGACGATAAGGTTTTTTGTGGATAAGTATTAATTTTTCTTCACTATTGCGAAATGGTTTCGTTCTTTTAATGTAGTCCTCGATAGCGGACGCCACCCAAAGTTCTTGTCTAGCCTTAAAAAATGGAAAAATAAGTAGTGGTTGGACCCTGCCTGGAGCAGATGTTTTTATTCTATCTAGTATTTTAATCTCAATTCTTTCTACCGATATATATATGTTTGAGACTTTAATTAGAGAAAGAGTCTGCTGGCTGATGTCAGTGCCATAAGAGTGACTAGTCTATAAGTAGCGTATTCTAAATCTAACGCTTCAAGAGGATATAGTATATCTAGGTATTTTAAAAGTGGGTCCGGATTCCAAGTAAATTTATATTTAGGCTCTGGCGGTCGAATATTAGACACTCCCTTCACAAAACGATTAATTACTTTTAAATCATTATTGCTCATAAGACTAAATATTAAGTTAAGAGCTGACCTATAGGAATTTATAACAGAAAATAAAAATCCTTTATTTAAACAAGTTGTATACTGTTTAAGCGTTCCTTTTGTTATAGATGAGGCGATTACTTCTATTGCCGTCACTTTAACTCCTTTTCTTATGTAATCCTGCCGGATAATTTCCCTACTACCAGGGAAATCTCCTTGTGTAATGGGTGGTAGTTTCTGAAAGGAGAGATAAGCAAAAACTTGTTTGATCTAAAATAAATAGGTTTTTCTAATAATAGCTTATTGAATAGGGAATACCACGCCTGTGTAGGCCAATAGGGTACTACCACGATTCCTAAGCCATTTTCCTGAACAATTTTTTCTAATTTGTAATTATTGAAAAAGATGGGAACGCGTAAAAGAAACATTCTGACCACCTTAACGTAAACGCATCAACCGCCAATGACTCAGGGTCTGGAAACCATAAAACAAATGTATTGCATTTTTTGTTAATTCTAGTTACAAATAAATCAATATCAGGAGAACCAAACCTTTTTATAATCTGATTATTACACTTTTAGCTCATATTCAGTATTAATCGTGAGAGATCTAGATACTCTGTCCGCCTCAAAATTTGCAGATGAAGTAACATAGCTAGTGAATACTATAATACCATTTTTTTCACACCACTGCTAAAGAGCCTTTGTAATATTATCTAAATATGAGTACTTAACGCTCCCACCTCGATTAATACAAGAATAGCCGTCTGGTTGTCAGTTCTTAATAAAATCGAGATGTTTTCTTTGTCTTTAGCAAGTGATCTTAAAGCAAAATAGGCGGCTTTGATCTCTAAAAAATTGATATGTTTTTGTTGTTACAAATCGCCCCCCAACCAGTCTTGGAGGCGTCCGAGAAAATTTTCAGGGAGAAATTTTTAGATTTTATGTTCTCACCTGATCCTATATTATTGTGCTACCACTCTAATCCGTTATTTAAGGAGTTTGGAATATACATTTTTTTATTATAATTGCAATAGTCTCCCCGCAATAAAAATGTTTAATTTTTTCAAACGGTTTAATATGAACAAATCCATATTTTGTTGATAGGCAAGACGCTACAAGTCTACCTATTAATTGGGCAAATTCTGTTGTTAAGTGTGTTAAGTGTTTTTAAATTTAAAATAAATCTGTATGTGCCAGAAGGTTTTTTAATTATAAAGTAAGATGATATAAATTGTCCTATGGAAGAATGACACTCTTCAATAGCACCTATTTTTATCATTTCCTGAATGGATTTTTTATATTCAGGTAAAAGTTTAGCCTAGATTTGTACAGAGGACTCAAAACGCTGCACAGGCTTTTTAATAAAAGGTATTTTAATTCCTGTGACCCATTCTAAGACCACTCGGTCTTTTGTGATATATTCCCAACTCTGTAGAAATCTCGATAGCCTACCAGCGTAATTACTCACATGTTCCTCCCTGTCTATTCTGGACTGGTAATACTTCGGACGTACTGATGGTTTCCTTTCTTCCCTCCTTCTTTTCTCCTTCATTTTCTCTCTGGGAGGTGCGCGCCGGTAGTTTAAATGATAATTACTTGCTATTCTCGAACTTGAAGGTCTTGAAGAAGAACTGGGAGTTTTTTTTTTAAGTCAGCACTGGCCTTTTTTATAACTTGTTCGTTTTTCATTGTTTCAGCAAATTTTGTATTAAATAACAAGTCATCAATTTCCAAGTTGTCTACAACTTTCTTGCATTCCGGATTTAAATGTGGTATTATTTTAAATCTACGGTGCATTGAAAGTCCGTGATGGACGTTAGTAAATATTTGTCAGGCTGCTGCCAATGATCTCATACTATCGGCTTGCTCTTTGTTAGACATCATAGCCTCGATAACTGTCCCTACTACTGATAGACCGTAACCTAATTGTTGTAACTCTCTTATAAATCATGTTCAAGAACCGAATTTACTAGGCATGGTTGTACTTCATTATTTATCCTCTATTATTTATCTGGGGAGGATGTAGAGCTTTACAATTTGCAGGTATCTTATACTTTGACATTAATTTTTCTCGGTGTTCTTTAGTTAAACCTTTTTTTAAGAGGCTGTTCCAGCGAACAACAATTTCCTCATGCATGTCTTTTCCTACATTGTCCCCCGAGTTTGGTCTTAAGCCTAAAGCGTTAAAGTCTTGTCCAGATTGTTCATTGTTGGCTGGTATTTCTGTATCAAGTACTGTGACCTCTGAAATGTCTGGATTGTCAGAAGTTGCCTCGTACTTAAAAAAAAATATAGCCACTTAAAGTCGGCTGATTAAGATTCTACTCAAATGAAATCGCCCGATCTCATATTTTATAATTGTTTATATTTAGATAAAAAAATCGCTCGATTTTAGCTTTAGGGGCAACGCACGTTACCCTAAAACCTTTTCTTTATATTTTGTAGGACTGATATGAAAAAACGCACGCTTTTTCTGTCTTTTAGGGATTATCGCACGATATCCCAACCTACAATTTTCTGACAATCCCTGATTAAGCTAAAAAAGAAAAACTTACCTGAAGTCAAATAATCTTCAGAGGATGAATCACTAGACTCACAAAACTTGTTTAAGTTTTCTTGCATTTCGCGAAATTGCTTTTTTAGTCTTTTTATTTCACGATGCTTGTCCGCCTTAGCTGGTCTTTCCGGCATTTTAAAACTTTTCACACATACGGCACTTTGTTTACAGTCGACGCTGACGAGCACGAAAAACAGAATGATTACATAAGCAGCAGATGACCCAGGCCTCAGGTCAGAAAGAAAGAAATTGTGAGTCATGGATTTTAAACGTAAACAGTTCGTGCTGATGAGTAAGTTTATTTGGAAACTACATAGTAATTATATCAAGGACAAGCGAAGGAAAACTAAAGATTAATAATATGTTGTCTGATAGTCTGGAGAATGAGCGTGGAGTTCACCAGGGCAGTATTTTGGGGCCTTTACTATTTTTATTGTATATTGATGATATAGTGGGGACAGCTGGTTTATGTTCTATACACTTGTTTGCTGATGACATGCTTGTCTACTTGTTCAGATAATGACAGATTAGTGGAGGTAATAAATAACACTTTAGAAAACATTTATAGGTGGTGCTGCACAAATATGTTGAAAATAAACTTCAATAAAAGGGTGATTCCATGATTACTAATGGGAAAAACAGAAAGAAAATTAAAATCTTTTATGTAGCTTTTATAACTTTTGTTGTCCCTATAATAATAATGTTATGGCAGTCCTTGACAATGGAATAAAGTAATAATTTGCACAAAACAATGTGGGTAAATGTGTGTTAGTTTAACAAACAACATAACATTAAATGTGTCTTCTAACAGGACAAAAAAACTTCAACTCTTTTTTAAAGGATTTAAATATATGTAAACCTATGAACTAAAGTACCTTTTACAAAATGTAATAAATTAGGATGGAAAAGGATCCGCCTTAAATATATTTAAAAATATTACTTTTAGTTTTTATTTGTAAAGATTCTGGGTAGTATTTTGTAATAACTAACGGGACAATTTTGGTCAACAATATAGTTTAATTTTGGAAATTACAAATTTGATAGGTACTTAATTTAAATAAACGAAATAACATCAGTGAAACAAAAACAACTTTGAAAATACATTAGAAACATTTGAAAAACGTCTGTTCTTCAGATTCCCAACTGGGCAATTTAATTAATAAATGGTCTCGATCTATAGATCTAAAATAATGGGAATTGGCTATTCCTGGCAGGACTTCTCCAGAGGACCATTTTTTATCCAAATATGGCTTGATCCTATTGATTTCCTCGTCGGTCCTATATATACATATTACATTTTTCAACTACTTGGCGCACTCAAAGAAATCTGTGGTAGAATTAACTATACTTTTTCTGCTTTTAATTTCATTCCAGATCTAAAATGTTTTGTTTTAGTTAAAAGTAAACATACACTATGCATTTTATACATTATTGTATACAGTCTTATCTACTTATTTGTACTTACCTTTTTTTAACGGTTGCACCGACTCCATCGACTGTACCCTTTCCATGAGACGTCGCGAAAAAGCTCCATTCTATTTTATGTATGTCCAATTCTTCGGGCAGAAAACATAACGTGGATAAAGTGTATTTGTTCTTAAAAATATGTTTTGGGCCAATCCATGAGATAATCATTTTTATAAAGACGTACACCGAATATTTATCGTGGTTTAATTAGTTGTTGTACATTTTTAATAAAATGATTACGAGCTTTGCTTTACCTTCAACGGTAATCCATTGTTTCACTGAGATAGCAATCAAGAAAAAGCTAAATCAATTTCTTTGCAAATATTGCGTTCATTTAACATACATAACTCCTGTTTGTCATCACACGATATCTTGGAGAGTAAACTGGTGATCAGTGGGAAAAGTGCTAATATTTTTCTGAAGCACTTCCAAAATATAAAATATGCGTAGTAACTACATACGCATACATTATGCGGCATTGCGCTGCTAAGCAAAACAAATGTAGGTCTAAGCTTGTAAAATTTGCTTAATTTTGCTTGAATATTGGGACTTTTTTTAACAAATCTATGGTAAGCTTCTTTTTTTGTGTAATACATATATCTTTTTGGGGCGTATTCCAAATGGTTATCCTTTTTTTATTTTTACTCGATCTTTCAGCCCAGGAGAACCCTACAATATCTTCTCATAGATAAAAGTCGTTAATGTTTTCAATTACTTCCAGGGATAACTTACTTCTTATATCAACTGATGTACCGGTATAGTCGCAAATATTCTGAATTTTAAAATAAGCTTCTATTTTTTCTAAAATATTTGTTAAAACTGCCAGTTTCTTGTTTTTGTCCAAAGGAGGTGATTTGTTTGCAGTACTTACAGCTTTTCCAAGGCTTTGGGGTGTTTTATAAGGTAACATGTTTTTTTTTTCTGTAAAGTCTGTTGTTTTGTTCTTTCTCTATATCTCCTTTTTCTTTAATTTTTAGCCCAATTTTTAACTCGATATTATCATTGGCCAACTTTTTTAAGTCCTAACACTGGAACCTGTGGTGGACGATAGATCAAAATACAAGAGTTCTAACCACACTACACCACAACTTGTTACGTTCTGGACGCGCGTTTCGCTAACCAAGTTAGCATCATCAGCAGATGATATAAACTCAAATGGTTAGCGAAACGCGCGTCCAGAACGTAACAAGTTGTGGTGTAGTGTGGTTAGAACTCTTGTATTTTGAACCAACTTTTTTAACTTTTTTCTGTATTTTTCTTCAAAAATCTTTAACACTCTGTATCTCAGAAACGAAGCGAGATCGGACCCATGTTGACCTGAACTTTTAGTTTTATTTTTGGGTGAGGAATCTTCCCACAAGCGATGTATTTTGAATCACCCTGTATATATACAATTGTTCACTATGGGCGTTTACTATCCATATCGGGAGATCCTTCATGTCAGCGTCTTGAAAAAAAAAATATTATAACAAAAGTGGCCAGGAGCGATAGACTGAAAATATGTTTCTAAATTTACCACAAGGGGGCGCAGTTGCTGGGGTGAACATTTCAAACATTCTACAAAAACTCCCAGAATTAAACTAAACTTTTGTTACCTCATTGGAAAGCTGAGTTAATTTCCTATCATTTTGGTTCTAAACTTATTGTCAAATCACCCTTAATAAGGATTGGACAACTGCTGACTTACAAAATATTTAAGTGTCTTTACTTTTGAATCTCTTATCCGAAATTAATGAGCTTAGGCTTATTTAAAAGGGTTTTTTAAGCTGCTTAAGGATTCGGATTGAGACACTCCCTAGTCTTCAAAGTGGTTAGATGGCGCTGTTTGTAACGATTACAGATTTTTCCAATTTTCTTAAATTGTTTAAACTACGCTAGTTATTCACATTCTACAGGTTTACAATAAACAAAAACAAACTTTTGAAACGGAACAATAAATAAAATATGAAAAAAATACTCACTTTCCGATAATCTTAACGAAAAAAACTTACTTGGGACATATTTTTCTATGAACTTGAGAAAAGTCGATGCGTTTTAGAATGCGATATATTTTTAAACACGGTATTAAACAACTATTAGGTTTGGTCGAATGGATTATCATTTACAGCTTTACTTTATTATGTAAAATTAACAATAATGCAATATTAGTTGTTTCTTTTGGCTTTCTCCCGTTGTCAGAACCGAAGTTTGAAGTTAAAATAATTTATTCATTATAACGATTTAGCAGCACTGCTTAAAGATGCGACGTTCGCTACTAGAATGAACATGTGGTATCAGCATGATGGTTGCCCCGTCCATTTTAATAAATAACTCGACCAGCATCGTTGGATTGGATTTCCTTGATCGGGTAGTTTTCCGGATTTAACTTGTTTCATTGACTCTCTGAAGGCTAAATCGATGCATCCTAAATGACGCAAAACATTTTGAAGATTGGACTTTTAGTTTTCTTTGTTATGTAGTTACCTACAAAGTGTTGTTTTTGTTGTTTATTTGAATTTTCGCGTTACTTTTACTGTTATGTTGTTGTTGCTTTGGTTCGTTGACCTCCAAACACGCTCCAAACTTCGGTTCTGATAAAGTTTGGACCAGAAAAAGTGTGAAGGGAAGAAAACCAAAAGTAACAAATTATTATTAATAAACATTATTGTTAATTCTGAATAATTTAATAAACTTGTAAATAATAATATGCCCAGTATCAGAGTAACTCTAAAACCCGTCGACTGTTTAAGTTCCTATTTTTCGACGAAGAAAAAGATGTTCCCAGTAAATTTTTTGCCACAAGATTATCGGAAAGTCAGTATTTTTTTCATTTTGTATTTTTCTTCGGTTTCAAAAACGTTCGTTTATTTTTATTGAAAAACTATAGGCTTTCCTTTTTAATCTTAACGAAAAAAAAAACATATTTTTGCTAGTCTTAGTTTTTCTTCATCAAAAAATAAGACCTTAAAAATTCGGTGCATTTTTAAGGTCAACCGCCTTATCTTTTATTTGGTTGATCTTGTGGCTATGTACATCGATCTGTAACACCGCAGATATCATGTGATTTGTGTGCAGAAGCAGAATCGAGATTTTCAAGGGCGTCACTAAGAGTGGGGACAGGGGGGGGCTATATTAAGCAGTTGGCTAAATTGTGGTTGTGTTGGCAAATTATGAGACATAATTTACAACAAGCAGAAACGGCATTTATACCGAAATTACAGCAATACAAAAAACATTTTTTTGGCACTTAGTATTTTTTATGCCTCTTTCCTAAATAGAATGGGTCTAGGGATACGCCTGGAGATTTTAATTCCACTGCGATATACTCGATATTAATCATTTCGTCCGAAAAATATTTATTTTACTTATTTGGTAACAGTTTAAAAACTCATAAGGTATCGATGTGCGATTTTCGCTAAAACTTCGGTCTTTTATTACTTTTTTTATCTAGCGTAAAAGAAGTCTAACCTTCCATTTAAACATTTTAAGAAAGTTGGTAAAAACTGTAATCGTTATAAACAACACCACCTAACCAATTTCTCAAAAACTATGGAGGGTAACGCGACCCGAATCCTAAAACAGCTTAAAATTCCGTTTTTAATAAACCTATGCTCATTTAGTTTAGACAAGGGATTCCGAGGATATAGCAATTTAAATATTTCATAAGTCAACAGCTCCTGTACATTTATTAAGGGTGATATGACAATAATTTTAAAGCCAAGGTCATAAGAAATTACCTCAGCTTTCCAATGAAGAATTAAAAGTTATATCTAGTTCAGGGAGTTATTGTAGAATTTTTGAAATTTATTTTTCACCCTTGCAACTGCGCCCCTTGTGGTCAATTTAGAAACTCAAAGATATTTTCAGTCAATTGCTCTTGGCCACTATAATTTTTTTTCAAGACACTAACATGAAGGACTTACAAGATATGGATAGTGAATGGCTTTAATGAACACCCTGTATCCTATAAAACCTGTATTAACAGCCAGCCTTATAAAATGGCTGTGGCCAAAATTTGTAGGACCTAGTTGCAAGTGTTCTAATGATGGCCGGAAATTTTGGATTCATTATTTATTTTATTTGTTATGGGTGGAACTATCCATTATTATTTGTCATCTGGTTTAAATGACTTTATTGATTAGGAATTTTATATTCACGGTATGTCTTTAAGTATGGTCCCAGAAGACTGTGTTTAATATTCTCGGCTATTATCTTTACCTGACTGTTGTAGAATTGCCAACGTCTTCTTATCCTGTTCGTCCAATTTTTAATTATGTCGCTACAAAGAAAACGATTGTTGCTGAAAGACAAAATTGAAATCATTGGGCCGAAAAATTGATGTCGTAAAAATCCAAATAAACGATGTTATGAAAAATAAAAGTGATCTAAAGAAAATGTTTCAAGAAGGTGCTAATTTGGTGCAGAAACGAAAATTTCCCCAGTCAGGAAGTTTGGCACTGTTATTTACATTTAGTTCTGCAGGACTTTTAATCTAAATTTAAATTTAGATTTTTTTAAATCTTTAAATCGTTGTTTGGTGAGGCCGCAAATATAAATTTGGAAGACATCGAGTGTAGATGTGGTGGTGGTGAGAAAGGAGATCTATTAATTATCATAAAAAGTAGAAACCATCTCTGGTTTAAGGGTAGTCATGTTAATAAATTACTCATAGAATGGGTTTGTAACAAAAAAGTTTGGATGGCGTTAGAAATTATGACCAAATGGTTCCATATTGTTGACAACAAGAGGAAATAATGGTTCTTCACATTCAAAGATTTCACTTGAGAATGTTAAGATAATTTTCCTGCCTTCAAACACCACATTGTCGGCATTTGGTTCAAGGAATAATTCAGAATTTCAATATAATGTTCCGATAATTTTTCATTAAAAGGCTTTTAACATTTATTGACAGTGATTGTGATTTTGAGGCTTCTGAAAAGAGTTTAAACTTAGCGAATGTCCTTATATGGATAACAACCGCTTGCAAAAAAAAGTTTCTTCAACCCCCACAATAAAGAAATATTTTTCCAGGGCCGGATTCTCTGATATTATTCAAGAATATGTGAGTTTTTGCAAAGAAGGCAAAATACCTCTTGCCCAGTTCTTTCCTAAATTTAAAGATCAAATTATGAAAAAACACGCCTACAGAGAGTCCAAATTTCAGTATATCGGAAATTGTTGAAGGAACAGTCCAATAATGTTGGCCATCAAAATTCTTCAAGATGGGAATCCTGAATTCCTGAGCCGCGAGACTCCAAAAAAGTTGATATTTGTAGCGATAAACGGTGTAAATAGAATCATATTTTCAATAGGTTAACTTAAAAGTTTTAGTTTATGAGAGTTGTAATTATTTACAGTAGAAAAGTTAAAAACAATAATTAAAATTTTAAAGTTTAAATAAATGCCCTTTCATATACGTATTTACGTCGGTTCACATGCGGTTTTCGTATATTTAAAAGCGGGTTAAAATAAAATAACCTTTCTAATATGTCGTAGTGACCATACATTCTAGAAATCCTAGTAAAAGAAAATATCTTCAGTATTCTTTAGTATTCGTGCCGGTAGTATATTAAAAGATGTTCGTAGCAGAGACACAGTGAAAGTTAGTTTAATTTTATTAGTAAAACATGGAAAGGTCTGACCTTATATGTCCTGCATCAATAAGTTCGGAGGTACACCATTCCAGGATGAGGCAACTTAAAGTTCAGGAGGTATGTAGGTTTTAATTATTATATCATTTTCTTATATTTCCAACTTAGGTCTTCCGTGGATATAAATCTGAAAAGATGAGTATAGAAGCAGGAAAATATTAAGAAGAGGAAAAAGAAAAAGAAGGCCTAAAAAGAATGAGCTTATTTCAAAACATAAAAATTTCACGAAATGTGTATATCTTAAGAAATAGTTTATTTAAACTTCCAAATTTCACATTTTAAGAATACCAAATAAATTTTAATTATTAATAGATATTTTCTTTGTTACAGAATGAATATACTCCAAAATGGCTTACCAATGATCTAGGATGGCCTTGAAGTGTGTTAAGGGATATTTCAGTACAAAATTTGGCAAATAGTGCTTTTTCTATTGCACTATTCTTCAAAACAAATTAGGTAAACCTAGCCTACAGCTAGGAAAGGAATGTACGACCTTAGTCTGACGTCAGGGTGGGAGGATCGTAGCGAACCTTTCAAAACAAAGGAAAAATACATTGAAATCCCCATAAGGCTTTATTTAATTTAAATATGAGCGACATATAAGCATTTTAATCTACTGTTTCACTTATGTTAGAAGTATTTCGGGCTAATTAAAACAAAACTAGGAACGGTAAGTAGTTTTTTTGAGAAAGTTATTGGCGTTTAAAACAATTTGAGGTTATATTTTGATTCTTTTAAATTCTTTGTTTATCCTAATATTTGTAATTTATTTATTTATTGTTTCAGATTATCAGCGTAAGAATCAGAATGAATGAGTTCTTTGGAAATGTTAATAAAATCATTAAGAAGGGAGAAAATACGCTGAAGTTTAACCAGAGAAAACGAATGTAATTTGATGCGGATTTACTGATTATTAGAGGAGAAATACATGCACTCATAAAGGATAAATAAATGTTGAAGTAGGTAGAATTTTGTCATCTAATTTAATATTTCTCACATTTCAGTTTAAGTTGGAGTATGGAAATATTGCGTTGGAAACATATGTTTGTCCTAGAGGGATAAAATAACATTTTGCTTCACTGGCCCTTTTTGGTCACTACAACGCATTGGTGACTGACAAAGAGTAATCATAGAAGAAATGTGTCTGCCGAAACTATATTACACTATCAAGAAACTTTAGTGGGAAGGGGGAAAGGAGAACTTAATGGTTGAAATTGTTATATATTTTTACTAAATATACATATTGTTTTTTATATAATGTCTTATTTGTTTCTAAAAATTGAGTAATGTAAATTTGTGCCCCACTTAATAAAAATTATTAATGGAGTTCAATAGTAGTTTAGCTCTTGTAGTCCTAAATTTCTTTTATGGGTAGTGCTTTACTAAATATACTTATTCTTTATTTTCACGTTTTTTTGTTAGTTTTGTATAAATTGAGTAATGTAAGCGTAAATTGAGTAACGTAACGAATATTATGTACCTTACAATACCAGTTTTAACATTATAATTTTTAAATTGATAAGCTAATATATCAGTACCAAATTTCTATAAAAATGCAACCCTTGCTCTGGTTTATAACCGTAGGGTGCAAGATTGCTACGCTCTTATTTTTTTTTTATAATAAAATAGGAAATATTTTTATTAATTTACTGAAATAAAAAAAACTCGCAAAGGTAATTTAAAAAAAAAGGCAAAAGTATCAAGAGACAAGCTCGTGGTCAACAGAGCGTGCAATATCAATGCCCTAAGCTCGTTTATACCGGAGAGTGGGCGTGGGAAAAAAAAATAAAAAAATTAAAAGCAAAAAAGGTGAGCGCCACCAATTTATTACGGCCTAAATTGGAAAGCCTCTGGATGTGTTCGGCACTCACTTGTTCCTCATACTTTTATAAAAAAAAATTGTAATTTAAAATTAAGAAGTTATTTAGTAAAAAAAAACTAAAAAAAGAAGAGAAAATGTGAGCTAAATAAAACACAATCTAAAACAATAAAATCTATTTAATAAAAGCTTTTTTTTGAAATGCCTGTACCAAAAAAATACAAAGAAAAAATACACTAGAATGAAATAAAAAGGTTCACCAATTGTATAAGCGTCCCAGCGTGATACGTCACTGCAACCGGTGGAAGGTGTACAAGTAGTTGTAGGGCGGAACGTTACTCGTTCACGTCAAAGGGAGCCTTAAAGTCCCGTACTAAAACCCTATTTAATAGGGTTTAGTTCGCCCCGGACAGGAAGACTTCTTCACAACGTGGCAGGAAAATGGCGGCCTCGTCCAACTTCAGCACCAAAAATCCGCTATCAGAGAGATTACTTGGAGCTTACAAAATATTATAAAATTCGCAAATACAAAACCCCAAGTGAATTATTACGAAGCTGAGGAGAAATCCCATTAACGGATTTCCAAGAAAAACTTGGATTTTATTTTCCCCAGTTCGCGCTGAAGACCTTTCGATGTTACAGGAGACCAGAAAATTGAAGTGAAAAAGTAGTTCCTTCCTGGAACTAGCTCCGTTGTAGCTTCTAGAATTTACTCAACTCGGATGCCAAACTATCATTGGTTAGATTGCCCCAAGTGACATCAGTGTTGTCAAGAGGAACTCAGAATGATTTAAAATAGGGATTACACCTGAGAATAAACTTGGCAACAGTTGGGATCTTAGCATGCGCCTACTGAATGAGGGGATATCGGATGCAGCGAGTGACAGCGCATAGGAAGTGACACGTCCCATAACCCTAAATTATACTGTGAACTAGGCAAAACAAATAGTAAACAAACATCAACAAAAAATTTGTTATTTTACCATTAAGAGATTTATTCATAACGAAATATTTTAGGCAATTCACAGAAGACAAAAAATAGTCGAGTAATAATTCAGGATATAAAAGGGTCTAAATACTCACGCAATGAGGAGAAAATGATTGAAAAAGGAAATATTTAAGGAAGTAATTTGGTTTTCCAAAACACTACACAGAACCGATTTAGTTATACCAATATGCAGCTGCTACATAATCCAAGAAAAAAAAGGTATGAATATTGATTTTAAATCGAGAAATTTTATGCGTTTATAGGCCAAAGTTAAGTGAAAGAATTTGTACTAATATTGCCCTTATGTGTTAGATATCCAGGGCTAAAAGGGAATAAAATTAACATAGGGTAAATTTAAAATAAAGTAACAAGCATGTATTGGCCTAAAAACAATCTTATATATATCTAAAATAGAAATATTTACCAAAGTAACCGTGCTTCATAAACATAAATTCCTACATATGAGTATTAATACAAAATATCGACCTTACATGTAAAAAAAAATCGGTGCATTAATGCCAGTATTTTATTATTTACAACAACAGAAAAGATATGTTTGGGCACAAAATAAGAGGTTTGAAGTAGAAAATGCAGCATCCTGGCAAGATTATCGAAAGGCCAAACTTGCATAAAGGAGGCAAAACAGATTTTCAAGATTGCTAAAATTAAATTCTTATTTACTCTGTAATATTAAGAAATAAATATCTTTAGATATTATTTGGGTTTTCGTTTTTTAAATAATTATAATTTTAATGAATGAATGATATTGTATGGATATAGGTATCGCCATCCCTGTAACAATGTTCGAACTTGCAGTAAAACGTTTGTTTAGAACGGGGTGGTGAACTACTTTAGTTTAAGAATACTGATAGTTGTTGATAATAGTTGGCGCTATACATACCGATTAATCATTATAATATAATCCGGTATAACAAGTGAAATCTTCGCTTGAGATATGGGTAATCTAGCTAAACTATAAAACCAATATATAATTTAAATAAAGCGAATTATTAAAAATTAACACTAAAATAGTATATCACAAATGTTAAACTTAAAGATTAAACTATATAACAAAATTAGGGTGTTACAAAAATATATTTATTATTTGTGGGGTGGCCAATTTCGAAAACATAAAAATAAAATACTTAAAAGTCCTTTTCTGTTATGTTTGGCGGAAACTCTATACAGAAAGTTAGATGTCTAAAAGTTAAGTGAGCTGTTGAGGTTTGAACAATGTAAACTTATTCATAAAATTGTAAATATTTCAAGAGATGTCCATTCATATAAGACAAGATTACATACAAACATGTTTATGAATAATATTAGAACTAATAAAGGTCCATGTAATCCAGTAATGCATGCATTTGCAGAAAATAAACAAGTTGCCCGATAACCTTAAAAGTATATTTAATTTAAAAAAAATCTGAGAATTGTTTAAAGTATTAGAAGAAAGCATATAGTCTTATTCATTTTTATGTTGCTTTATCAAATAGTTACTTAGTAAAACACTTGCCGTAAATTATTTATGAAAATATCCTCGATATAAATGCTTCAAACATTATTAGATGGTTTTAACATTAAGAAAGCATCTTATTGTTTATTGTAAGAGTGTATTTGCTAAATAAATATTAAAAAAAAAATAGGTACCTAGAGTAAATAATTTCTATTAAAAAAAAGTATTCAAGATTTAAAATATCAAAATAAGGTTTATTATCAATTATACAAAATCTTATTGACAAAGCAGCTTTTTTTTCTAATTTTTCTGTCACTCCTTTCAGTTCTTCTTTTAAAAAATAATTACCGGCCTTTATAGATGCTCCTGATGTCTTGCCTGTACTTCGCGAACATTAAGATATATCCTCTCTATTTAATATTGTAATGTCAGATCTAGAGGTATTTCAAGTGTCCGAATTACTGGTTTTAAAAGACTGCCTAGAATCAGTATCTGAGAGTTGTAGATTAAAGACTGAATTCAACATCTTGCAACTGGGATGTGTTAGCTGAAAAAAAATAAATAAATAGAATTAAAAAATTACATTATTTGAGTCTGTAGCAGTGGACTGATACGATCCATATTTTTGTAATGCACGGGTTTCTTCTACTATAATGCTTTTTAAGGTCGCACTAAAAAAAACCAAAGAAGAAAACTCTGCTCTTCATTCCATTAAATATTTCATCCTCCTGTAAATTCATTGAAAAATCATCAAACGACCTCTTATATGAACTGACAGGCATACAATCAATTCAGAAAAGACTACATATGATGTAGTCAAAGTTTGTGAAAAGAATTAACACCATTAGCAGAATAAATTTGTATTTTGTCTTGCAGAGACTAACCCGCAAGTTTCTCGAAAAATCACTATTTGAAATTTTGATAAATCGCCAACATATCGCATTTATTTATTATCATTTGCATATTGTATACATTTAAATTGTACCTATCACAAATTAGTTTAAGAATTGTATAGTTTAGTAGCCACAACAGACTGAACAACCTCGGTTGATGGCTTTCGGGAATGTGTATAAGTTGATTTACATATTACGTAATATGTGTTGTATGGAACAATAAACTCGTAACAACACACGTAACCTTCTTAAAAAAAAGTGAGGAGCAAAAAAAAATTCAAAATCGGTGATAGGAAAATCCTATTTAAGGTTTCCATTTTAAGTAGAATTATCTGGGGGGTGAGCTTTTAGGTCCTTGGCATGCCAAACACCTAGATTACATCCATTCGGGACGATGAGTTCATAGGTCCAAGGTCATCGAATCTATGATATAACATACGGACCTGAAAATGTAGTTGCCAATTTGGCCGTAAAATTTTTGGAAGCGTCTGATATGTCTTCCAGACTTTTTGATTGAGCATAAATCGTTCATTACCCCTACATAAGTTGTATCCACACGGGATTTTTCGTAAGCTTCGCGAACGTCTTTGAAAATTTTTGGTAAAACACGAAAAGTGTAAATGGGGTTAAAATTTCTGTCCGATAAGGTTGGCTTCGGGGTATTATCGTGAGGAAGATTAATTTCTGGTCCAAAAACTACAAAATTTCGTAGTAATTCGTATGCCTGTAATTTCATGTTTTGCAGATCTAATAGCAGAGTCAGCCTTGGCAAGAAACTTGTCCCAATGTCGTGGTCTTTATTGACGTAGACCCTAAGGATAGTTTTTAGAATAGGGTGAACCCATTCCACAAGATTAGCTTGTCGATGAGTTTGCTGTATAATGGAGTTCAATGTCATAATTATTCGCAATATTTTTAAAAGCATTACTGCAAAACTGGGGACCATTGCCCACGAGAATCTTTTTTGGAATCCCAAATACTTGCAGTTGCCGAACGAAGGGGAAAGAATAAACAAAATTTACTAAATACGTCACACACCGAAAATATGTACGGAATCTGAACGGGGAAGAGGACCCACAATATCCACGCTAATAACCTTCTATGGATATGAGGCAATTGGTTGCTGGCTAAACATTTACCCTGCTAGAGCCAACTGTTGAGGTTTAGTTTCTAAACAGACGCGGCAGCTTTTGATAAATTTAGTGATACCTCCTTTAATTTTGGGCCAGTAAAATGTTTGGTTGATTCTAAAGAGCGTTTTAAACACTTCTAAGTGACCACAGGTCGGAGGATCGTGATGTGCACGAATTGTCTCAGATCTTTCTGCGCGCCGAACTAAAATAAGCCATGAAATATCGAAGTTAGATAGAAGTGGATACGACTGCTTTGCTCGTTTAAAAAGTTTACCATTTTCTAAACGCCAAATTGGACATTTTGATGGAGTATTCGTCACTTTAGTTCTTATTCCCAGATACCACTTATTGTTTATTACAGAATTAGAAGTATTTGACTCGGACTGGGAATTATCGAGAGCATCTACTATAGGGATGGATCTAGAGAGTGTATCGGGGAAAATATGATATTTTCCCTTTCTATGTATGATTTAAAAATCATACTGCTGTAATCGTATAGCTCATCGAGCGATTTTACCTACGGGGTCTTTTATAGAGTTTAACCATTTCAGGCTATAATGATCCGTTATAACGGTCAATCTGATACCTTCTAAATATGGGCGTAACTTTTCAATAGCAAAATGTACGGCGATTGTAAATTTTCTTTCGTTCTGAGTAAGAGATCCGCTTAAGTAACATATTACGCGTTCTTCACCTTCTTGAGTTTGCGTTAGTACTGCTCCAAGTCCAAAATCGGAGGCATCACACTGTACCGTAAATAGTTGTTTAAAATTGGGGCAAGAAAGAACAGGAGCTTGAACAAGGTGTTCTTTTATACTTCTAAATTCGGATTCACAATTTTAATCCCATTGATACTTTACATTCTTTGTTGGGCACAAACCTGCGATACCACGAGACAAGACCTTTTATTCTCCTAACCTCTGTTCTGATTTGGGAGTAGGGATGCGTAAGATAGATAACCCAGATATCTAAGCTCAGATTTGCAAAAGTTGCATTTTTGTGTATTCAGAATCAAACCGGCACTTGTAAGATGGTCAGCCACCTTACGTAGAATCTGAATATGTTCATCGAATGTTGGAGTGCAAATAATCACGTCGTCCAATAAACGAAGACAAATTGTTCCATTTCGACTCCTATTCTGAGAATATTAAAATTTAAATAAAGGCGCTCAACCCGCAACCCTTGCCCCATTTAGGTGATTTTGAATAGTCTGGACATGTCTGATGTAAAGTCATCTTTACCACACAAAAAAATATTCGTCTAAGTTGACTACACGGACGAAACCGATGGCCAATCTGACGGCAGTATTTTGGTTTATCACTTGATTTAGACAAAGCGTCAATGTTATAGTGTTCGGATAAATTCAAGTTTGGAGAAGCCGAAGATGGCGGAATATCAGGAAATTTAGAATCCTCACTCGCTTCAATAGGCGTGGCATGATAATGTGGCTTATGATACTCGAGCACAGGTTCTAACAATTGCCTATAATTGGTGGGTGGAGAGGCGAAAAGTTGAATACGTAGCTTTGTATCTTCAATAGAACGACTTAATAGAACAAGCTCTTGTACAGAAGAAATTCGATTAGTGGCTAAATGGATTTGGAGGTATGGAAGCAAGATACGTCTTATCAATTGTCACTTGTTATATTCGGAAGGGTTTGCAGGTAATTTACGGAATACATTCTCGATGACTACTACAAAGTTCACAACTCATTCCTGATATCCTTGTGTCCTACGTCAAATTTCATCCCATAATGAAAATTCGTCATCTTATGGCATAAAGGTATCACGAAGATGCGTAACTAAGTTATCCCAACTATGAAATGTAGAAGTGCGACACTATAAAAATGCATCTTTTACAGAAAGCTCTGAAAGATTGCGTTGATTTTGATGATATTTTTCATATAGAGAGAGTCTGTTGATTGAGATAGTTTCAAGGTCAGAATAAGGAACGACCGATCAAAAAATGAGAGGGCGTTAACGCACTTAAGTCGTTCGGATCGGTAGATAACTGTGTTAATGGTCTCGAATTTAATATACTTTCTATTTGTGAAACTATGGCGGAGAAACCTTCAAAAGTTAGAATTACAGGAGTGTATGTTAAAACCTTTAACAAATGACGTTTTACTGATTTAATTCCAGCTTCCCAAATTTCACCGTGGTGTCGAGAATAAGCTGCAATAAAATGCCATTTAATGTCCAGATCATTTCTTAGCTGTTGTATGATTTCAATTTTGCTATTCCTCCGACAACGATAGCCCTGAAGATATTACTTCAACTTCCCAAAATTTGGACAACTGGGCTTAAATATCCACATTTTTGGAAAGGTGGTAAGAGGTTCCTTGTTGTGTTTTTGATGCATGGGGACCAGAAATGTACCATCCAAGTTTACTATTCTGTAAGATTGGTTTGTTTGGACCGAGTTCCTTTTGGCCCTTACTCGAAAAGTTCTCAAAACATACTTGCATCAATTAAAATGTCGATTTTACTAGATTCATGGAAATTCGGATCAGCAAGCTGAATTTTTGATGGTGTTACAAGCGACTTTGGATCTAAAGATATGTTTGGAAGATTATCAGTTATGCGAGGCAAAATTAGACAACGAAGATTTGTCTTAAATTTTGAGTATAATGATTTTATTTGAATGTCACATGACCTTGACACATAAGTATGTGCCTTATCAATGCCACAAACAGAAATATCTACCGTTTTCTGTGGTAGTTTTAGCTTGGCTGCCAAATTGTCTGTAACGAAATTGGACATAGAAGCACTATCTAAAAAAGCACAACAAACATGAGTATGACTCCAAGCATCTACGACCTCTGTCATTGCTGTTGCAATTAATTTTATAACAAAGGGTGTTTCAGCCGTAGAAGGATGTAATAAGGAATTGTGCTTTTCGTTATATTTTTTGCAAGGACCATATTTACAGTGACTAATATCATGAGCTTTTTGACAATTTGGACGAAGCTTTAAAGATTTTACTTGTACTTTTTTATCCTTCAATGACAAAGCGATAAAACCTTTACGTTTATAAATAGGGTGATGCTTATTACAATAAAAACATGTAAATTTGTAATTTTGCTGTTGATCTGTATGTGTAGAAAAACATTTATAATACATAATAGTTTCATACATAAACATAATTTATTAAAGGAAAAATTCTCAGACTTTGTTTTGTGCACTTTTTCCAAAAATTCCGAACGAGATGATAAAAAAGACTTAAGTTCTGCTGGTCGGAAAATCTGTGTTTTGCTATAGTGTTCCCATTCCCGGATCGTTTCTGAATCAAATTTACTAGAAACCAAATGAATTATAAATGGATCCCAAAACTGGATCTTAACACCTATAGCTTCAAGTGAACTTAGGTTTTTTGATAAAGAATCGATTAAGTTGCGTAATGCCGCTGACGAATCAGATTTAATTTCTGGAATATTAAAAAGTGACTTGAAATAGTTTGCACCATTAACCTCTTGTTATCAAATGTTTCACAAAGTATACTCCAAGCTAACTGATAATTAGCACCTGAAATAGCTATATGCTGTACACACTGGGCGGCGGAATCTTCCAAGGACGCCCCTTAAATAATGTAGTTTCTGAACTGAATCAAGATCATTGGAGTTAAGAATTAAAGAAATAAACAATTCTTTGTAACCCTCTATCGAAACTTCCAGAAAAATTTGGCAACTCTATGATTGGAAGCTTTACATTCATTGATTTAGACGGATTAATCGAACTAGTATTTGGCAACGTTGTACTGACATTTTGAACACTACCTTGAGGTGGTTGCTAAAATTCAAAGATATAATTTTTGCAGAAGAAATGACTTGACAATATAAATTTTCAAAAGAGTCTTCATCATTTTCTATGGACCTGTCTGCATCCACACCCTCTAATTCAAATTGAACTTCATTATGATCTGAAAGTAAATTGTGTTCTAAATCTTTCATCCGTGTATCTAATTCAATTAGTTTTTAACTACTAGGTTCGCGTTGTTTTAAATTGTCTAAAAATGCACAAAATCTGGATAACTTAGACTTACAAATGTTTCTTTTTCTCTGTAATTCAGCTATCCTCTCAATTTTACGCTCTAAATCTACATCCTGACTACTAGATTGTCGTTTTCTCGGCATTTTAAATATTTATTTTTTAATAGAAAATTCGCTTGAAAATACGTTAATGCAAAAAATGAAAATGAAAGTTTTTCCACCAAAATTTCAAAGCACAAAAATTAGGATACACAACCCAGGTATAATAAAACAAAATTATAAAAAATATCTACATTGCAAATATTTTTCTAAATAAATAAATAATGTACAATAAATACCTAGAAGCAATATACATAAGAGTTAGAACCTGCAGCCGAACAACATTAACGCATATGTATTAAAAATAGCTTATTGACACCTGAACTATGCTTATACTGCAAGACTGGGATCTAGAGCACCTACTTTTTTGAAGATGGCATCCAAAAGACTCCCAAAGGCTGGTATACAATAATATTATAAACTAGATTACCTTGATTGCTCCTAAATGTAATGTGGAACATTGTAATTCTGATAATGTCTCACAACAAATCCTGCAAAAAGGATAAAATTTTATGTTCGCGAATTTATACGAGCATTGCTTTTCCGGTTCAGAGGTTTCTATCTTGACTAAAAACTTGACGGAATTAGCGTAAAGATGTAAAGATCAGTGGCCTGCATAAGGTAATAAAATGTACTGTATGAAATTGATACACCAGTTCAAGAATCAGGTAGTTTAATCACGAAACTATTTTAACTATTGAATTCAAGACTGGATGTAAGTTATCTATAGTTTTTAACTTACGCGACTCGCGGGGAGCAAAATGATAAAACCGCCCGTCTCGCAGCGTCGTAACACTCACTCTCTTCATTATTTTCCCCTCCGTTTCAGCGATAGCTGTACTACATAAAAGGTTCTGGGAATTCAAGCGCTAGGTTGTCGGTCGCGGCGTTGCCACGTTTTTAAGGAAATTCAAATTAAGATTAAATGAATATTTATATTAATATGAATATGAATTTCATCTTAACATATTTTAAGCAGGTATATCGTTTGAAGGCACTAAGGAAGGATTATGCCGGGTTTGAGACACGGTCATATCACCTGTTAAAATAAAATTAAAAGTTTGGCGATTATGATGAGGAATCATGGACGATTGAAATATTCGATGCTTTTGAGATGTTAATGGAGTGCTTGAATGTGCACAAAAGGCGGAGTTCACGAATAGACAAAGCGATACACAATTATGAACGGTGCAGAACGGGCGTAAAACAAGGAACAACAAAAAATGGTTTGATAAAAAAAATCAGATTTTAGTTAGAAAATTTAAAAAAGAAAACAATATTTATAAATAGAATAAACTGACTGTATAAGTTTTGTTTAAAAGCATCCATTCATTAAATTTAAAACCTGAAAAATTCCTAATGTGATGAGGAAGATTGTTACTTATTTGGGTTGCTACAAAACTAAAAAATTTTTGAAAATATGCTGTTTTGTGGGGTCGTTTAGTAAAATTATTTACATTTCTAGTAAGAGGACAGAGATTGACGACCGGTTGCAGAAAGCCCAATTAAAGTTTTGGAATATCAAATGTGACAGTAAGTTCCTAGATTTCTATAAGCAACTTGGCAAATCCGAAAGCTCGGTTAAATATTTTAAACAGCAATTAGGTTTTGTGTAACCGGTTGTATAGGGCTCTTAGATATGGGGGCTGATCAGATATATGACCCTTAATTTTTGATAAAAATTTGAAGTCACTCGGGTAAGTAGTCTTTAAGCTATACCGCAAACCGACAGACGGATCGACGGAATTGATAAAAAAATATTTTTTTGGCATCTAGGGACGCTAAAAAAAAGGGTGATTTTTTCACGATCACATACTTTTTATTTGGCCGCCATTTTGTTCGGCCATCTTGAATTAGTATCACTATTTTACTAGTGGATCCCTATACCACATATAGTTATGGCACACAATTTGAAATCAAACCATTAAGCAGTTTTTTGTGGCAGAATTTTCAAATATTTTATTATGCCGCCATTTTGTTCCGCCATCTTGGATTCGTACCAAAATTTTACCACTTGATTTCAATATAATACTTGATGTTTTTGCAAAATTTGAGATAAATTGGATGAGCAGTTTTTTAATAATTATTTTTTAACACTTCACTAGGCCGCCATTTTGTTTCGCGATATTGGATTTTCACCAAAATGTTACCAGGTCATCCCCATATGACCCTTAATTTTGTACCAAAATTTGAAGTCAATCGGATAAGTATTTTTTTAGCTACGCCGCGAACAGACAGACAGACCGACGGAATTAAGAAAACATGTTCTTCGTCATTTAGGAACCCTGAAACTTGAAGATCTGAAAAAATCTGGGAGAGTCATTTTTTCACAATTACAAAGGGAAAGTAAAAAGAAGTGGCCCAAGTATTGAACTTTGTGGGACTTCTGTTGTCAGAGGTATATATATATATATATATATATATATATATATATATATATATATATACAGGGTGATTCACGTTGAGTGTCCTATTAAAAGTTCTGGAGAACTATAAAAGGGATTTTTTTCAAATTCGGCATACGGACATAATAGGTAATAATCTATATTTTAAAAATATTTTCGTAAGTGCAGCGTTGCCACATCTCTCCGAAACCATATTGAAATTTCAAATAGAACACTCTATATTTTATTGCAGTTTCTGATTCTACGCACAATTTTAAGTAACTTTTGTTAACATCTTCCTATACTTATCTCCTACCATTTTCTCTAAAAAAATTAATTTATGATTTTTTTTTAGAAAATCACCACGTTAATAAAATTCCATATTTATCTGCGTAAGCAAGATAATTACTAGATTTTTTTTCTGGGTTAGAGAATGCATATATTTAAAATAACTATATGTTAGAATAGCGATATATCATACAGGGTGTCGTATAAAAAATCTTCGAATAAACCAATACCTTACCTACAATATTTCCATATATGTTCCTATACCCATCTCCCACCATTTTTTAGATATGAGCCAACTTTGAATATTTTCCTGTTTTCAAAGACTACCATAACAAAACCACCCGCTTAACGAATAACTTAGCTTGGTAGGCCATGGAAGGTTTTGTTTACTTCTTCCTGACATCTTTTTGACATTAACAGATAGTTTTCAATTGATGCTTCGTAAAAATGGAAAACGCAATTGAATATTCCAATATTGATATTTTAAATTTATTTTACATTCATGGAGAGTGTAACAAAGTTATTTCAAGAACCTGCAGAAAATTTAACGAGATGTATCCTCATTTACCTCCTATGCACAGGAAACAATTTAGAAGGTACTAAATGCAATAATAATGCAATTTATGTTGCTGAAACAACAGGAGGTTGTCAGTGTTAACGTGCATAACATAATATTTTGATGATGGTCCTTGGACTCTGATTATACACATTAATACTGACATCCTCTCTTTTGGTACAATTCTTTCGTACGTGTACACAGCATTTTAGGCTTTCTATTTATTTTGCCTTCATATTTCAGATATGAAGCAAATTTTAAAAATCACGGCAAAATTATAAAACATAGATCATACACAAAACTACAAACTGATAATGAAGGCAATGAAATAAATGTACTTGGATATGTCAACGTTTACCCTCAAGCATCAATTAGAAGTGCTGAAATAGATCTAGGACTTTCATATTCAACAATTCAACGTATTGTAAGCAAACATAACATTCAACCATTTAAATTTATCACCCAGCAAGGCCTTTTACCAGAAGATTTTCAGAGACGTACTGAATTTTGCGAAATAGTTCTAACTAAAATTGAGGAAGACCCACTATTTTTGAAAAAAATTATCTGGACTGACGAGTCGAAATTTACGAGGGAAGGAATATTTAATAGACGAAATAGTCATTTTTGGGCGGCTGAAAACCCAAAATTGGTTATAGAACGAAGATTTCAGTTTCAATTCGGGTTTAATGTTTTTTGCTTACTGATGGACAATAAATGTGCTTATTGTATCTACGATGAAAATTTAACTTCGAATAAATATCTGGATATTTTAAGAACTACAGTTAATGAGTTTTTGGATGAGTTACCACTTCAATTATTGATTTCTTGCTGGTACCAATTGGATGGGGCTCCTGTTCATTGCAGCAATGAAGTGAGTCAAGAATTATATGGAATGTTCGAAGATAGGTGGTTCAGACGTTTGGGACCATGGGATTGGCCACCTCGGTCTCCGGACCTAACTCCCCTAGATTCTTACCTTTGGGGAACCATCAAAGACCGAGTGTATGTAGGAAATCCAATACAAAATCTCCAGGACCTGGAAAATCGAGTACGTCGAGCTTTTGACGAATTAAATCCTGAGGAAATACGAAGAGCAACAACAAGAAACCAATTAACATGTTTGCACGAATACCTTAATGCGAATGGTGGCCGTTTTAAGCAATTTAACAATTAGTTATCTTTCTTTTGCTAAAAATTAACGATTATGTATTATTTGTTTGTTTAATTATCACTTATAATATCTAACACCTTTAGATTACAAATTGTATTTAAAAAAATACATTTTGGATTATTCACCGTATTTAAAACTGTCGTAAGTACGAGGTAAATAAAACCTTACATGGCCTAACTAGTTAAGTGATTCGCTAAGCAGGTGCCGAGGCGGGTGCTTTTGTTGTGGATGGTCTTTGAAAACAGGAAAATATTCAAAGTTGGCTCGTATCTAAAAAATGGTGGGAGATAGGAACATATATGGAAATATTGTAGGTAAGGTATTGGTTTATTCGAAGATACCATAAAATACAGGGTGTTGTATTTAAAATAAATGAGTTTTCACCATTACTAAATTTCGATAAAAATGCCCTTTTTATACGATACCCTGTATGATATATCGCTATTCTAACATATAGTTATTTTAAATATATGCACTCTCTAACCCAGAAAAAAAATCTAGTAATTATCTCGCTTACGCAGGTAAATATGGAATTTTATTAACGTGGTGATTTTCTAAAAAAAAATCATAAATTAATTTTTTTAGAGAAAATGGTAGTGGATAAGTATAGGAAGATGTTAACAAAAGTTACTTAAAATCGTGCGTACAATCAGAAACTGCAATAAAATATAGGGTGTTCTATTTGAAATTTCAATGTTGCTATTGGTTTCGGAGAGATGTGGCAACACTGCACTTGCGAAAATATTTTTAAAATATAGATTATTACCTATTATGTCCGTATGCCGAATTTGAAAAAAATCCCTTTTATAGTTCTCCAGAACTTTTAATAGGACCACACCCTGTATATATATATATATATATATATATATATATATATATATATATATATATATATATATATATATATATATATATATATATATATATATATATATATATATATATATATATATATATATATATATATATATATATATATATATATATATATATATATATATATATATATATATATATATATATCGATTTACAATTGGTAGAAATTGCTAGATTGCCTCTTAACGAATACACAGTGATATCTACTTGAGATAGGATCCAATAAAATTAACTGCATTTTTCGAAAATCCAAATTAATGAAGCTTAGCTGCTAACATTTTGTAATTCAAAGTATCAAATGTTTTACTAAAATCGAGCAAACACAAACAAGTCAATTCCTTTTTTTCTTCGTTAATTCTTTCATTTATAAGGGTAATAAGGCAAGTGGATAAAGTCCTTATGTAATCCAGATTGACATCCGGTATAATTTTCAAGGAAAGGGAAAAAGAAGAAATTTGGCTGTAGATTTGTTTATCAATAACTTTTGATATAACTGACAATATTCACATAGGTCTCAAATCTTTGGGATTTTTGGGAATTAATTTTCTAAAAAATTCTTCCAGATATCTGGAAAAACATTTTCCAATATGCAATGGTTACTCATCTGATTAATTATTTTATGTACTGATATTTCGTCCATTAATTTAAAATTAAGGTTATGAGTTACGTTTGGATGAATATTTTTTTCTTAACATTTTGTTTATCGTTTAATGTATTACATTACTGCTTTGGGCATAATAATTATTGAGTGAGGCTTCATCTGCAAGTTCACGGGGTAGTTCACGAGTTTCAGTATTTGTTAAATTTAGTTTTTTCACACTTGCCCAAAAATTTTTACCTGTTTTGTTAGACATCTGGTTCAAATATGCAACTTTCTCCAGTGCTATCGCATGTTTCGTATTTTTCATTTCGTTTCATTTATTTTTCATTGTTACAAATACATGTTATTTACATTTACAATAATTATGCCAATGAATTTATTACTATAGTATTATTATACAAAATGAAAATTAATCTATGCTTAATAAAAGGAGCACCTAAATTTTAACAATTTGTATTGTGCTCCATAAGTAGTTTATATATTTTTCAACTTAATATAATACAACCAATGGCATGTAAGTGACACAATACAAAAAAAGAAAAAGAAATTGTCCCTAACCTGTGAGGACCGAGCGAAAGCACTGGCCTGAGCCAAAAACAACCAACATTTTTCTGAAATGGTTACTGATTCTAACTTTTATTTATTTAAGAAAAAAAAATGAGTTATTAGCTGAAATATATTCTTTTGCGTCCGATTTAAATTTATGAAATTTCTTTATATTTCTTATGTTTTTAGGCAATTTATTAAAATATTTAGGGCCATTACAAAAAAGAGATTTTTGACCGAATGTTTTAGCAAAAAATTGTTCAGAAATTAGTTCCTTTAATTTATTCCGGGTATTATACATATGCGATATTTTTCCATCCACTAAATCACTTTATACACAAACACAATACAATTAAAAACATAAAGCAGATTTAAATCAAAAAGTTTTGTTTCGTGGTATAGTTCTTTAGTGAAATATCTAGGATGTTTTTTAACAAGATTTTTAAAATACTAAACAGATTCTCCTTGCCCGCCAAAAAAATTAAACCGCAACTTAAAACCGATTCAACCAAAGATTTATAAACATTTATAAGCAGTTTTGTTTATAAAATACCTCTTAGTTGGTAGAAAATTGGAATGAGTGATCTTAACCTATTAGTTATAATTTCTACATGGTAATTCCATCTTAGATTCTGATCGATTGTTAAACCTAAATATGTCGTGTATTCTGTAGAACTCACAGAGAGTTTGCATGGGCAGTTGTGTAGGTCTTGCTTAAGGCATAGCTCAGAATGAATTTTTAATTCATTACTAGGGTTTGTTCCGATGTTTGTAATGGTGAAAGACATAAATTTTGTTTTTTTAACGTTCAAAGATAGGAGGCTATAACTTAGCCAATTATACCCTAAACTTAGATCCTTAGAAGCGGAACGCATTACCACATCCCAATTTTTGCCTGAGAATATTAAAGCAGTGTCATCAGCATATGAAACTATTTTTCCGCCAATATCAAGATGAAGTATGCTATTAATGTAAATTAAGAACAAAATAATTTCTAAGTTCTCGATAATATAATAGACGGCCTTGTGTCCTATTTTTTTCAGTATTTTCGATTCTTACAATAATATATCTGAATAATAAAACAGGTGTATTGATTTTTTTGTATACCCTGTGTATTGAAAAAAACTTCAAGCTAATGATAATAAAAAGTAAATTATAGGCCTAATTTAAGAAAGCAAAACTCCAAAAACTTATAAATTAATACATGACAATTGGATTTTTTCACACACCCTGTATATCATAGAAAGTACCCTAAGAGCTATCTCTAATAACAAACCAAAACTCAAGCGAATACACCAACAATATTTAAATAAGTATCAAACCGTAGTATTTTTTTAACATCCTATGTATCAAAAAAAATTAAACCGTTACGCTAATAACGAGTTAACTTACTAAATTACTTCCCCAAAGCAAAATTAAATTAATATAAGAATGTAATCTTGTTTTTTTTTCGTTCTTCGTATATCGTAATATATATATGAAAATATACCTCTTCTTGTACTCTAAAAAAGTCTCAAAGAAGAAAATGGTTTTAAATTAAATATTTTTAGCGAAACTGTCAACAAAAACGAGTGCTTTTTTTAAAGGACTCTCAATAATCTGGAATGCAAGGGAAGAATTTTTAATTCTTAACCCAAATAGACAAAGTCTAATTGTTTTTTTTTCTCTACCTGAAAAGGAATTTTTATAATAATTGTTATAACTACAGCCCAAGTATCTAAAAATTAAGCAATCTAAAAAAATTTATATATTCTTCCTACTTTCAAATAATATATAGATATAGAAAAGTGCAAAAGAGGTGACAGCCGGCAAAACATCAAACGATTTTTTTACATTAACACACCCCGCCATTTTGTTATGTCCTGTTGAATTCGTATTAGTTTATCCTTATATCACATTTAATTTTTCAGCAAAATTTAAAGTTAGTTGAATAAGATTTTTTACGTTGATTTTTTAAATTCGTACAACTTTACTACTTAATGCTTGCACAAAATTTGAAATGAATCTAATATAAGTAGTGTTTTCAGGCCGATTTTTTAAAGTTTTTTTTTAGGCAACCATTTTGCAGAGAACAGAGCGACATGCTATCTGCAGACAGTCGCAAAAAAGCCTTTCCAAGCAACTCATGCGTTAAACGAAAATAAATACCAATGCGTAAAGGCGACTTCCCTAATTAACCATGACGTCATCATAATGCGTCAAAATATGTCACCGGTTTAACCATGAGTAACCCTGCTCTGGAGCTTTATTATTTACGGTAATAAAATAACAGCGCTAATACTTTCAGTATTTTGGCAATTTTTATTCGTTTTTAATTTATTTATGTATATTTGCAAGTTATTTATGTATATATGCAAACATATGAATCATTTAGTAAATATTTAGTGTTTAAAGTGTTTTTAAACTGTATAGAACAAGAGGTCCAAGTTAAGACGAAGAATTTGACCACTGCTAATTTGCTAATTATTGACACATCTCGGAAACATGCACATCTCTACAATTATTTTACTGAATAATTCAATGCATTTGCTGACAGAAAACTTCTCAAAATAGATAATTATTAAATGAACATTCAAATGTTAACCACCTGGTTAGAACCAACCTTATCCAAGCAACAGACAACCGCGACGTAATTTTGACATTTGTTCTATTAACCATTGGTTTTTACCGCACTAGCGCTTAAAAAGGCTTAAAGTTATAAGTCTTTAATCCAGAATAAGACGGAAATGCGTCACACCCGGAAGTAATACTGCCAATATAACAAACTAAAAGTTACCATAAGTCACTATACTAAAGGCGGGTTATTCAAATTCAAATTTTTCTCGCCAAATACTTTATAATCTATATTTAATAAAATAAAGGTAAAGGTTAATCAAAACAGTTATTTGTTATTTAAAAAAAACGGTGAATCATATCTAAAAAGCGCAAGTAACAATTTCTCTATAGTTTTACTTGAAAATTAAGGAAAATGTATTAGATCAAACCAATGTATTATCACTTTATTTAATAAAAATATTTTGGAATTTGCTAGCACGCATTCAATTCTTCATTTTATTGAGGTATGTAAATCATATCAAATTTAGTTTTATATACAGTTATGTACTAAAAAGTATTAAAGATGTAAAGTTAAGTGTAATTTTTTAGAATACCTGTTATTGAATCGAATTGCTAATAATTTTTAAATAGTCCTAACAAATTTAGAGAAACTAATACATGAGACTTGCTGCAAAAAAGGCCCAATGTAAAAAAAATAATTTATTTGTATATTTTATATTTAACTCACACCAAATCAAAGTGTCATAGTACGTTTTAAATATTAGGATATTTCTTCTTTATATTATTTACTTCATAATTCTTCTTCACGTATTTATATAGCAAAATGGGAAAATGTATATTAATATCTGTTTATAGATATAGTAAATCTCTACATTTGAAACATAGAGTGTCTGCATATATAAATATCATAATTTTTAGGATCAAAGAGTAAATTTAATTGAACTATCCGAAAAAGAGTTTGATGTAAGCGAAGAAGGAGATATTATTTTAGATCAGGTTTGGTTGCCTGATGGAAATGACTCGGAGGATGATATGGAAGAGTATAAGGAAACATTTGCAGAATATTTTGAAACAATGTGTGAAGCTATCATTAGTGATGACGAGGAAATACGACATTCTGCTTTAGTAGATATAAGTACTAATCCATCAATAGGGCCGGTAACAGACTGGTTCTATCACTTTTCATATTTTTTACTTATTAAGGATCTTACTTATGATCATTTAACTATGCGAGCATTGCATCTATTAGAAATATTGGAAAACAGCCCTCTTTCTAGTTTGCATATATATGGGAAACAACTGAAGCTATTAGTCCGTCTTTTAATGCAACGACTTTTGATAACTAGTGCAAAACAAGACATACTTAAACATATGTGTTACGTTCTTTCTTTATTTTGTTTAAGAGCACCACTCAAAAATATGGTTTTAAGTAAATTAGAAGATAAAATGGCAACAGTATTTGGTTTTATGACGATACCATTATTAAATATCGTATATTATATTGGAATTGATGCAGTCAAGAAAATATTTCTACCTAATATCGATTATTTCTTTGGCAGAATTACCGAAGAACATGATCCCGATATGATAGAAATTATCTTGGTAAGTTTGTCCTAAAATAACAAAAGATATAATACATATAACTTTATTTTAGGCAATATATGGACTATTGTGCAAAACAAGTCTCAATATAGAATTAGTTTATAATGGCTTTAGAGAATATTTTGGGGAAGTGTTGGTACCTTATAACCGACCGAAGTATATTACCACAGGTAAATAAATGTATCCTCTTATAGAGTTGTTTACATGATCAGTATATTAAAATACAAAAGCAATGTCCGGAAGAATCTGTTTCAAAATTTATATTGTTAATATTTAATTAATTTGTTATTATTGCAATTCTCTAGCTATGTAGTGACACGAATGACATTTCGACTTTCAGCAAATTTTTTCGATTGCGTTTCTCCAAAGAATATTATACGCTTCGCTATTGGAATTATTATTGGACATGAAATTTTAGCATCTCAAATGGTTGCGCACTCTGAAAAAGCGAACATCGATAGAACTTTCTGTAATGTGCTAGTAAAAATGTTGCCAATTCGACAACGGATCGCGAGGCGACTTCGTACTTGGGCTGAGAATAATAAATAATATACTTGTAATTAATCTTTCTATATGTACAGCTTTAAAACAAAATTTTATGAATATATTATTGCCATGGGTTCGTGGTTTCTTACGTTATTAAATTATTTCGGGTTCAAATGTTTTCGTTAACTTACTGTTTTGATTAATTGTGTTTTCTAAAACAAAAATAAATCAACAAAGTTTACGGCGCTTTTGTTTTAATATTATAACTTAGCATATTTAATTACCTTAGGCCAAATTAGCCACTATTCTTATATATTAAGATATTTTAGCCGGTTCTTAGTGTCCACTCAGGCTTAATTTTTTAAAGATTTGTTGAAACCAAATTCATTTATCATTGAGGATGGCTGACGAATATTATAATTGTCACTTGTTAGTTGTAGAACTAACTAAATAAATGAAATCCAACTAATAGTAAATCAAAAACTGCCACGTCCTTTTGAGACTACAAATTACGGTGTGACGTGAAAAATAAGTTTCTAAAGGTGTTTGTAGGCGAAAAAATGTTCAACAAGTTTTTTATGACAGTAAAAGTGACATGGATTTGCATACAAAATACGTTTGCGAAACAGAAAATTGAACTTGAAATATGACGAGTAATCTAGATAGCTGCCAATAGAAGGCTAGTAGATCATATTAGTGACCAAAAATTAATTATTGAATTATTATGTAAACCCAACCTCAAAGAAATTATGAAACGCTGAACAAGCGACACCTTTGAATATAACGGAGAACAGCGCGTCGTGTTTTAACTCTTCTGAACAGCGATCGACACTTGTTTGAAAAATTTGCTTATAAGAACAACTACGAAACACTCCCGCCGGCTCCCCACCAGGCCACCGACGATGCTCTAATGATGCAAGCTTCCTTGTTTGGATCATCAATCATGTGAATAGCTTTTCTTTGGACAGAGTCAAGGATGTAGCATTGAAAGATAGTCCGCTCCCAATATGTGCGAGTAATACTCAAGGCTGGGTCTGAATTGCTAAGTGTAAAGGGTATGCAAGTTTTTTCGCGGCTGCTGTGACTATTGAGAGGATGTGATCATGCCAGCGAAGATCTTTCTGTAAGAGGGGTATTGGGGGATAATTTGTGAGATAGTGAACATAATTGTGTTTTAGTATTGTTAAACTAAAGAAGGTTCTTTGCTCCTCATAAGTCATTACCCTTCATGTATCGTTAATTCCAGTTTTGGAGACAGATTTGGGAAATTCAATATTGGAGTGGAGCCTACTATCGTCAGTATAGCTGTGAATAGGATTGCTTGTAGAAGAAAGCGGATCATTGATGTGCAGGAGGAATAGGGTAGGTGCTAACACTGAACGCTGTGGAACGCTTGGTGAATGACTATCAACTACTACAGAAATACTTCTGTTGGAAGGAAAAGTAGTATTCAAGTAGAACGTCTTGGAGGGAGAGGAATTTGTTAAGAAGTGCGCCATGCCAGACTTGCTCGAATGCTTTGGATAGTCAAGGGAATAATTTAGGCTTCTCCGTGGAATTCGATGGACTTATTCCAGTTGTGGGACACGAAAGTAAGATCTGCTGTAGATCTTTGGTGGCGGAAAACGTATTGCCTACAACAGGCTGTACACGAGCAGATTTCCAGTTTTTAGAAAAAATGCCCTTGTCATGGGACATTTGGAATAACTTGGTAACAATAGGAGCCAATTCAGAAGCGCTCTTTTTTAGGACTATGGCCGGAATACCATCAAGGCCAGAGGAGTTTTTGGTATTAAGTGTTTTGAGAATACGTCATACCTTTTTAATCCTGTAGGTAATTCCGTGCATATAGCAGGGCAAAGCTGGTACTAACGGAAGGGGGAAGTGCAGAGGAGCGATTAATGTAGAATTTGCGGCGAATTGTTTTGCAAAAAGCTCAGCTTTTGCTTTAGACGGAAATGATTTCATCGCCAGAAGTTAGGGTGAAAAGGAGCTTTCGCAGAAGTTTTGAGTTATATTTTTGGCAAGCGACCGAAAGGATCCTATTTTGGCAAGAAAGAATTTTGTCTTTTATGTCTGTATTGAAGGCATTTTTGGTGTTGAGAATTATGCGATTGTAATGATTTCGTGTCTCGTTTTTAGTCTGTAGATTTTCTGAAGTAGGGTTCTTAAAGAAATTGTTATTAGTACGGATTTTCTCTAGTCTGGCACTATTGCAAAATTTTGAAAACCAAGGTTTATTGTTGGGAGGGTTTGAAGTTTTAATAGAATATGGTATAAAGGTTTCTATGCCTAATTGAATTACATCCGAGATTTATGAAGAAATTTAGGAAGGAACGTTGGTAGAGAAACAAACACCATTCCAAGGGAAAGGAGAGTAGAAATTCTGCAAACCATCCCATTCAGCGGAATTATAGTGCCAGATAGTACGAGGTGGCATGGATTCTACGACTTCCTATTTTGTAGGGTGTAGGAAACAGTAATTAGACCGTGATCAGAGGAACCCAGAGGAGCGAAAATGGAAGGGGTCTAATGGATTTTGGTTATGTGTGACGATGCATGGGAAGTAAGTACATTCTCTGATGACGTTGTTAAGAGATTGGCTGATTGCAAAGGCATCTGCTGCTCTACCTTGGGGATCGGTTTTAGTAGAACCTAAACATTCTTTATTATGAACGTTAAAGTCGCCAAAGATAATGATGAGGGGAGTTAAGAGATTAGGAAATCCACTGTATTACATATCAATGTTCAGTGCTTATCTGACAAGACGCACTTAATTAAGATAATCTGTAAGAAATATTTTCCTAAAATTATTTGTTTTAATGAATACTGACTAACCAGTGAACATATTAACAATACTTATATTAATAGTTTTATTCCCCTAAATAGTTTTTTTTCAAAATTAAAAGTAAACATGGCGGAACAGCCATATTTATTCATGACTCTCTCGTGACGGAGATCTACTCTGTGGAAATTATTGAAACAGTAAAATTTTATTTGCAGCAACATCCAAATGACTTAAATATAATTGTTGAATGTCGGTATAATGTAATAATTTTTTCTATTAATTTACGAAACACTTCATTTTTAAATATTGGAATATAGCAATTCTCATTTTTTCTGTTGAAATACGTTTATAAACAGAAATTTTGTTAAAAAAAGTAATACAGGTACTAATTCTTTTTTTACATATTTAATAATTTTAATAGGAATTAAAACTATTTTTTGGGTTTTTCGCCTTATAAAATTGGAAAAAAAAATATTTACCTTATAAATTCAATAGATAGTCTTAAGTTCTGGGTCCACTATGAAGGTACCCGAGAAACGACACTGAAAAATGTGTGTTTTCTGGACGTTCCGGGGGAAAGTCTAACCCCGTCTTCAGCAAACCTACAAATAAAAATCTAAAAGCAGAATATTTCTTATGTTTAGTTTCAGAAATATAACCAGAATGGCTAATCTCTTACAAAATGTCAATGAATTCGAATTATCAGAGATTAGCCATTCTGGTTATATTTCTGATCCGAAACATAAGAAATATTCTGCTTTTAGTATTTTATTTGTAGGTTTGCTGAAGACGGGGTAGACTTTCCCCCGAAACCTCCAGAAAACAAACATTTTTCAGTGTCATAGTGGACCCAGAACTTAAGAATATCTATTGAATTTATAAGGTAAATAAAATTAATTTTTGTTATTTTTTTTCCAATTTTATAAGGCGAAAAACCCAAAAAATAGTTTTAAACCATGAATCGGCCACTATAATTTCGTAATTATTTAATAGGAATCTTGTCAAAACCAGCAGCTTTTTTTGCATCTAAACCATCAATAATTTCTTCCATTTCATCATTTAACGTATCTTCCGGATTAATAAAACAGGTCTTCTGTGGATTCAATATAGTCACTAATTGGTTGAATTTTATTTGTAAGTTGTTTTTATATATTTACAAAATGATTGTTCAGTTCTTCGATATAATTTGGGTATCTTCAATTTTGCTATTATTAACCAATAGATAATCAATATTTGTTTTTGTTTTTCTTGTTTGATTTGTTAAAATAAAATTTAAATTATCCCAAATAATTTTTTGATTTTTACTTGAAAATTGTTCTTTAAAATAATTTTGTTTGGCTTTTCTTATTTCTTTTTTAGACAAAATTATTATAGCCGTCGTAGATTTCTTCAAAATATTTGTAATTTGGATTATTTTTCTTATTTGCATAAAGCTTATCTCTATATATAATTAACTTTGTTAATTTAAGGCTGAACCATGGTTTGGAATTTTTTTTAAGTATTGCTGATATTAAGTAAGAACTTTTTCAAAAATTTGTAAAATAGCATATAATTCATTTGGGTCTTTAAATAAATATTTGGTTTTCATTTAATACAGCAAGTTCCTTTCTTATTTTATTCGTATAAAATTTGTTTGTTGGTTTAAATTTGATTGGAATGGAAATAATCTGCATTTGATCGTCACCGAGAGCATTTGTTTTTAGTTGTAGGTCTATTGTCTTATTTGAATTAATCAAAACGTAATCTATTAATGTTGAGCTGTTACTAGTTTCTCCAACCATTAGAGGAATATATGTCGTATAAGGGTTTTGTTTCACTGCTAAAAGAAGGTTAATGTTCAAGTCATCGATAAAAATACACTTTGTTTTTAATTTATTTAGCTGTTCCATTTTTAATAATTATTCCATAATTTAAAAAAAAATCTCATCTCAAAGTAGTTTCTATATTCCGCACAAGAGTAGTTTAGGTAATTTAAATTCTATTGCAATGTATGAGATATCACATTCAATTTTTTCTAGAACTTCAATGTTTATATTGTTTTTGATAAAAATTCCCAATCCTCCGCCTCTTTTGTTTCTTGTAGTATATATATGAGAGTCATGTTTCGGATGTCGCAAGGTCTATCTAAGCTTGAAGAGGCTTAATCCTGTTAAGAACTTGCTGGATAGAGACACTAAAAAAGTACTTGTTAGCTCTCTTGTTTTTTCTCATTCTCATTATGCTGATGTGGTTTATGGCCCATGTTTAACAAATGAAAGTCGCTCGAGACTGCAAAAGATGCAGAATCAGTGTGTACGTTTTATAGTTCATGTTCCACGCTTTGAACATATTTCTCCATATATTCGCGGTCTGAACTTTTATTGAATGAGATCAGATTTGTTCACTTAGCCTGTTTTGTACGTCAAATACTGAATACGCAAACACCCAAGTATCTTTTTGCTCAACTTATACTTCGGTCTGTTTCCATCAAAGAGAACTGAGAAGGGTGCGCGAGACTCTAGATACTCCGTCTCATAAAACCATGGCTTTTTAATCCAGTTTTTCATTGCTGGCTCCGTTTAATTCACACTAATGCATTGAAAACTATACTTAATGTAACAAAGGCTACTTTAAAAGCAAGATGGAAGCAGGAAATTCTGTTGCCTGTGATAATAAGTCGTGATTTTGATTTTAATTTGTTTTAATGACTGTTTTTTGCGTATATGTCTAGTTTATAAGTGGTGACTTTAAGAGCAGGGCTAGGTTATAGAGATCACTGGAGACAGTGTACCTTGTCCTTTTGTGTATATTTGTGCTTTCTTATTGTATGTTTCTTATGCTGAATTTTACACAATAAATATTTTCTGAATTGAATTTTTTTGAATTTAAAGTTTTTAAAATTTAATACTTTTCTTCCTCTTTTATAATCAGAGTGTCGGTTAATACCATTACTTGAACATTTTCTTCAGCATCTAGAATTTCAATATCAACTAAGTTGTTTTTTACTGATCTTAAATTTAAATATAACATTTTGAAAAAATCCGTTGACTTTTTTCGTTAAGGACTAGATTATTTTTTATTTTGCTTCTTTTATTTTATCTTTGGGAATTTGACATTCATTACTATATGCGGAATGTTTGATATTTATGGTTCTATTAAATTTTGAATTAAAATTTTTACAGTTTATACACGAAGGATTTTGTTTATTACACTACCAAACTATATGAGAACCGGAACAATATGAACATATTTGGTTTTGATGGAAATTTTAGATGCGATTAGATATTTACAGCATTTGTAGCAAATCAAAACGTTAAAATCTTCTTCTGTTGCACATTTGTCCCATTCTAAAGACAGTTCCCAATTTACCAATGTCTCAAATGTTTTACCTTCTGCTTCTATATATATTTCATACTTTGAATTTTGACTGTCTAATGTATATGATTTTAATTTTATCATCTTCTCCAATGTATCCCATTGCCATTCACTCTTCAGTTAGTTCATTAGTAGTATATGATTTTTTAGATTTCTTGGTAGTGGTAGTTTCATTTTAGAAATTTGAGTGGGGTAATTTTCATTTGATTTTTCTTCTGATACATTTTTAATGTTTACCAAACTCTTCTTTTTTTTGGGCTTTTATTACTATGCCCCCGTTATTAATTTCTTTAACATTTTGGATTTACTTTTTTTTTGAACTTCAAATTTTGTTTCTTTATTAGTTTGAATTTTCTTTGGTTTTATGATAATTACAAGTAAATTTTTTTCAATATTTGACTTATTTGGAGAATTTTTCACAGTTTCAGAATAAGAAAACATTTCTCCAATAAACTGAGTTGTTTGTTTTTCTTTTAAACTTTTCTGAATTTGTTTAGTGTTTCCATTATTACTTTTTTTTGAAAAAGTGTCCTTTTTTTTCTAAACGTTCTAATATGTTAGTGTTTGTAAAAAAAGTGTTAATAAGAGAACCCGTAATAATTGGTGACAGAAGTCACATATTAGAAAACTCGAATTGACAAATTTTCAAGTCATTTTTGTTTGTACCAGAAGCAGAGTGTTAAGAACTATTTCTGAACGTGACTATTTACCTGATTGTGACTACATTGTGATTTTTCGAAGAGCTTAAAGTTTTTTAGTTCTGTTCCGAAACTAAACAATATCATAAGTTTTGACTTTGCCATTGTGTTTTGGATCTCAAGAAGACTTTATCAGAGCCATTTCAAAAAAATTCTAGAACATTCTATTTCGAAACTTAACAAGATCCGTAAGTTTTGACCTTGTCATCGTGCCATCTCCAAGAAGAGAAATTTTTAAGATTAATTTAATTAGCAATGGCTATTCCAATGAGTTTCGAACTAATGAGTGAAATTTCAAGAGAGTTCTATAGACAGTTATTTTCCAAAACTAAGAAATATTTATAAAACTGCACAACGTCGGTAGGTTTTAAGAAGGAGAATAGCTTAAAAAATATGTGTGTTCCTAATACTAGACAACAAACTGTTAAAATGGAGAAACAAGTAGATTGCCGAACAACTCAAAACAATAGAAGTATAGCAAGAGCATATCCTTATGAAGATGTCAACCGATCAAGGAACCAAGATAAAACAAGAAAAAGAATCCGGAAAGAACAAAAGCGGCAAGTACAACAGGAAATATTAAAATATCTTCAAGACTTAGAGACTAAAAGAAAAACAGGAAGAAGCCAAACAACAAAAAGAACAAGATCGGCTCGAGGAGATTTTTAACTGACAAGAAGAAGAGATCAAAAAGGCAAAGAGAACTGGACCTGTTTGAGAAGATTCAAATTGAACAAGAAAATGCGAGGCAACAGGAACTAAATCAAATGTAGGACTGGATTCAGAATGCTATTGAAGAGTGCATAAACTATAGAGATGTGTTGGAGTAGAAGTAAAATAAGTGGAAATAATGCAGGTATGACAAAGAAGTACAAGATGATAAACAAAATTATTTTTTGGCTTTTTCGCAACTCAATAAAAATATCTAACTTTAAAGTTGATTGCACCAAATATTTGAGAAAATTACATATGTCAACATGTCTGCCAACGGAATGTTTCGACATATAATATTGCGAATGTATCCGTAGTTATAGGTTTGTTAAGTTTTAGATGAATCTATTTATTAATTATTATTTTAATGAAGTAGAATTACCTTACTTTGTATCCATGTAACGACTCTGATAGTATCAAAAATCATTCTAGAATGTTCTGTTAGACTCAATTCTTCTCACCTTATATATTTAGATTATTCTAGAATTTTCTAGATCATTCCATTCTTTTCTAAAAGCTATATAAGCGCGTCGCAAGACATCGTTTTGATTCAGTTGTAATTGAGATTTCGAAGTGTAAACAAGCTGACAGTGACTAGTTTAAAGTTACCTTAGTCACGATTGTTAGGTATATTCAGTATTTACTTTTGCTATAAGCTGTGTTCTAAATAATCCACGTCAGATGTGAGGTAGCTTTCGAAAAAATGCAGAATGTTGTAGGTTAGGTTACTAGTTTGACAACAATTTTCTCTTTTTTTTGTGCAAAATAAATTTTACTTTGGAAGGAAAAGAATTGTTATTGTTAGATTCAGTTGGGTATTAAGAATCAAGAACAATGTGCCTGTGCGGTTACTGGTACTGTTTGCTTCAGCCTCAATAAAATGAAGGAAAAATGCATTAAAAAACCATATAGTTAATTTTTTTTATATCCGAAATAAAAGGTTACTTATGACCTTACTCTGATACCACAGTCAGGGCCTTTTCTTATAGTCATTGGATGAGATGACGGTTATTATTACTCAGATACAGGGAGTTATCTTTTTTTAGACAACATTTTAAACACTTCCGTTTGAAGTTATTAGAGTCTATTAACTTCTAAGTCTTTAGTTCTATAAAAAACAGCTAAAAAGTAAAAAAAAATAAATTTTAACATTCTGTTTTATTTATAATCATTTCTTTAACATTTTCTTTCCTTTTTCTCTTTTCATTTGATTATTTACTTGTATTTATTTTTTGTTCGTCATCAGGTGGTTGTCATTCTTTATGCCCCAGACTGAAATTTCTAAAAGCTGTCAACCGTAATTTAATTGCTTAAATTAGATTTCTTTAAGTATTAACATTTTATACCACTCCACCATCAACCTTACTAGTGTATGGAAAATACAAGGTGGTCACCCTAATCATACTGGGTATCTAATATCAGTTAAAAGGATGTATATTATATATATATATATATATATATATATATATATATATATATTTATATATATATTTATATATATATACTATGATTATGTCACAGGGTACCCTCCTGCGATCATAATTTCTGGGCCTGTACCCTCATCAGGCAGGTTTGTACCCAGGGATGAACCTATACGAAAAAACATATGATTAGACATTATATCACAGCTACATCAAGCTAGATATATTGTCATCTCAACAACAAGTGATAAAATCAAGTAATCAAATAAAAAAAAGCTTTATTTTCTAAGAATAATCTTATTGACAAAGCATAGAAACCCCCCCCCCTGAAATGAAAAATTACGTTTTAAGAGCGAAAATATAAAAACAGAAACAAAAAACACAATACATGGTCGGATAACCAGTTCAAAAGTAAAGTATCAACACATCTAATTATTTTTATTTGCTGTATAAAAGGCTACAATCACCAGTTCTTATTGTTATTTCTATTTTTTTATTTGTGTGTATAAATCCAGCTTAATAAATAATAAATACATACTTTGTCAAGAAAGAGGGGTTCAGATTCTAGTGAACTGAGGTTATACTTGCAAAAATTTTTTGTTGACTACACTAAATATTAAATCATTTGATACATTAAATTGTGAGTTAAATTATTCCAATCAAATTCAAAGCTTAATTATAACTTTTATATTTAGGTAGGTAACTCTTAAGTTGACATGATGTTCACTTTTAAGAAAATGTTTTCAAAGCCTAGTTATATACTTCTTAAATTAGATATACTTTTGTACAGTGTAGTGTCAACTACTCAAAACCAATTTCAACAACTCCAGAAAATGCTTAAACCTAACATCAAATTCCATTGGTTAAACCGATAAGTACTCAGTGTAGGTCTCTTAAAGTGTGAGGGATTCCCAACCTCAGATTGTGTAACAAAAAACATTGCTGTATACAATCTTTTGTTGGTATTTTGTAAAAGTAAAACAAATTTAACATACCTATTTTCATTTATTTTTAACATTTATTTTAATGAGATAATTGCCATAATTTCTATAAAACTAGTAAAAATAATAAATTTAGGTTTGTCTAATAAACAATGTTTTGGTGTTAAATCTAAGAGGTGGGGAAAACTAATTTATACACTATAATAAGATATCATTAATCAATAAAATACAACATAGAGGTATATTTTTTTAAAAATTATTTATTGTTCTCTATTGTTGTTATTATTATATATATTTTATTTGTATATTTTTTGAGCCTTTCAATGTATAGTTTATTTTTTTTAACATAGTGTAAGTTATTCCATAAGGTATTATAAAACATTTCTATTTTTAAGGTTGCTTTGTCAATAAGACATGTTTTTCTGATGACAATAAAGCTTATTTTGTTTGATACACCATAGCAGTAGTTTTACAAATAGCATCTACTCTATCTCACTTCAGCTATGTATCTATAATATCTGACTTTAAACAGCAGAAGTAAACAAGCGTTTGAGCAACCTGAAAAATATCAGCATTAAAAAAACTTTTTAGACATGAGGGATCCAGTGTGTTCAATAATGATATTCTGTCTCTTCGCTATTAAATAAAAAATGTACGCTTTTACTTAAAAAATTTACCATTTTGCTGCCCGACTTAAATATGTATATTCTACTGTGTAAATATTTTCAACAGAATTTTACGTAGAACTGGAATAAAAGTTAACTACATGCTTATGGAATGTATGCATATTTTTTAAACCGGCCTAATTTTATTTATTTTTTTCTTTACCTATAATAGACTTAACATGTGGCTTACAAACTTCTTATAATGATATATATATAGATGAAGGCTTTGAAATAGGCTACAAATAGTAGAAACCAGAAAAAAAAGTTGATACTGGAAAACTCCTATATTGTCAGATACACAACTAAAAATCACAAATAATCTTTTTCAGGTTTTCTTAATCTTAATTAATTAAATGTCTACCACGATTACCACGGACTGTTTATGTAAATTGAATAACACAGTTTTAGTTAATACCACTTAACACACAATTGGTAGAAACATAATATTTGATATTCTAATGCGAGTAATCTAATTTAGTTTTAATTGTAGTTGCAAGCATATGTCAAACTTTTCACATTAGGTGTATATTCATTAAGCGTAATTAGGTTTGTGCAGTCAGTGCTAAAATTTCATCAAGTTCTTCTATACAGTAGCTGACCAATTTCCTAGTTTAAAGAATACAAATTCACACAGAAGACTTAAAGTAGCTTTCTGAAATATACTTAAGTTTGCAATTTTATTATTATGGTAATTGGAAGTTTTTTGTTTTATTTATTTCTGCCTAGAAGTTCCTTCTGAATGAGGGGTAGGCTTGGGGGTAGGTTAAACATTTTTGGTTTTAGTATCTTTCTTTTGGTAATTGCCATCAGAATATGTATGTTGTTTGTTATCCGTAGTATTTTCATTAGAGTTAGCATCTTATGTGTCAGCTAAAACAAAAATATCTAGTTAGATATATTTTAAAAACTACTGAAACATAGATATGTATGCTTAAATAAGATTATAATCTACATAATAGCAAAAAATGTGTTTTATTTACTACCAGTTGTGTTATGTGAGGTTTGAGGGTTCTGGGTTCAGTATTGGTCAAAATAATTACTCAAGTACTTATGAATATTAAATAACATATTCAGCTACACCTAGGATATTTGACTTACTATACTATTTGAAATCAAACATATTTTTTAAAATACTTGAGTGTAAAGTGCATAGCTTGAACTAGTCCAAATAAAAATATTTTCACATACTGTCTTGAGTTTTTTTACATCAGTCCAACGACTATTTGTGTATTTACATACGTCACCTAGTTTTTTAAGAATTTTGGTATGCTACGTAACGAAATACATAATTTTCTCATTATACATGTATCAGTAGAAAACTAAATAATACATATCTGCACTTCAAACGGTATTTAAGTTTATTTCAATAAACAACTTAACGATCTGTAACTATCATACGTTCAAAATTCGTCGAAAACACACAAATATCGCAGAAATATATTTAACCTCTACCGTTAAATAAATGTTCGCTCATAACCACAAAAAACGAAACTGATAAACAATGTCTAGGATGATTTTATAATTAATAGCTCTTTAAGCGATAGACGTATTTCTATGTTTGTTTTCACCGTAATCGTAAAAAAGGGTAGAACTATGACCGATACATGAATTCCGTTAACAAATTTTAGCAAAGGTGTACTGTAATGTTTTGAAGAATTTACACAATAAAAACATGGCAAACCTGTCATTTTTATCGGCCCTGGGTTCACCTCACAATATACGTCATCAAAACTTGCTTGTAGGCACACCTTGTTTTCTTCCCACGATGGCTAATCCGGAGCATTTGGTGTCGGAAGCGGTATAAGGATCCAGCTGAGCCTAAAGTTGGAGTAATCTGAAGACAAAGAAGTAAGAATTGTTTTTTTTAAACAGAAGATACAGAAATTATGGAAGCAAAATTTCATTCCGTAATGAATGATAATGGCAATGCACAACGATATGAAAGACCTAAAAAAGAACCAAGAAGAGGCGAAAAACACTGAAGAAGACATGAAGAAAAACCAAGGAGGTGTAAAACAAGAAATACAAGGCATGAAGAAGAACCAAGAAAACATGAAGAGGAGTCAAGAAGACATGAAGAGAAGTCAAGGAGATGTGAAGAGGCGCCAAAAAGACCTGAAGCAAGAACTTAAAGAAGATATGAAGAAAAACCAAGAAGAACTGAAGCATGAACTTACAGAAGATATGAGGAAGAATCAAGAAGACGTGAAGCAAAAAATGAAAGGGCATGAAGAGGAACCGAGAAGACGTAAAACAAGAAATACAAGACATAAGAAAAAACCAAGAAGAAAGAACTAGAAATATGTTATTGGAATTGACAATGACCCAGGAAGATGTAAAAGAGGAAATGGGGAAGGTACAAAAGCAAGTTAAGGAGGTTCATGACCTAATGCAGCCGGAAGTCTAAAGTCTACGATTCCAGATGCAGAAGTTTGGAAAACAAAGTGAGTTAAAATCCGACGTTGTTTCTTCATTACCTGTGATAAAACCACCTACGTTTGATGGTAAAGGGTTGTGGGTTACTTACCTGAAACAATTTGAAGCTGACGCAACTGGAAATAATTGGCATTTCACCGAAAAGGCACGAGCAATTGGTTTGTTCGTTGGGTAGTAAAGCAATGGAAGTGCTAAGGAACATACCCGAAGGTAAACAAAATGACTTTGGAACATTAGTAAGCCATCTAGAAATTCGTTATGGTGAAGCACATCCACAGGTTTATAAAGCGCAACTTCAATGTCGAAGACAAAATATAACGAAAGTCTCTTCAAGAGTATGAGGCAGTAAGCAGTTTTATTGAAGGCCTTCGTGATCCTGATACCAACCAGGCTAAGAATGGCTAAAATAAAGAAGATTTCAGATGTGCTTGCATATGCCCTTCAGTTTGAAACGGCTAAACAAACGTCCTGGAGTCATGGATACTACGAAAACTACAGTACACTCCAGAATACCGGACTACAAATGAAAATACTTCGAACATTTCAAAAGAACTGCAAGAGATTCTTTTAAAAACATCAGAAAGACGAAAATAAAACTTTAACTTTTCGACAAAAAAAGTTGGAAATGTGGTAAAGAGGGACATGTGCAAAGCCGCTGTACTAGCAATTGGATTCCTAAAGATATTCTCTCATTAGCTAGTTTTAAGGGGTGAAAGCTAGCTAGGTGCTACCAAGCCCCATCAACATCAATAAAAATTATAGTATTCCGGCTGCAGAATAATGGTTCTAGCTTGGTAGTACCGGTGAAGATATGCGGTTGGGACTGTGGAATGGTACTGAATACCGGCTCAACACACACCATCGTAAGGCCAGACATTATAGCTCCTTGCAGGACAGAAAATCCATACAAAACTACGTCTCGGAAACCGTCAGCAATGAAATTATACTTGTGAAAGGCAATTCATGAAGGTGAAGTAACCCTGGGGAACACTACCTTCATACACGCTGTTTTCGTCGCAAATATAATGGGTGATGTCATACTTGGTCTTGATTTTATGAAACAACATAAATTTATCCTTGACATACCTCAACGAGTCCTCCGTATGAAAAATGAAGAAATAGTTATGATCCTGCCACAAAGAAGTAATTCCACTATCCGAGAAGTGGTTTTGCTAGAAGACGTTACCTTACCTGAGTGTTCAGAATGTATAGTGAAAGCGACGCTTAATGATTTCGAGGAAGAAGTAATTTTATTCGAACCAGTTCAAGACTGTCCACTATATGCAAAGGGAAATTTACCAGCAAGAACCTTAACTCAATGCAGAGGGAACATGATGCGTGTCAAAATGATGAATCTATAAAGTCATCCCCAGCAAGTAAAAAAAAGGCGACAAGATTGGAACTTGCCAACCTGCCAGTACCATATTTACCTGTACAACCTTACCGCCCTCAGGCCCTGCAAATATTCTCCCTAAGGTAGTTCAAGACGTGGTGTTGCCATCAGAATGTTTACTGAATCAAGTGCAGGTGACCAAATTGGAAGAACTTCTAAGAAGACATCAAGATGGTTTTTTCTCTTTCTGACAGCGACTTGAGAGAAACCAATATAGTTCAACATCGAATTAATACTGCTGATGCAACGCCGATAAAACTTGCTCCAAGACGAATATCTTTCGCGTTGATTTCCGCAGGCTTAATGACGTCACAAAGACAGTCTTCCCTTACCAAGAATAGACGATACCTCGAAGACGTTAACAGTATCAAAATGGTTCTCGACCCTGGAAAAGTGGTTACTGACAAGTAAAGCTTAATCCAGCAGATGAAGAAAAGACAGCGTTTTCTACTGGAACTGGGTTATGGCAATTTAAAGTTATGCCTTTTGGTGTATGCAATGCTCCAGTGACTTTTGAACGATTAATGGAACTGAGATTACATAGAATGACATGGGAAACATGCCTAGTATATTTAGATGATATCATTAATTCTTGGAAAAAGATTTGAAGATCATTTGAAGAATATATAAGCTGTTTTTCAGAAAGTGAGAATGGCTGACTTAAAACTCCGTTCCAAGAAGCAAAAATAAGAAATTGTGTCTTTACTTTCAATTTTTATAAACACAAAACAGTTCTAATAGAAAATAATTTATTGCAAAATTTTAAAATTGATCAGTTTGTTTGACTTGTAACGTAGAAGCAAAAACAGATAGTTTACAGCCATCTATTATGTTTTTTTAATGTGTTCAGATTATTTGTTGCCGTTAGAACGATACATTTTTTGGATTTTTCGCAACAAAATATTTTCACATTACAAACTGTAAGAAAATAGCCCATCTACGTGAGTCATACTGTATAAGTCTAAATAAAATGTGTGTGAAGCGAGCTTTATACTTCCAAATACGTAAAAGGTGCCTTTTGGTATATGTAGGGTTAGTTCTATCTTTTATCTGTGAGGTGGCCCAAATTAAAGCTGCTTTCTTTAATTATTGTAAATCGTACGACATACGAAACCAGTTAAATCTGAACTTACGTAGAAAAACGGATAAATAACGTAGTATATAAAATTCATCAGTGGCAGTTTAGTTTACTCTTGGTTTATCGAAAATCATTAAAATGACATATTTGAAATTGTTCGGATATTTGTGGAAATAATATTGCCACAATTGCCTAAGCCTGCCTCCCCGAGTTGGCGCTACTGTTCGCAATTCAATAAATATCTATCTTTAAAGTTGATTGAAACAAATATATATGAAAATGACATATCTCAATATGTGGACAAGTCTGCCGATGGAATGTTGCGAATGTCATTCGACGGTTTTATTTTGTGATTTTTTTATTTATGTCCTCAAGACCTAGTAAGCAGTGTAAATACAAAACATCGAAAAAAATACGTTGATGTCGAAAAAAACATCGCAAAAATAAAATCGATGTCAAAACCTCCATACTAGACTTCAAATCGATGTTTTGGAAACATCAATGTTCTATGCGCATCCCTACAACTTTTTTATAACGTGGTAGACGTCACTACATAAGAGTAATACTTCTACTTGCTTAGGGTATAATCTTTGGTTTGCCTCTTTCATTTTTCAAATACCGTACGATTCGATCATATTTTACTATCACTACGATCATTAGACTAAGTCCAATCTGACGACTGCCAAACGAAGCCTGATATCCTCTCAGAATTCGGCATATTCTTAATTTTTTTAGGAAGCTCTATTAAATATCCTCAATTAACGCTTCCATGGTTGACATTAGAATGACTATAATAAACGAGATACGATACGTTTTAACTGTCGACAGAATACAGATTCTAAACTGTCGGAGAAAACAAGTGCACCAAATAATATTTTTTGGAAAATTGTAACTTTTCCGTGTAAATGAATTAGCTTTTTGCAGAAAAACATATGCATAAGCGAGTTTGGCGTGAGAAATGAGGCCGCTAACATAATTAATACAAAAATATACTAATATAACGTTTCCGAATGTATTAGCACAGTTTAAGAAAGAAACAGTTCTCTCACTCCTTTGTTGTGCTCCCAAATGCCGGCTTTTGTTTGCCAGCGGTCGTAAATCACAGCGAACACCTAGATGCGAGGTATACGAGGCCGCGCGTTATTTTATCGCAGTGAATACATCCACGAGGAACGATCAATAACTGTATTAGTTGCTTTAGGTATTTATATTAATATTTAGAGTAGATGTTTAATTTAATAAAAGGTTAACTTATGGACGAAATTTGATAGGTATTAACAACAAATGTAAAATAAAAATGTATTAATTATATTTGCGAAATGATGCAAAGAACTTCCAATAATTAGTTTATTCTAATTTAAATTACAAAAATTACCCGAACGACAATCAATACGTTCTCGACAGGATATCGAAATCAATTGTCCTTCAAAAACATTCTACCAAGTTCTTAGAAATAGAGAATGGGAATACAAGTTCCCTAAAAAAAGCAATATCCTAATAGCATAATACTTAAATGGCTAATTCTTAAAACTAATAGTCGTAAATCTAATAGGTGTTATAACCGGAACCGGGTCTCGTTTGGCGCCGATACCAAATGTCCAAATTCCAAGGGGATGATTGCTCACATATACATAGAAACTAGATTATTTCCGAAAAAAAAACAATGTTTAAAAAAAACTGAAATTATCCATAAGATTAAACTGGTCTGCATTTAATAAGCCAAACCAAAAGCATGTGTCTTCCCCTTTTCTCAAGACCGTCTCCACACTATAGGTATCATCTTACATTCTCCAGAAATTAGAATCTAATAAGAACTGAACTTGCGCCATAAATACTAGGAAATAAATATGTCAGTACGCACGCAGCTTACAGATTATTTTTAAATCTATATAACTACCAAATAAACATTTTTTAGATGCCTTAAATGGATTCATGATAACTTTATCGCAGTTTTGAGTCGGTAACTTTATAGGTGTCTTAATATGAGTCAAAAACACTACAAGACCCATTGATCCAATGCAAGGGTTTTAATGCTCACGCACATAAAACTAAACCACAAAACAGTTAAGCATTTATATTAACTAAGTTTTACATGAAAGCCAAACAATTTGCTAACAGCTATCTTAAAACATTTTGGTTTTAATATTAACATCAAATAGTTATAAGTGCTGTAAAATATAAATTCAAATGTTTTAAAAAGCCTTAAAACTTTTTTGATGCAGGACAGTAAGGAAACCTATTACTAGTCCATAGTACAAAAACGGATTTTCGTGAAAATAAGTGGTAAAATACGATTTAAATGGTTACTTTAAATATCAGATGCAAGGAAAATATCTTAAAATAAGGAATAGACAATTTACAACCCCACACAAGTCACCGTCCTAACAATGTAGCAAATCGTTTTCCTCTTCAAGTTGCATTGGACACTTAAGAGAAGAAACCTTTCCCCGTTAAGACTGAGGCGTAAGAAAATTGATTTTTTTATTTTTCAAATAAACTACCCATAATTTTGGCGATAGGTAAATAATCAAAAAAATATTGATATTTAAAAGAACTCAAATTGAACACAATCGGTTCATGCTAGGCTAGGCAGGAGTCATTTATAGTTTTGAAGGCTGAATGTAAATTTTTAGAGCAAAACTAGTGGTATATTATAAACATACAAAATTTGAGAAAAATCGCTATTATGCCCATTTTACCGGAATTAAGTTCTTGGCCAAATTTCAGTAATAAAATTTAATAATAAACAAATTTTTAAAAGTTCTTAAAACATACCTTGCTGGATTTTGAGGAATTCGAAAAGATGACACATTTCCACTATTTATGTTAACGTCACATCCATCAACACTGTAGTAAGAAGAATGACTAGCTTGAGAAGCCATTTTCAAAACTATCTTCAAAAAGTTACACTTAAACGCATTCTTCCAAATTCTATATTTTTGCTCACCGCGTACAACGCTCCGTAAATACGTAAGTTTAAAATCTTAAGACACCGCGTCCGTAACAACTGTGAAGTGACCTGCCGACTGACCGATGTACTATTAAAAAGTGGTTTAATTAGAAAAGTTTTTGTATATTACAGGGCAATTTAAATTACATAACTTTGTGTAGTTTTTGTTCCAATGAAAGATATGATTTTTTCCTTGAAATTTGGTATAGTTCCTTCGTAAGTCAATGTTGTTAACATAAACTCGTCAATTAAGAAATCATGGTTCTTGAGATTAGACCTTGTTGGAATTACTATGCGACGTTTCACCTTCGATTGCACGAGGCATCTTCAGGGATCTTTACTCCACGAGATCTGAACACTGAATGTGTTCAGAAATAGAAACAACTTGCTACTCCGACTTCATGGGCGTAGACAGCAACTCCTCCCACGTGGGCCACCTGTACTTGTAGGGACGTGGCGAAGACATCCGTTGTGGGAAGAGACCCACCGATTTAGGCAACTTAAAATTATTTAAATTGATTTAGGCCATGGCGCTAGTAATTTTTAGGAGTCAGTGGTTTGTGCCATCGTTTAACATAAAAAAGATATGTTGCAAAATGTAGAGGGGTGAATTCCTGGGGGGGGGTAACGGTTCCCCGTGGTCCTCCTTCTACTGTCTACGCCCATGTCCCATTTCATGTGACATTTTTTTAATTCTTACAAAAATATTTTAATAATAATAATAATAATACGTTTATTATTTACCCATATTATAAAACATGATACATATGCATATAAAAAAAGAGAAAAAAAAAAGAAGTGACGGTAAATAAAAGCACTATGATAGGTAATAAAATACCGATTCTTCCTCATAGCTCATTAATATAAGTGTTGAGATGTTTTCGTTCTGGATCACCTTTATTAACTTTTTTCTATTTTACGTATGGTTTAAAGTCTGTAGCTTAAAGAAATCTGATAAATGAATCTAAAATCCTCATATCCTAAATTTTTCGTACAAGTCGCCAATTTAATTAGAGACCGTTTGAAGAAGTTAAGTTTTGAATACTGACGTACGGTTTTATATTTAGGTATAAAAACAAATCCCAAACATTTCATAATTATACTGCTTATCATTAAAAAAATGTACTTTACTCGTTAGTTATTTTAAGTTTTTTTCATAAACTCTTAATAAAATAGTATTTCCTATTGCTAAAACAATAGGCTATAGTTTTTTGTCAAATTAGAATGTGACATCATAAGAGAGGCCATTTTTGTCATCATAATTGCTAAGATATTTTAGTAGGTTACTCACCATAAATAATAATATATATATAAGTATTATGTTTGTCTGGCGTTTTCAAAAGACACTATTTAAGAGGTTAGCTTAGCGAACCTCTGCCTACCTATTAGAAAACGAGTGCATTTTGAACAAACTTTCGTATTGCCTCAAGGACTAAGGACTTATAGGGGCCATGACAGACACATATATGCCCTTATAATAGCCAACGTAGCGCAGTGGGATGTGTGTCTATAATGACGCTTAGACATCTCCGGTTCGATGCGTAACTGTGTTTAAAATAAACTAATTACGTTTGTTATCTCATGGGTATGCTAAGAATGCTAAGATCACCTCTTAAATAGTGTTCGGATAGGGCTAATAAACTCTCGGTCCCAAATACATGTGTTAGGTTGATATTCAACAGTGGATGAGAAAAGGCTGACAATATATTTTCGTACGTATTAGTCGAGAATCATTTTCAGATTGTGCATCACGTTTCTTTAATACTCTGCATAATACAGAAAATATAACAAAAAAATTCTTACGGATTATAAGCAATTACGAAGACACAGCCCTATCAAAAACGAGTTTCAGGAATATAGACATGATAATAAAATTGCACTGTATCGTTCTCTAAACGAAGAGTTTTTAAAAAATTTAATATATGTTTTTCTTTTCAATTTTTAGAGTCAAAACTTTGATAAAATTTGCAAAAATGCTTCAATTTTAGAATATTAAAACATTATGACTTCCATAAAAAAATTCTATTTTTACAAAAAATCCGAAGCAATAAAGTCTTACTACCAGCACTGGCTTTATCCCCATAAAGCCAATGCTAAGAGTCACAAATTGTATCACAAATAACCCATCACAAAAATTTGCCGTACCGCAAAAATGTCAGGCGAATCGGGAATTTGAGTGGTCAGGTAAAACGGGAAGTATACGTATTTTTAGTGAAATATTATTACGCTACTACTCATAAGCGTACAAATTGAGTCAAGCTAGTAACTTAAATCATTCTAGATGTCAATAAAAAATTAAAGCTACATAAAATCGAATTGTTCGCTTTTTTTTAACTTTTGAGACAAATAAATAACAAAAACTCGTAACAGGGAGCATTGCTTGGACGAATAGAAAAATATTTAGCTTGACGAAGGTTGTAAGTTTTACTTGAATACTCTAATGTATTTGGACAAGGTACAGGGTGATCCAAAAGAGAGCAAAAATACTTTATTATCTCCGTTGTAATAAAATAAAGAAAAATATGTTATATATAAAATATCTTGGATTTCTGTAAATAATTCAAATTTATATTCAATAAACAGTTGCACTTAAATTAAAAAATCATATATTTTTTTAAAATTTTTAATGTAATGACCTATACAGGGTGTCCGGAAATTCCGTTCCAATATTTGGAAGGGCTATATTACAGATAGAAATAATAAAAAAAAGTTCCTATAAATATGGGTCCAGAAAGACTTCATTTTCAAAAAACAGGGTGTTAAAATTTCAAATATTTCTCATCGGGAAACATATCTGTTTTCCTCACATGGCTAGAATTGCAATTTAATAAAGCGCCATCTATATGTAGTGATGCCTCGAGACGAGGCAAGAGAAGGCCTTCTGTCGTCTCGTGACACCAGAGAAAAGTGCCTCACGAGAGAGACCCTCTCTTATCTCGTCTCTCGTGATATAAAAATTAAAAAAACTATTCCTAATCTGTTAACAGACGATATAATATTGACATTAAAATCTTGATTTTGTAATAAGACGGTAATTTTTAATTATTTAAAATCTAAAAACTACAAGAAAAAGCGATGTATGAAGATTAATTGTCAATTCTAAAAATTTTTAATTATATTTTAAAGAATTTTCAAATTTAAATTTGAGCCATTCCTCAGCTTTTTATCAATTTTGTTGGCCGCTTGCACTTACTGCACTTGAAAATGAACTTTACTATTCCTAAATGTAGATATCCATAACGAATACAACCTTTCTTAGATTAAAAAGAAACTTATTTAATTTTGGGTCAATTACTACTTGATATCGAACCTTCGAGTTCCTGTAGAAAAGTTAAACAAAATGTGGGAGTGTCAAAAAGCCGGGTAAAAAGGATTTTAAATAAACCATTCTGTAACTAACACATCGATCCTGGCTTTCATAAAGAAATAAAATAAACTTTTAGATACTGGTTGCATGAAAACTAGCATTGAATAATTTCCTGCGAACGACAAGGCAGATTTGGGTTCAATGTTTCTTGCTTTGTACTTGGTTAAAAATAATAAATTAAGTTAATTAAAATAAAAACAACGAAAATGGGACACTCTGTATAATTAAAAAAAATCTCTATTCATAATTGTTTATAAAATTATCATGGTAAAAAGATTTACACTTCAAAGTTTCAATAAATAGCATTATTTTTGTTTAAAAGAATATAAATATTTGTCCCTCCCCAAATTTTCTGATTTTAAAAAATATATAAAACACAAATATTTTAAAACAAAAATACGAAAATCATCAAAATCGGAACCATTCTTGAGGATTAACAAATTTTAATAATTTGACTCTTTCGTTAATTCGACTAATAATTTTTGTAACTACGGACAAGCGAAGTGGCGGTGCGGGAATACTGGTAATAAAAGAATGTTACAAGCATAGAGAAGTCAGCAGGCATCAGGACAAATGTTCCATGGTTTTCTTACTGGCTGAAGATGTTAATCTGATAATGGAGAATATTACGACATTAATCAATTTTTGGAGGTACTTGATACAAAATTAGAAGTTATTAGTCATATGCTTGGAGACAGTTAGATTGGTCTGGTGGTAAAGAACAAGTGAAAACAGACATTTAAAATTTTTCTGGGTTTTAACAACTTGACAGCCTTGGTTATTCTTACCAGAGTAACATCAAACACAGATACCTTGATTGACGAACCAGTTTGAATAGTGATAAAGAACTTAAATAAGCAACTCGAGCAATAGTGATAAAGAAGCAACTCTAGCAATAGTTGATAGAATATTTGGTGCTCACAGATTTTAGTTTCTTCAGTTGAAAAATAAAGCAACCGAAAAGAAGGTTGATAGAACGTATATTTGGAATATCTTGAGGTCTGATTGAACTGATCCGGACAAAGTGTGTGATGAAATTATACACGTGCAACACATTTGAAACAGAAGCATGTTTAGGGAAATGTTTAAAAACACATTGTCCCTTAGTTTAATGTACACTTGTATAACGTAATAAAAATCAGACTACCACTATAAGAAGTTCATAAAATGTCAATTGAGAAGTACAAGAAGGAATATTTTGACGAACAAATATCATCAGTAAAAAAAAATCAAATAATCTCTGGGGTATCCTAATACTAATAATATAGCACATAATACAAATATAAGAAAATAAGTAGAATTCAAGAAGTTGAACGTTAAAAACCACCTTTACCTAAACGCAGATTATTGCGGGTGAACTTAATGAGTATTTCACAGGAATTGGCCCTGGATTGGCTCAGATTATACCGAATATCACTACTTACTTCAACGATGCCGTAAGCTACAAAGGGGACTCTTCTACTGGGAGCCTACAGAGTCAATTTAACATAGTGAAAACCTTGTAAAAGACCTGTATTGACAAAATTTCAGTGGCAATAATGGAAAAATATAGACTTGAGATGTCCAGCATACTGAGTATTTTTGTTAATTTTACATTCATAAAAGGATCTGTCCCAAACTTTCTGAAAATTGTTAAACTAATCCCATTATAATAGGATGGAGAGGCTATTCTGGCTGAAACTTATCAACCTATTTTCATACTATCAGTAATGTCGAAGATCTTGGAAACGTGTAAACAAGAGGCCTGTTTACATTTTTAAACAATAGCTTCCTATGTTTTGGGTCAAGACGGAATAGCAATACAACAGCAGCCAACATAATAGATAAAATTGATAAAGGAATGTCTAGTTCACTTGATCTAAAAAATGCTTTTGACACAGTCAATCGCCTTCTTCTAATATCTGTATTGGAATTACTAGGAATTAAAGGACTACCCTGACGACACATGTTTAGTGTACTCTAGTAAGCAAAAGGATTAAGTTGATGAAAAATTAAGTTGGAAACCGCATATTAACTACATCTGTAAGAAAATTGCACCAGCCATTGGAATGTTAGAAAGAGTCTGTCAGTGGCTTAAATGCATTAAAAGAATATTTAACACGATTGTACCCAACAGAAAGTCTACCTGCAATACGAACAGAATAATGGCTATAAAAAGCATATCCATAGAAAAAACTAACAGCAAAATACAGTTGTCTACAAATAACTTCTGTCAAAATTATAGCCTGAGGAATAATAGTCAATTGCGACGGCTCAAATAAAGACTTCTGTCTTAACGGAAAGAGTTAACTCTTGCCTTACTACTATTTTGTGTTGTTAATTTAGAATAGTATTACGCTCACAGTTTCTGCTTGTGTTAAATCATTACTATTTTGTTAGAATGTATCAATTTTTTTTCTTGTTGAATTTGTAAATTTATGGAATAAATAAAATATCTTATTAAAATGTATTGTTTTAAGGTTTTATTGTTTTTGTCATTTTGATGTTTGAAGTTTTTAATACTTCTAAAATGTATGTATATATATTATTTAAGTAAGAAATGTTTTTAAATTGTGTGACTCGTTCCACACTTCTTAACTAGGGAATATAAATTGCATATTTTATATATGGAACAAATAAATTATTATTCAGTCTAATTTTGACATTGTTTTAGGTTATAAGAAAGAGGACATCGATATGGTAACAGTGAGGAAAAAGCTTATAAAAACGAGAAGAAAAGTAGATTATAGGAGTAGAAATATTAGAAATAATACTCAAAAGATTAGATTAGATGAAGTATTTGATGTTAAGCCTCACAATTGCGTCATTGAAAGAAGAATACGTACAGAGCAAACCACAGAGAGAAATAAAAAAGAAACACACGGACGCGTATATTTTAGGCTTGTTGGACCTTGTTGTGTGATAAAAAACAGATATGAAAATCAAAAACAATCTTACAAAGTGAAACCTAAAAGAGAAACACAAATCACGGTGGGAAAAACGAGCTTATTATTGTCTATATTAAAACATAACAGTTTTAAAAAATGTAATGATCATTCGATGCTCAATTGTTGGTTGTAATAAATTTATTTTTTAATCATATTTACTGTTTGAACTGTATCATATCAATTCATCTATCTCTTAAGATGATGAAATTTGCAAAGTTCAGTGGTTCAAAACTTATTCGATATTTTGCATTTTATGCTCTAACTCAACTCACAATTAACGCTGAAGTTATAAAATTCAGGCTACAACTACACAGTAGCAAAGTTTACAGAATTATTTATATATTATTCTGTAAACTTTGACAATAGTCTTGAGAGTAGTCAAATGTAACGTATTTTGACAAATCCGTAATCTGCGGTTTGGGTCCTATTCATTAAGTTCTTATGCAACTTGAAATTAAAGATTTTCGATTTAACAGAAGAACGACCAGATCGGCGAATATCTTTAATGATATAAAGTTGTAATTTCGATTACACCCAGATAGCAATATAGAATCACACTAATATATTGATGTGAAAATGGGATTTTTTATTTTATTTTCTGGATTTTCTTTTAAATATTGAATAGATACAAATGAATATTTAGTTTAGTATATTTCATAAATAATTTTAAGAATATTTAATGGATATTGAGGAACAAGGCAGTAATATTAGACGAACATTAAAAAATATTATTCGTGTATTCTAGATCATTCAGAGAATACTCATCAAATACTTATATTGTAAAATTTATTTGTTCCCTTTATTTATATAAAAAGCCGACACAAATCCTGTTAACCAAAAACTAAAATTTAAGGTGTGTTCATGTAACATGTCAATCTATTGTCATGAAAAGAAACAATAACAAAGACATATTTTTTTCAGATTGTTTAAATATGTACATGCATTTTATTTTTTAGTGTTCATATGAATACTTTTAGTTTTTAGGTGTATTCTGTTAACCTATGTCTTGTTTTAACTATCCAATATGATAATTCTTCGCTGTGTTTTTTAATTTGGGATAGGGATCCGAAAAGAAAAGTCAAATATTGAAAAAAGTCTTATTATTGCATCTTCAGGACACTAAAAGACATAAATAAAACGATATAGCTCTACAAGACATCAACTTAATAAATAGTAATATAGAAAAAATGCCATACTGACTATGAAAAATACTATACTGACTGTGAAAATTTGACATAAAATAGTGAATGTTTTTTTTTTGGAAATTATTACGTACAAAAACACATAAATTACGATAAATACATAACTAAATATTTTGATCTTTTTTAAACTGAAAAACAATACACAATAAAATTAAAAACTATGTACTTACGTTTTAAGTAAAATTTTCAGTCAGTATACTATTTTTCATAGTCAGTAAAGCATTTTTTCTACATTACTATTTATTAACTTGATGTCTTGTAGAGCTATATCGTTTTATGTATGTCTTTTAGTGTCCTGAAGATGCAATAATAAATTGCGAAACGTAGACTTTTTTGAATATTTGACTTTTCTTTTTGGATCCCTACCCCAAATTAAAAAACACGCCGAAGTATTCTGTTAATATTTACAATTTTTTTTAAAGTGTATTCTATTGTATATCATCATTTTATTCAAGTTCTAAGTACGAGTGCTCACGTACCAATTTTAACTTTGATTTTAATGCTTACACAGATGGAAATAGTTTAGGAATATTGAAAACTTCAGGTAAGTTTGAAACTTCAAGAACTTTCTAAAAAAATATCGGATCTTCACGAGCCATGAAGCATTCAAAGGTAGTTGTATTATCTTTCAAAGATAGCAGTTCAAAGTAACTTAATGTTGTTAGAATATATTAAAAGGAAACCTTCAAGAAACGTTTGGCATTTTTTAAAACAGTTAAATATGCGCTATTTATGTAGATTTGCGAAACTTAATTTTCAATTCCATTTTTAGCTAAAACAAATCTACTGTTCAAAAAAACCTTAATGAGGAAATATTGCTACCTCTTTTTATTAAAGAGAGACAGAAGTAATTTTGTAGAACTCTATATTTTTAACGTTATACGTAATACATCAGCATAAGTGGTCGTTCAATTGGGATAAAAAATGAAGCCCATAAGGATACTCAAAAACAAAACAAATTATACAGGTTAATTCAAAAATGTTTCCGATATTTCAGTTTCCTTTTTTATGATTTATGCGATCGTATGTTTACATCTCTATTTCTTTATGTATTTGAAAAACGTTGAATTGCCTGTATATACAGAGGGTACTGAGCGATAAAAATGAATAATAAGAGCGTTTTATTTAAAATGTTTAATTAAACACAATTATCATCCATTAAAAAATGTCATAAAGACATTAAAAGATACTCAATAGGTCGTGTGTTCCAAACGATTACTTAGCTCTCTACACTTTTTGCAAACTTTGTACGAAATTATCTACCTAAGTTACTCTATTGTACTGTTGTTATCTTTATGGCTACAAATTAATGGTTGCGTTACTTTTTTACGATAAAGTGAATGAGTAATATTCGTCAAATCCAGAAACATCTGTGGCTAAAAGTGAGACAACACACCAAAACTGGCTTAAAATCTAGACCTTTGAGATGGCAAGCACTCACAAGGGGAAACCGTGTCGTCCGCTTAACATGGGCTCAAGAACACGTTTTATGGGACAATTTTCAATGGACTCCTATAATCTTTATGGACGAATCACGATTTGGGCTGCATCCTGATTATAGACGTGTACGAATATGGAGAACTTCAGATATGAAGCACGGTTAATTAATGTATAGGAAGTTCATACAAAGGCGGAACTGTTATGGTTTGGTGTGGGATCAGACTGACCTAATTCGCCTAGACCATTTCCATAACGTCTATGTAGATGTAATACTTCGACGAGTTGTTGTTCCATGTGCAGCTGCCCTTGGCGGCCACTTTGTGCTTATGTACGATAATGCGAGACCGCATATTGCAAGAACGGGTACATGTACTTTGAGTACATTTTTAGAAGATAATGCTATTGAGGTATTGCAATTGTCCGCCCAATCTCCGGATTTAAATCTATACGTCAAAAAGTTCTAAGGGAAGAAGATCACTTCGAAAACCGCGATCCCAAATGTTTACGCAGCTTTACAGGAATTTTGGTGGGCAATACAATACATAAGCAGACTTAGATCATTTGATACAAAGTATGCAAAGAAGTCGTCATTAATAATCGTGGTTGGTGACCTTTGATACCCCCCTGAGAGAAGTTGTCTTAAGTCTAAAACAGTAGTTTTGAGATATGAAGCATTTTAGTTCCCACTCAATAATGCACAAGCGCGGGATGAGCGGTCTAGTGCGAGACACCCTTCCTGCTTCTGTTGCCTTCGTGCGGCGTTTCGACTCGGTTGAACGCCACCAAATACCGAATATGCGGTTCGAGTCTCCTTTTAAATGATTCGCGGCCCGATTTTTGCGCCAAGCGGAGCCGATGGTTGTCCTACACGAACCCATCGTGATGTTAGAGGGTGGCTTCATCACGACTAATACCCGGTGATGCTTAGCTTATTATTGGCGCTGTGCACTCTCAGGGAAATTTACGCGGCTTTTCCGCACGTTGCGCAAAGTGTTTTTCATATATACTTAACGGGCGTATTTTTCTGATTATTTACCAGAAAGAAACGTATTTTTACTATGATTAATAAGAAAGATATGAGTTGAATAGCGAGAAAGACATGAGTTGAATCGCGAATCGATGCATACCTACATTTTCCAAAAATGTATTAATTCGTTACAGCATTAAGAGCTAGGTCTTATGCTGTGAGTTACATTTTCAGTTAATTTCAATGCAGAAAACTGCAACTATAGACTCACAACTCAAAAAAAATTATATCATTAACTGAAATCCTGCGTTTTGACTAGTCTGTCTATATTAAGTATTTTTTAAAAATTCTTGTGAGCTCCTAAAAATCGGTTTTTAAAGTACATGGTGTTTAAATTATAAAACTGACTTTTTGTGTTAGATCTTATGTAAACTACACACAAATGTTGGTTATTTAGAGGGTATTTTTTAAATCTACATACATCAAATCGGTCTCATGGCAAAATCTGTACTCGTGCACACTTATCTTCACTACTGAAGCCAAAAGGATAAACTAAATTATTTAAACCCCGCGATTCTGAATGAGATTATAAATTTGCTAGGATTCGAAAATAATAATAAATAATCATTTTCCCAGATTTCCATTCAATTATTTTTGAGAATCCGCAGAAACAATCATCAGACGATCTATATTATTCGTTAAGACCGTCTCAAATACGTTTTTTCCTACTTGAATGTTTCGCAAATACATGATTTTACGTCATATTTTTTCATTGAAATTGTTGAAAACTGATAAACATGATTACCTTCATTTTATACAAAACGTAGAGCTATACGTCTTATTATAAACTTAAAGAGAAATTTTGTACGCTGTCATGCTAATTTTTTTGTGTCAAATGTTTTTTAATAATTCCTCAAGAATTTCACAAATATAATAAAATGATAATCGGCTATTTACACAAAAATATCTGTTTTAAGGGAAGTTCAGAGTCATATATTAGAGTGTAAAGCGTCCATGTAGTTTACTGTTTCAAGCGAAGTTTGCAGTCATATATCAGTATGTAAAGCTTCCATGAAGAACATTTTAATATCTCACCAAATAAGTAATAAATGGACTACCTTAGGCTGTTACTAAAATTTTTTAATATTGTTTTTCTAATTATCTCAGAAACTATGTTAAATATATACCAACATTTTAGAAAACACCACTAGGTTTGGTTAATTGGTATTCATAACTCCTTTATATAATTCAAAGGGGCTCAATTTTGAATGCTAATATCATATTAAATCCAATAAAACACAAAAAAATCTTTTTGCGCATTAATATAGCTTTAACTTTAACTCATGATATCTCCGTTAAAAAATGGTAGTTATATATACAGGGTTTACAGGCGACTCTAATATCTAAGAATGCGTTTGGGAAATCGAAAAAATTAAAAATTATATATTTATAGGCCCGCAAATGCTTACTTCCCAGACACAGGGTGTAAAAGAAAATAAAAAAAATCGTTTTTTTATATTTCGGAAACGATTATTATATTAATATTATATGAAAGTGCAACTAGGTATGTCAAATCAACCTAGAGCCATGAATTGACTTTGACATTTCAAAGCCAACTTATTAAAAACCAATTTGAAGTAATAATTTAAGGATATCTTCGTATCCTTGGTATTTTAATTATTACTCAAAAACGATGAATCAGACGAAAAAATAGAGAGATCTATTTCCTTTAGAACATATTACCAGTTAAGAAAAAGTTATTAATTCTGAAGAAAAGCAGTGGCGTCCAATTTATTTCGTGAAAAATATCTCACTCTGTCACCCACGCCACTGACCAAACTATTAGAAATAATTTTATTCCAATTCCCCTTTATGGGGATAAAATCGTTTCCGAAATATTTATTAAAAACGGGTTTTTTTAATTTTCTTTTACACCCAGTATCTCGGAAACTAAGCATTTGCGGGCGTATAAATATTTAATCTTTTTGAATTGTTTTGACCTCCCAAACACATCCTTAGAATATTTCCCTTTCCCCCCGAAACACCTTATATAATGTATGGAGAATATGTTAATATCTAATCAAAAAAGTAATATGGCTTTCTATTAGGAACGTTTTAAAGTAGACTCCCCGAAGAACAATAGTACTGTAATATGGAGCCAACGCCGGTTCCCACTCAATAATTCGCGTGCGCGGGATGAGCGGCCTGATGCGAAATTCTCTTCCTGTTTCAGCTGCCTTCGTCCGGGGCTTCGAGCTGATGGAATTCCACCGACTACCGAATACTTTTTTTTTTTTTTTTGTGTCGATGGGGAATGCTTTTACGCACGACTCCATCCCGGTTGGGATGGAGACAGTGTGGGACTCGCATTACTGCCAGGTTGTTACACTTGACAGATTGCCATACCCACTAAACCCCACCAGGCCCCCATCAGATGGACCGTCATTCGGCAAGCCCAAGGGTCCTTCGATGGGGTTGATGCCGTCCTTCCGGGGGTGACCCTCTAAAAGACATGGTCCTCAGGGGGGGGGGGTTGCCTCTTTGGCACGGTGTTTTGTGCCGCCTCTCGTTACTGTATATCTGAAAAGGAAAATATCATTAGTAATGTAGTCGTCTTACCTGTTGAAGTTACTCTTTTTGATCCGTCCTCCCGTCTGTCCGGTTGCCACTGTCAGCGTCTCACTGGACCTTCCAGTTTGCCGATGTCAGGTTCCTCCGTCCATCCGTGTGTTGTTCTTCTTGGTGTGTCCTCTTCTGGGCCCTCAGTGTCACTGCTGTTCCGTGTCCTTGCAGTGAGGAGCTGAGGAGGGGTGTTCTTTTACCTCAGGTTCAACTGCAGCTCGCGCCGGAGCCAGTTGAGGTACCTGGTATCCTCTTCTTTTACCTCAGGTTCAGCTGCAGCTCACGCCGGAGCCAGCTGAGGTACCTGGGAATCCTCTTCTTGGAGATTTTTTGGCCACATGAGTTGCTTAAGAATTTTTGCAAGTGAGATCTAGCTTCTGAGGAGCACGGAGGCTCAGAAGTTTTGATTCACTTGCATCCATCCTCAAGCACTTTTAACGCAGAAGTCCGTGTCTTGGTCTTCTGTGTTTGGTCCTATTGTTGTGGTTTGGAGCTAGTGGATCGTAATTCACCAGGTCTCGTAGATTTTCATTATGATGGTTTTCGGCTGCTCTGAAGGCTCGGGTAGCCTTTTGTTGCATAAAGTCTTCGATTTGTGTCCATTGAAGATCTCTCTGCAAGTCCTCATTCCTGATGAACCACGGGGCATCTGCCGCCATCCTTATCAGTTTGTTTTCTGTCCTCTTGATTTTTAGAAGGTTTGTTTTTGACGCATAGCCGTAAGCTGTGGAGCCGTACGTTAGTTGGCTCTTTGCTACTGTTTTGATGAGTAGCAGCTTGGTCCTGATTGCCATTTCGCTCTTTCGGCAGAGCAATGGATAGAGTTTATTCATTGCCTGTCTGGCTTTGGTCCTCGCTGCGTTGATGTGTTTGGTCCAAGTCAGTCGTTTGTCCATGGTCATACCTAGGTACTTGACCTCGTTGGACCATGGAATCTCCACTTCTCCAACTCGGATTCTGGCTCTGGCAGTCAGTCTCCTTCGTTGGAAAAGTATGGCTTGCGTCTTCTGGGGGTTGATCTTGACTTTCCACTTAATGCACCAGTCATTAAGGTCATTTATGTCCTCTTGCAGTCGTCTTCCCAGGATGCGGGTGCTTCTGCTTTTGTGTAGGATGGCGGTGTCGTCTGCGTAGAGTGCTGTTATGCCCTCGTCTCCTATCGGGACATCATGGGAGAAGATGGAGTAGAGCAAGGGTCCTAGTACCGATCCTTGTGGAACTCCTGCTACCAGTCCTCTTTGTTCAGAGTGGGTATCATTCACTTTGACGGAGAATGTCCTGTCTCTTAGGTAGCTGCGTATTATTTTAATGCTTCTTCTCTCGTATCCGGCCGCAGACATTTTGTACACCAGTCCTTGGTGCCACATCCTGTCGAAGGCCCTCTCGATGTCTAGGAAGACTGCTCCTGTGGCTTCTCTGTTGTTGAATCCTTTTGTGATGTATTCAGTAGCTCTGAGGACTTGTTGTTCAGATGAGTGCCCAGCCCTGAAGCCGAATTGTTCGTCTGGAATGGCGTCTAGCTCTTGGATCTCATCTTTTAGTCTTCTAGCTATGGCTCGCTCAGCTACTTTGCCTAGTGCAGGGAGTAGACTTATGGGCCTGTAGTTTTGCGGTAGGGTGCGGTCCTTGCCTGGTTTTTCCGGGACTATGACCTCCGCCTTTTTCCACATGCTGGGGAAGTGGCATGTCCTCAATATGGTGTTGATGATGTTGGTCATAGCACTGTAACCTTTTCTTGGAAGGTACTTCAGCATCTTGTTGGTAATGCCGTCGGCTCCAGGGGCTTTTTTCACCTTTAGCCTTTTTATTATGTCTCTGACTTCTCCAGAGGAGACAGGAGTTGGATTGTGTTGAGGTAGAACCTGTGCGTCCAGATCCCTTACAATCTCGTTGACTTCTTCTATGTGTTCGTCGTCTTCGTTGGGGTGATGGTTTAACTGACCTTGTTGAACAATGGCGTCAGCAAGGATCTCAGCTTTGTCTTGATCTGAGTAGACAGGGCCGTTTACACTTTGAAGAGGTGGTAAGGGTCGTTTGTCAGACCTTAAAGCACGCTGCATTTGCCATGCAGTCTGGTGAGTTGTATCCAGGGATTTCACTTTTTCACTCCACTTGTTATCCCGGTATTCCTTGAGACTGTCCCTCAGGAATTGGGAGTGGCGATTTAGTACAATCCTGTCTTCTTCCTCTCGGGTCCTGGCGTAGACCCTTCGGAGTCGTCTATTTGTCCGGACCTCGGCTTTTAGAGGTTCCGGGAGGTCCTCTGTATGCCGGTGCCTGCTTATGTCCTCCACTACTGTGTTTTCATGGAAGGCACTCAGGATGGCTGTCTCTAGACGTCCTACGGCCTCCTCTAGTCCCTGAGGAGCGCGGATCTCAGGGATTTCGATTACGGTTTTCAGACGCCTTTGATAGGCCTTCCAGTCGGTTGTCTCCTTGATGCGGTGGTTTACTCTGTTAAGGTTCACACCCAGTTGTAGGAGTACTGGGTTGTGATCTGAGGTTCCTTCCTCCAGAGTGTTTATGTCCAGCTCCTCCCTGATGTTTTTCAGGAGTGCAATGTCTAGGACTGAAGGTCTCCCATGTGCACGGGGGAGGTGGGTAGGTTGCTCGGGTCCTATTATGGCGAGCCTGTGGTCTTCGCAGAGTCTGGATAGTTTGCGACCATCGTTGTTCGTATAGGAGCAATGCCATTCTTCTGATTTGCAGTTGAAGTCTCCTATAATGATTTTTGGGGAGTGTCCTGTGGCTAGATGCTCGATGTCTTCTCCTAGTAGTTCTTGTCTGGGAGCACGATATGCGGAAGTAATCTTGACATTACTTCGCCGTGTTTGGACCTCAATGGAAATGGCGTCTAGTTCCACATCCTCAACCCCCAGGAAGGAATGTGGGACGCCTCTTCGGACTAGTAGAGCTACTCCTCCCGCAGCTGGGTTGCCGGGGGGTCATATCTGTACATATGATACCCCGGGAAGGAAATTCTAGTCTCAGGTCTGAGTTTCGTCTCTTGGATTGCTACGACATCTGGGTGGTGTTCATCCAGAAGCTCCATGACATCTGTTTTCCTGGCCCTTATTCCGCAGGTATTCCAGGAAATTAATTTTAACTCCTCGTTTTGTTGTTTTGCTGGCATTTTTATTTAAGTCTGCGAAGCTGTTCCCCCACAGCTTTTGTAATTGTTGGGATTATATTCTCAACAATTGAGGGCATCATTCCTGTAACTGCCTGCAGGATGGCAGCTTGTAAATCCAAAGGGGGACTGGAAGTCTCGCCCTTAGATGTATTTGGCTTTGCTTGTGTTGGGGCCTTGTCCTTAGTTGTTTTGTCATCATCTTTGGGTGGTTTTGGCCCTGGCTTGAAGTTTGCCCATGGGGCGGCAGGTGTCTTCTTGGGATTGGGGAACCTGGGGCATCCCCTGTAGCTGGCAGGGTGCCCACTTTGGCCGCAATTAGCACAGGTGGCATTTTTAGTGCCGTCTTCATTAGCTGGCAGGTTGGAAGCACTGGCCCTGTGTTGACCAGCGCATTTAACACATCTGTCCGGATGCGTGCATAAGGACTGAGTGTGCCCAACCGAACACGCAGTGCGAGCCTGCTTTTAAATTCGCGGTCCGATATCTGCGCCAAGCGGACCGATGTATATCCTACACGAGCCCTCCTGATGTATCAGACGCCGTCAGACGGTGGTTGACGCACGACATTCATGACTAATACCTGGCGATGCTTAACGTATTACTGGCGCGGTGCATTACAGCACACTCAAATTTACGCGGTTTTTGCACACCTTGCGCAATGCGTTTTTTATATATACTTAACGGGCGTATTTTTCTGATTATGTACTTCAAAGAAACGTATTTTTACCATGATTAATAAGAAATATATGAGTTGAATAGCGAATCGAAGCATGCATTCCCCAAAAATGTATTAACTTCGTTACAGCCTTAAGAGCTGGGTCTTATGCTGTGAAAATTATATTTTTATTAATAATATAATATAGGTAGGATTTATTAATAAAACAAACAATATTTTATTTTTCGGAATATTTCATGCGATACAAATTGTTAATTATGCTGATCATTTTGGATTCGGTAGCACACGTCTCGTCATGGCAAATTCGAAATCACTGAGTGAGATTTTTTCGACCATGTTCAATTACCTATTTGAGTTCGTCGAAAATATAGTTGAAAAAATTCACCGTTGGGGACCTTGTAGCGGGTAATTTCGACCATGCTGGGCATCTGTTCTTGTAGCTCGCGACGACGCACGCTTTTTCAAACTGTCCAATTGAACGCGACAGCCATAATATGGATAGAGTAAAGTGTCGGAATCGTCGATTTGTGAAAGCATCAATGAATAGAATTTGCGATACAACACGACATACTCTTCTTAGGATTTGCTGGAACTCAGAACCACACAGGACAGACGCATTTTAAACAATTCTTCGGTGATTTTTGAAATGGTAGACTGTTGATTTTGCAGCAGATTTTGTTTTTTTATTGCTTCTAGTTTTAGTTCTTTGATTTGCCGTCTGTAAACTTCGTTGAGTTCACAATATAGATTGACTTCGTCGCGTCGTCGGCCGATTCAAATTTACGGGTACGACGAATTAATTCGAGAACCGTGCCACAAACCCACTCGGCAAACTGTTCAGCTTTGGGCATACGCGAGCGCATGACAAACATTTTCATGCCCATCTCGTTGACAAACGTGGTTTTTGCATGTTGTTTTGTGGCGTCACGATACCTGACGTTAGAGTTTCGTAGGGTTTGTAGTGTTTTTCGCTTAAAAGAACGACGTATTGCTGTATTTGGATTAGGCATTTCGAGAGCTCGGGCTAAGTCGACGCCTCGGCACTAGATTTCACCCATAGTATCTACTCTTATTGCTATCTCCACACATCCAAACATCCACATGGTATCTAATTTGTTTACTCGTCGGTTGGGATCGGCTCGGCCTCGACGTTGTAAACGTTTACGTTCTGCTGCTGTATTTGGCATTTTGGAGACAGTGATTATTTTTTTACACACCAAATATATATATATATATATATATATATATATATGTTTGGTATTAAATTAAAATAAAACACAATACTTCGAATATGGACTGTTAATTAAAGTATGAAAAAACACGACTTTGGTAATGCTCACAATCAATAAGTGTAAAACCACTCACCTACCGTTCTGGGATCGTTATCTTGACGTGCCGGCCGGCCTTTTCTTACAATTGGATTATCACCACTAGTAGACCATTGGAACACACGATTTTGAGAAAGAAGAATGCACAAATTGTCTGAACTTTAAAAAATTGACCGCCGGGCCTCTGACTTCACGCTAAATCGTCTTGCAAGTCTGGTTTTTCTCCGCGGCAAAACTCTCCGCTCTGCGCACGGTTTAGTGGATAGATACACTACCAACTGGGAGGCATACATTAAACTATAAATTGTTTAAACAAATTGGCGCGTAAATTATAAAAACGCTCAATTCCAAACAATGGTTGCTCCTGTGGAGAAGTGTATGTGGGAGAAACAGGACGCTCAATATCAACTAGACTTAAGGAACATAAACGATGTATTAAAAAGAAACAAATTCAATCTGCTGAACACCAGCATAACACTGGCCATTTCATAAATGTAAAGGAAAACCAAGGTTCTAGTATCGGTTCCAGATTTTTATAAACGAAAAATTAGAGAATCTATTGAAATATTTAAACATACAAAAAATTTCAATAGTTACGGGTCTACAGCACACGTGGAAACCGATCTTATCACAGAGTCACGGTTCGGCGAGCACAAGTCGGGCGAAATTATTAATTATGGAAGCAAAATTTGATTCCTTAATGAATGTGATAATGACAATGCACAACGATATGAAAGAACCAAGAAGACGCGAAAAACAGTCAAGAAGACATAAAGAGAAGTCAAAAAGACATAAAGAGAAGTCAAGAAGACATGAAAAGAAGTTAAGAAGACATGAAAAGGAGTCAAGAAGATATGAAGCAGGAATTTAAAGAAGACATGAAGAAAACCCAAGAAAACATGAAGAGGGGCCAAAAGGACATGAAGCAAGAACTTGGAAACCTGAAGAAAAATCAAGAAGACATGAAGCAAGAAATTAAGGAAGATATGAAGAGGCACCAAGAAGACGTAAAACGTAAAATACAAGAAATGGAAAAGAATCAAGAAGAAATCACTAGAAAAACGTTGCTTGAACTGACACTAACCAAGGAAGATGTAAAAGAGGAATTGGGACAAACGGAGAAGAAAGTGCAAAAGGAAGTTCAGGAGGTTCATTACCAAATGCAGCAGGAAGTCCAAAATCTATGTTCCGACGTCTCTTTATCACATCTGATAAAACCAGCTACGTTTGATGGTAAGGTGCCGTGGGTTTTGAAGCTGCCGCAACTGAAAATAATTGGAATTCCACCGAAAAAGCACGAGCACTGATTTGTTACTTGGGCGGTGAAGCAATGGATGTGTTAAGGAACATACCCGAAGATAAACAAAATGACTATTAGTAAGCAATCTAGAAATGCGTTATGGTGAAGCAGATCTACAGGAGGTTTAGAAAGCGCAACTTCAATGTCGAAGAGAAAAATATAACGAAAGTCTTCAAGAGTATGAGGCAGATATTGTGCCACTAATTAACTTGACTTATCCATCCTACCCTGAAGAGATCAAGCAAGAGTTGGCAGAAAGTAGTTTTATTGAAGGCCTTCGTGATCCTGATACCAAGCAGGCTTAAAGAATGGCTAGAATAAAAAAGATTTCAGAAGCTCCTGCATATGCCGCACTGTGGGCCAGAGAACCTTTAAAATAGTGAATTATTCAAAAATATTAAACTGCAAATATCTTCACAATTTTATTTATTATGGGTAAGTAGGCTATGAAGCATCCCAAAACAATCGAATTATATTGATATCTTGTCATGGAGATGCGCAAACACGTTCAAAAGTTTGACATATTTGTTATTGTTAGCAGTTATTAATTTACCTTATTAAAAATTGCATAATATAACCGGTGAAAATAAGTGTTTCGTGAATTACAAAATATTTTGTGATGAATGATGTTCAAGCAGGTAAGTTAATAATTATTTTAGGCCATTAGTTCTTTTTTCTGAATTATTACATATTGGTGCAAATGTTTGTAAAAAAATAAATTTTAAGTTATTTGACAAAAAATATTTTAATGTTCTACACACAGATACGTATTTTGTCATACCTGGTTTTCTTCTTTAATCTTATGACTTTTCAAAAAAAAATATAATTTGTGCAACTTTTTGCAACTTGTTGATTAATTGACATTTTTATTTGCCTATTATTTTACCTACAATGTAAGACCAATTTTAGCTCCACACTTTTTTATTGCCAATAACTATTGTATGTTCCTGCAAAGTTGTCAAATTTTGATCAAAACCTTTTAAACAGTGTTGTAGTTGATCACGACTTTCTAAAATAATGCATAAAAGTCGATAATTTAATAAATAATTATTATTAGTATCAATTTTGGGTCTTCTCTTTCTTCACTTCTTATTTTTTTTTCTAGACGTACGATCTCATCGAATTCGCAAAATTGATATTTTTGAAAGGGGAAAAGATGTCAATGATATTTTTAATACCTTATTGTCTATAACTTGTCCCATCTGCCAAAAGAAAAATAAACAAAAAATAAAACAAATATCAAAGAGTTTGAATAACCAATTTACATAAAAATGGAATAAAGTTTTTCGTATAAAATCAAAATTTATTAATAAGAATAGATTATGGCTGGACAAATACATAACTTTACCATGCTATCCCGGTAAAGTTGGGAGACCCAAAGAAAACAATTTTAATAATTTAAGTTATTCTGCAAAATTTAAAAGAACCGAATGTTTACGAAAATTTGAAACGAATGAACTTTTGTTTGCGTCTAAAATGGGTTTAAGGGCAGACGGAAAATCACAAGCAGCCAAACAATTACTAACCATTGAACACAAATCCAATCCAATTAGTGAGATAAATCGACTTAGTGATGATACTACTTTGGCAATGATAGTAGATTCTAGATTGTCCAAAAGACAGTACCAAAATATTCGAGACTCTGCAAAAAATAACAAAACCGATATTTATCCATCTTATAATAATATTAGAGAAGCTAAAAAACGATGTTATTTTCCAAATGTTATTTCCACTGAGCATTCAGTAACAGTCGATCTGCAATCCCTCTTAGACCACACTACACGCAGGCTCTTGTCTACTCTTGATCTGGAAAACTATAACATAACTCAGAAAATTGTTTTAATCTCTAAATGGGGAATGGATGGCAGTTCTGGTCAGGCAGAATATAAACAGGCCTTTTCCGATAACAGATTCACCGATTCTAACCTACTTCTTACTTGTGTGGTACCTATTCAGCTTTATACAAAAAACAAAAAAAATCAAAAAGTAATGTTGTGGAACAATCCAACGCCTTCGTCAACCAAACTATATCGACCACTAAAAATGCAGTTTTTAAAAGAAACGAAGGAAAACAGCATAAATGAGACCAAAGCAGTTCAAGATCAAATAAAGGCATTATTGGAAACCCAATTTACCACCAAGTTCTCAAAAGTGTTATTTATAAAACATAACTTGAATATGACCATGCTGGATATGAAAATGATTAGTTCCATAACTGACACGTCCTCACAAAAATGCTACCTGTGCGGAGCATCTCCGGTTGAGATGAATAATTTGGAAAAAGTTTTACAAAAACCTATAGTCGACGACTATCTACTTTACGGAATATCCTCGCTCCACGCTTGGATAAGGTTTGTGAATTTTATATTTTATTGTAGGTACAGGAGGGTAATCCACCATATTTTGAACATTAAAATTCTCCGTTAATATTGGTGGTATTATTATTTGCAAATCTTTTTTTTTAATGGTGCACCCCTGTATATTATTTTATAATAGGTATAATGGTCAAAATATGGTAGGCTATTAGTTGGACCTAGCTAGTACTTTTACTACACCACACACCCTAGATCGCCCAGATACAACAATCACTATTTTGGATAAAATGTCTGACTTTTGATTTTTTTTTTAGATCTTTTGAGTTTCTTTTAAAACTGAGTTATCGACTACCACTAGAAAAATGGCAAGCCCGTGGTGATGAAGCCAAGGAAGTAACTAAAATTCAAAAGCGTCGAATTCAAGATGAATTTAAATCTCAAATTGGAATAATCGTAGATCAACCGAAACAAGGGGCTGGAACATCCAATGACGGCAATAGCGCTAGAGCTTTTTTCCAAAACCACTTGATATCTTCACGCATAACTGGGGTCGATAAAGACTTAATATATAGATTTTATATTAACCTCCAGGTAATCACTAGTGGGTTATACATTAAATTAGAGGTATTTAAAGCCTACACTTTGGATACTGCTAAGCTTTTTCTCTCCCTATACCCTTGGTATCGAATGTCTGTGAGCGTACACAAAATTCTGTTACATAGCCATGAAATTATAAACGCTTTACCAGTGCCCATTGGCCAATTTTCCGAGGAGGCCCAAGAAGCCCGCAACAAAGAATATCGGAGGTACAGGGAACATAACTCTAGGAAATGTAACAGGATTTCCACAAATATGGATGTTTATAATAATTTCATCGTATGTGTTTCATCGGATCCAGTTATAACGAGTTTGCGAAGAAAACCCACAACACCAAAAAAAAGTTTTGCTCCTGAAGCGCTGAGCCTCTTGGAAGCATCTTGTCCAAATACGTCATTGGATTCTTCAAGTGACAGTGATTCTGAATAAATGTGTTAGAGTTATTTTTTTTTCAGTCTCACCATACAAATTTATTTCTCATAACCCTGTACTTTACATCTGTAATATTTTTTACACTTCTAGACTTTCCAGGGTATGCCGAGATTAGGTTTTTTTTGTTTAAAGTTAAAAATAAAACAGTTTTTCTTATTGTGTCATTATTTTCGCACACGGTGTATGACACCGTTGTACAAATTCTAAACTAGCTTCAAATATGTTTTACAAAATGCTAAACTAAGGTTTTTTAAGCGTTTCATCACAAAAAAAATGCATAAAGCCTAACTTAACACTTTTTCCACATTTCAAGAGGTTTCTGGGCCCACAGTGTGCCGTTCAGTTTGAAACGGCTAAACAAACATCCAGGAGTCAAGGAAAACTACGAAGACTACATTATACTCCAGAATACCGGACTACAAATGAAAATACTTCGAACATTATAAAAGAACGGCAAGACATTCTTCTTAAACATCAGAAAGACGAAAATAAAACTTTAACTTTCCGACAAAGAAAAGGCATCCGTTGTTGGAAATGTGGTAAAGAGGGACATGTGCAAAGCCGCTGTAGCAGCAATGGGATTCCTGAAGAGATTCAGGAAAAACTCCCATTATCCAGTTTTAAGGGGCGAAAGCTGGCTAGGTGCTACTAATCCCCATCATCATCAATAAAAATTAAAGTATCCCGGCTGCAGAATAATGGCTCTAGCTTGGTAGTACCGGGGAAGATGTGCGGTCGGGAGTGTGAAATGGTACTGGATACCGGCTCAACCCACACCATCGTAAGGCCAGACATTATAGATCCTTGCAAAACAGAAAATCCATACAAAAAATATATCTTGAAAACCGCCAACGGTGAAATTATGCCTGTGAAAGGCATCCATGAAGCTGTAGTAACCCTGGGGAACACTAGCTTCATACTTGCTGTTTTCGTCGCAAATATAATGGATGACGTCATACTTGGTCTTGATATTATGAACGAACAAAATTTGTCCTTGATATACCTCAACGAGTCCTCCGTACGAAAAATGAAGAAATAGTTATGAACCTGCCACGAAGAAATAATTCCACTATCCGAGAAGTTATTTTGCTAGAAGATGCTACTTTACCTGCGAGGTCGGAATGCGTAGTGAAAGCAGTGCTTGATGACTTAGATGAAGAAGTTCGAGCCAATTCAAGACTGCCCGCTACATGCCAAGGGAATTTTACCAGCAAGAACCTTGAGTCGATATAGAAGAAATACAATATTTGTCAAAATAATGAACATTAAAAAATATCCTCAGCAAGTCAAAAAGAACTTCTGAGTAGAAATCAAGATGTCTTCTCTTTGGCTGACAGCGACTTAGGAAAAACCAACATAGTTCAACATCGAACTAATACTGGTAATGCAGCACCGATAAAACAACCTCCTAGACGAATACCTTTAGCAAAGCGGCATGAAGTTTATCGGATGCTTAAGGATATGGAAAAGCAAGACATAATAGAGCCATCGCAAAGTCCCTGGTCATCACCAGTAGTCCTGGTTAAGAAGAAAGATGGTTCCACCACATTCTGCGTCGACTTCGGCAGGCTCAATGACGCCACAAAGAAAGATAGCTTTCCCTTACCAAGAATTGATGATAACTTGGACACTTTAACAGGATCAAAATGGTTCTCGACCTTGGACCTGAAAAGTGGTTATTGGCAAGTTAAGCTTAATCCAGCGGATAAAGAAAAGAGAGCGTTTTCTACTGGCACTGGAATGTGGCAATTTAAAGTTATGCTTTTTGGATTATGCTACGCTCCAGCGACTTTTGAACGTTTAATGGAACTGACATTACATGGAATGACATGGGAAAAATGCCTAGTATATTTAGATGACGTCATTATTCTTGGCAAAACATTTGAAGGTCATTTGAAGAATATTGAAGCTGTTTTCCAGAAACTGAGAATGACTGGCTTAAAACTCAGTCCCAAGAAGTGTCAGTTTTTCTAAAAGGAAGTGAAATATCTAGGACATGTTATTACCGAACATGGAGTAAAAACCGATCCAGAGAAGACTGAAGATATTCAAAATTGGCCAATACCGAAGGACAGACATGAACTAAGGGTTTTCTGGCACTTTGTACATACTACAGACGATTCATAAAAGGTTTTACTAATAGACCGTTACATCGACTTACTGAAACCAGTCACAGCTATTTATGGAGCGAAAAATGTGGGGAAGCATTTAAAGACTTGAAGAAAGCCTTGTGTAATCCTTCAGTGTTGTCATATCCTGAGTCATCCCAGATGTTTATCGTAGACACCGATGCAAGCAATGCCGCTATTGGTGGTATTTTGTCACAAGAACAAGATGGCGAAGAAAAAGTAATAGCCTATTTCAGCAAAGTTCTTTCTAGACCTGAACGCAACTATTGTGGGACAAGGAAAGAACTACCGGCTATCGTTAAAACATTGGAGCACTTTCATAAATATTTGTATAGGCAAAAATTCCTGGATGGAACGGACCATGCGTCATTTAAATGGCTGCTACAATTCAAGAATCCAGAGGGACAAATAGACAGGTGGTTGCAGCTCTTACAGGAATATGACTTTAAAGTTGAACATCGGAAAGGGATAAACCATAAAAATGCTGATGCTTTATCCAGAAGACCATGTCCAGAAAGTTGCAAACACTGCATCAGACACGAGGAAAGAGAAGATCCTGAAGATTTTTATTGCCGAAGAATAGCACTTCAAAGCTCTCAAGAATGGGACACTAAAGTTTTATCCAAAGATCATCAAGAAGACCCAGATATTGGTCCTATAACCAAGCTGAAATTAGAAAATTCATCAAGACCTTGCTACCAAGAAATTTCAGCCAAATCCCAGAAATTTAAAGGATACTGGGTTTTATGGGACTCTTTGGTGATAAAAGACGATCTGTTAAAAAGAATCTGGGAATGTTCTGACGGCAAAAATAACAAATATTAAACTATTTTGCCTAGAATTTCTGAAGTTTTACAAGCCGTACACAACGGAGTCGTCGGCGGAGGATATTTTGGTGTTATGAAGACTCTTGAAAAAGTTCAAGAAAGGTTTTATTGGTTGGAAAGTCGTACAAATGTGAAAGATTGGTGCCGAACCTGCGAGGACTGCACCGCCAATAAAGGACCCCAAACTCGTGGCAAAATGAAGCAGTACAATGTGGGAGCACCCTTCGAAAGAATTGCCATAGATGTAGCAGGACCATTTCCAGTTAGTAAGTCCGGAAATCGCTTTTTATTAGTAGCGATGGATTACTTCAGCAAATGGCCAGAAGTCTACGCAATACCCAATCAAGAAGCCATCACTGTTGCTGACGTACTATTTCAAGAATGGATTTGCCGATATGGAATTCCAAGGGAAATACACTCCGACCAAAGCAGGAACTTTGAATCCGATGTATTCAAAAGCCTGAGTAGCATATTAGGAATTCATACGACAAGAACACCTCATCATCTACAGTCAGATGGAATGGTTGAAAGATTTAATAGAACTTTGGAGAACTACCTGAAAACCCAAGTTAATGAACAACAAAGTGACTGGGATAAACGCATTCAACCATTCTATCGCTCTGCAGTTCATGAATCCATTGGAAAACCACCTGCCAGTATAATATTTGGATCTGATTTACAGCTTCCAGTCGACCTCTTGACTGGACGCCCACCTGACAATAAGATAACTACTACGGATCATGCCAGGCAGCTTAGTAAACGCCTCAGAGAAATCCATGAAGACTCCTACATAACCTAAAATTATTTTCATTTATACAGGGTGTCTCAAAAATCTGTAGCGAAGCAAAGTTGTGTTTTTTCTTATGGGACACCCTGTATATTTTTGCGTATTTAGATTCTGCTCGTGATTCTACACATTTTTTGTATAACATGTCCTATGTCTAAATCTGATACTTTTTCTAATATCCGCCATTTTGTAAAAAAATATGAATTGCAGTACCTTTTTTCAAACGACGTGGGCCGTTGGCTTTTTGATATAGGATTATCATTTTTGGCAGGAACATTAACAAAAGTATGGGTTGACTTTCAACGTGAACAAAATTTGTCGGCGTTGTACAGGGGGTCCTAGATAAGTAGGAGAAATTAAAAACATCATATCTTAATTTTTTAAATGGAATGTATAGTATTTTAATATTTTAGACTATTCGTGACCCAAAACCCTATCTTTCGTTATAAATATGTCCTATACCTATTTGTCATAGTTTCCGAGATTTTGACATTTTTGTATTTATTATTTGGTTTTCAATGGCAATCGCCTTAGAATTTGCTTTATTATCGAATTTATAGAATTTTCCGAGGAATCCAAAAATGTAATAATATACAGGGTGTTCCATTTAAAATAACAAAGTTGATATCCGAGGGACACTTTTGTATTTCAACTTTTTCTGTTATTAAAAATAAAGGAATTAAGGGGGGTGACAAATCTCGGTGAATCACCCTGTACATTAATACACAGTAAAAAATGCAAAATTAAAAATTCAGTCTACTATTTTTCTTTATGTAAAAAGGCAAATAAATATTTTAATTAAAGAGACACAACAGAAAAAGAAGTCCTACAATCACTTGATTAAATGTTCAATATGACCACCATTTCTTTCAACACACACTTGTAGCCGATTCACAAAGGAATTGTTAACTCTATTCAGCATCGCGGCATTGATATTTGTACATGCATTTCTAATTCTCATTTTCATATTCTCTATGGTAGTGGGTGGCGTTTGGTAAACTTGCTCATTAACAAAACCCCACAAGAAAAAATCTAGTTTTGTGAGGTCCGGAGACCTTGCCGGCCATGATACTGGACCTCCACTACCAATCCATTTATTTTCATAATTCGCGTCTAAAAATTGCCTCACCTGCCTGCTAAAATGTGCCGGAGCGCCATCTAGTTGGAACCACATCCGCCTCACTAGATTCAAAGGTAATTCGTCAATCCACTCCTGCAAACTGTTTTGCAGTAAATTTAGGAAAGTGTTTCCATTAACTCTATTTTCGAAAAAATATAAGGTCCAATGATACAGTTATCGATTATACCAGCCCATACATTAAGAGACCATCTATGCTAGTGATCCAAGGGGATAATGAATCTGGGGTTTTCAGAACTATAATAGTGGAAATTATGTCGGTTGACGTATCCATTTTTATGAAATGTCGCTTCGTCAGTAAATAAAATGTTATTGAAAAAATCATGTTCTTCTCTATTTTTTGCTAATGCCCAAGTACAAAATTCAGATCGTTTTGATCCAGCTCTTGTACCAGTTGAATATGGTATGGGTGAAATTTATGTTTTCTAATTATTCTATTTGCCGTAGATTTAGCAACACCTCTCTCCTTTTCTAACTGCCTACATGAAATATGAGGATTTTCAATTAAAGTTTGCATAACAAGATATTCAGTTTCTTCATTTGCGGCTCTTTTCTGCCTTTCCAATTTTTGTTCGTAATCGACACATCTAGTTCTTTCAAATCGTTCTTTGAGTCTGACGAATGATACCTCATGAGGATGACGTTCGGCATTTCTAAACCGTTGCGCACAAACTCTACTTGCTAAAAAACAATTTTGATCACTTGCGCCCAAAACATAAATCATGTATATATATATATATATATATATATATATATATATATATATATATATATATATATATATATATATATAAATTTTGGGTAGAAAATATAAACATTAACATTTTGATTTTTTTGGCATCTATTGCAATTCTAATCAAACTGGCTTTATATGCAATATAAAACTTATTATGTTGCAAAAATAGACTTGTTATAAGTGATGCGTTTGTTATGTAAATTAATCTTGAGATTTTTTGAAGGTCAAATTGTTCGACCTTGAGTTTGACTTTGAAATGACTTTGATATCTTTGTTTGGGTGGGGGGTGTTATGACCTTGAGATGAGAACTTCTGTATCCCACCAATTGCTATTCCCCAATAAATTTTGTTGTTTCATTTCGGGCTTTGGACTATCCGTATTTTATTTGTCTTTTCACAAAAACTTTGGGAAGAAGACCCTTTATTTAATAAAAAACACACCACACAATTTGACTTATTATTTTTTTTAATTTATAGAATATCTTGTACCTATTAGTGAAAATATGTCAACGATCTATCCCCCCAGGATATTCCCTATATAAAGGTTCAACAGATGTTATATTTAAGACTTTTAATAATAATTAGAGGTCGAATTTTTAAATATTCACATGATTTATTTAAAACACACATAAGATTTAAAAACATATATTGTTTTTTTGTTATTTATAAAAAACTAAAAACTATTTATACAATTTACTTGAAATTTTGCTCATAAATCATGTGTTAACTAGTAACATTTTGGTATGAATCCAAAATGCCTAATAAAGTATTTAAAAAAATCAGCTTGAATTAGATTTTGGTACGAATTCAACTTCAAAATCAGGAAAAAAACCAATATGTATCAGAAAATACCTGTCGAATAAAAGAAATTTATTTAAATGTTTACTAAATGACTATACGCAAAACTAAATTGAGTCACAATTCTGTTTTTCTTATAAAAGGAAAGGTTCATAACCAGGAGTTCTAGGTAAAGGAAATTTATTTTATTAATTGCTCACATATAAATGTAGATATATATGTTATCTATTTTTGCAACATAATAACATATTTTGCAGTTTTATATCACATACATCGATGAATAATAAAACACACACGATTTTATTGCTAGTGTAAGAACGAAAAAACATAAAATAAAAGTTAGGTATTTTAAACCGTTTTTCATCCACATTCAAATACCCACACAGACAGACAGACAGACAGACAAATAAACACTCATACACACAGACAGGCACAAAAACAGACAGACATATAATATAGCAATTTGTTTAAAGTTTATTTATCATACAATTGTTAATAATCGCAAAAATGTACTTCAACATTTAAGAACGATCAACAAAAACTCTCCAATATGCTCTGGAGCTCCTTTCCACATTTAAAATAATAAACTGTGTCAATTCCTCAAAAGTACATCCAATCAAAACGTGGGATGCATTTAAAAAAATACTTAATATATGCAGATAGAACTAGTCAAAACGCAGGATTTTAGTTAATGATATAATTTTTTTTTTAAGTAGTAAGTTGAAATTTTTAAAAGAGTGATTATTACAACCACACCTCTCCTCTCTTTTGCTCGTCTATATTATGTTTTAAAAGTTAAAAGTAATTGGGAGTTTAAAATTGTAGAATTTTAAAAAATGCCATACATTTTGAATTTTTTTTATGTATTTTAGGAAGCGAATTAAAGAAACGTCAATAACATCATATTTTTAAACTATGGTATCCTTCGTTCATTCATAGTTTAATTCCATATAGTTTTAATTGATAGAAACAAAATATATTTTAAATATATTACCTCTGTATTTTCATGCATTTTAGATATTATGCGAATTGTACATATTTATTAAAAAATGTAATAAATTTGAAATATTTTAAATGCGCGTTTCATTTACTTCGTTTAAATTGCTGAACCATTGTTCGAAGTCTCCACGTTTTAAAATTTCTATTTCCTTCAGTTCAATATAGTTTCTCCCTTTTTCTGCGTTGAAATTAACTGAAAATATAATATCATAGCATAATTATAAATATAAGCGACTCATGCTGAATGTGTTCTGTTCTTCGGAGAGTCTACTTTAAAACTTTCCTAATAGAAAGCCATATTACTTTTTTGATTAGATATTAACATATTCTCTATACATTATACATAGTGTTTCGGGGGGAAAGGGAAATATTCTAAGAATGTGTGAAATATCTAATCATTCAAAAAGATTAAATATTTATAGGTCCGCAAATGCTTAGTTTCCGCGATACTGGGTGTAAAATAAAATTTAAAAAATCCGTTTTTATTAAATATTTCGGAAAAGATTTTAGATTTCAAATTATCTTTAAATAAATTAAATAAATAAATAAAATTATTTCTAATAGTTTGGTCAGTGGCGTGGGTGACAACATAGAGTGAGATATTTTTCACGGAAAAAATTGGACACCACTGCTTTTCTTCAAATTGATAACTTTTTCTTAATTGGTAATATGTTCTAAAGTAAACAGGTCTCTCTATTTTTTTTCGTCTGATACATCGTTTTTGAGTAATAATTTAAATACTGCTTTAACACCTTCGTATCCTTATATTATTTCTTCACGGTTTTTAACAAGTTGGCGTTGAAATGTCAGTCAATTCATGGCTCTTAGGTTGATTTGACATACCTAGTTGCACGTTGCACAATTTATTTATTTATTTTTCTAATTAATTTAAATTAAATTATGATAAATTTTATTCAGAAGATTTATCTTGTCATTAATGGCATTTCTATTTTTTTTATTTCGATAGATTCGTATATTTCCCTCTTCTTTTTGGGCATTTCGGTTTTTAGAACCTTGGTTTGGTCAAAATTAAAGGAGTGGTTTTTCTGTGTTTGGTAACAGCAGTTTGATTTTTTTTGTCGTAGAATTTGTGAATTCTAGCCTTGAAAATTGAGTTTATTAGATATTCTGGGTAGTTGTTAGTTTTTAGGGTTTTTTTTTTGCTTTTTTTATTGCTTTTGTTCTAAAATCCACATCTGACAGTTGTATGGCTCTGTCTGCTAGTTCAATAATTACTGATTTTTTTTGGCGTAAAGGGTGTTGTGAGTTAAAGTTAGTATATCTCGAAGATCATGTTGCTTTTGTATACCATTCTGTGCGTATTGTGTTGCTTTTTCGGTGTAGTATGGCATCTAGAAAGTTAATTTTTTGGTTTTTCTCAGTTTCCACTGAAAACTGTATTTATGATGGTAGTTGTTGAAAATCGTTAGTCGTGATCTGTCTTTCCCTGTGAAATTGCCGTGATGTAATCGTCAACTTACCGGTAAAAAAAAGGCAAAAAAAAATCAAGGATCACAGTTTCTTCCAGATCTTCTAATACTAGTTGGACAATCACACTAGAAATACTAGCACCTTTAGCGCAACCCTCTATTTGCTATACATTTTATCAGCATATTGGAAATATTTGTAGTTTAAACTTAGCTCTAGGGCATACTGGAATTCGTCGATAGGAATATCTGTAAATTGTATTATTTTATCCAATTTTTTTAGTATAATGTCTCTTACCAAAGTTATAGGAATATTAGTGTAAAGTGATATGACATATAGCGAGATTATCTTGTAATTTCCCGGTAATTGAATATTTTTTCTTTAAAATTTAACGAATATTTTATGTAATATTGGTCAAATGTAGACATTTTAATTATGAAAAGTGTAATAATGTTTTAAGTCTACATTATCACCAGATGTTTAAAAAAAAATACAAAAAAATATGTTTTTAAATTGTACTGGGAAAATATAATATGTTATATTTTAAAGTCATTGACTTCTAATTATTATTATTCCAATAAATGCAAGTATCAACTCAGCAATTACTGACAAACGCCCAGCACAGCTTTTCTGAGAATTATAGACTTAGGTTTAGTTAATTAACTTGTAATATTGATGACTTCGCATTTTAATTATGTACGAATTAGAATATTACGATGCAATTTTAATAAATTAGATTAATAGAAACCATCAACGATTGCGTTTGATTTTCGGTGCGCTAAGCAGAACATTACATGGCGACCCTGCCAGCTAAGAAAAAAAAATGTTTTTTGGAATAAGTGTTAGATAATGTGTTGGTGAAAAAAAAAAAAGTGAGAGTGTAAAAAGATGGGAAAAAATCAGTCAAAGGAGGTAAAGGAAGAAATAATAATTGCTCAATCTGGAAATAGTGGTGGATCAACAACAACAGCAACACAAGGACAAGATAAATACGTATCCCTTCTTGAAGTCGCTGGACTAATAATTGCTGCTTTTGTAGTAACAGCAATTGGTTACTATTGTTATAGAAGATTCAGAAAAAATTTTTTTTAATTTAATTATTAAATGGCTAGTGTATTTGTAAGCGATTTAAATGAATTATGTCAAAATGCTAAAAAATTTTTTGCTAATGTTGGTAAAGAACCCGCAGATAGAAGAGAAAGTTTGGCCAGGGTTAATAAATTATTGACTGACAATGGGTTGTTAGAAATTAAGTTTCAGTCTTTAAAAATAGAATTTAGTAAGGTACAAAGTGAAATAGCTAATACTGATAAAGTTAAAAGTATTTGTAGTGAAATAGAAAAATATATTAGTGATTCTAAGCAATTACTCTTAAATAGGTTAGGTAGTATAAATAGGGAAATAAATATGACGGATAAATTCGATATAAGAACGGCAGCATCTCTGCTTCCATGTTTAGATGGTTCGGAAAATATTACTAATCAACTAATTGATTTTATTCAATTTTATAGCGATATGTTAGATAATGCTGGTAAATTGCTTTTAATTAATTATGTTTTGAAAACCAGGCTAACTCCAAGTGCAAAAGTTCGTTTAAAGCTTAGCTATAATTCTATTGACACTTTAATTTCCGACATAAAGCAACATCTAATCCCAAAAAAATCTGCTGCCGCTTTGGCAACCGAATTACATAATAGTAAGCAACATAATAAATCTATAAACCAATATGGAAAATCGATTGAGGAGGTGTTTATTAATTTAACGTTGGCACAGGCAGATAATGACAACAATAAAATTGAAGTGTTAAAAGAAGTAAACGAAAAATTAGCTATAAACGCTTTTTCAAACGGCTTGAGAAACAACGAACTTCGCACGATAATTAAGGCTAGGGAATATTCTTCTTTAAAAGACGCCATAGTAGGTGCCGCTTCCGAGGAAGTACTAAAACCTTCAGATTCCTCACAATCTATTTTTCACATGCATCAAAGAAATTTTGGAAGAAATTCTCACAGGAACTCTAGTTACAGGGGAAATCGACCTTTCAGGGGAAATTTTAGGGGGCAATCAAGTAATAATAGACCCAGGAATATAAACAATAATAATTATTATGCTACGCGAAATTTTAATCGTAATTACAATGGAAGCCTTCGAGGTCGAGGCACTAATCAAGGCCGTACTAATTACCGCGGTCATCAAAATCAGAACACTTATAATAGAAATTATGTAAATGTGTTAGATACGGAAATTACAGGCTCACAAATCCAACAGCAAAATGGGGAATCATCTAATCAGCGATTTTTTCGTACCTAAAAGTAGAAAATATGTTAACTTAAATTTAAATGGTATGAATTTTGTGCGCGTGAGATATGGTATGAAAGAGTTATTTTTTTTATTAGATACCGGTGCTAGTATTAGTGTTATTTTTTATGAAACTTTAGATAAAAACGAAAAAATAGATATAGACAAAATAATCGAAATAAGAGATGTAGGAGGTTCTATACTTTCTGGAGGATCAGTAAATTTAAATATTGCATTAAATAATTACAATATTCAGCATGATTTCTCAATTCTAAATAAATTTGTTCCAAATATACAGGGAGTATTAGGCTCAGATTTTTGCTTCACGCACTCTAAACTCAGCTGAACAAAACTATTGCACAGTTGAAAAAGAGTTATTGGCCGTAGTTTGTAGTGTCAAGCATTTTAGGCCATATTTATATGGTAAGAAATTTGATATATTTACAGACCATAGACCACTAGTATATTTATTTAAAATGGTAAATCCCTCGAGTAGGTTAACTAAATTTAGACTTACGCTAGAGGAGTACGATTTTACTATAAATTACATTAAAGGGTCAAGTAACGTAAGCGCGGATGCCTTATCGCGTATAAAAATAGACATGAACGAATTAAGAGGAATAAATGAAAGTATGAATGTGATTACTCGAGCACAAGCGAAAAAACAAAAATTGCCTCAACAGGAAGAATTAATAAATTCTACTGACGAAAGGACTGATCACCCTGGAATCGTAGAGTTATTAAAACGTCCCGTTTGTAGTGTAGAATTAATACCGATAAAGAGAGCATTGTTCAATAATTATAAAAATAAAATATTTAATAAATACTGCAGTAATGAAATTTTATATGATGAAGAATCTGAAGTTATTTATTTTTGCCAAGATTGCCGATCGACGCATGACCTAGGTACATCGTTGAGGAATCTTGCTATTACATGTAAAAAATATAATATTACAAAACTATGCATAGTAAAAAATAATCAGACTAGTCAATTTATAAAAGAGATATCGCAATACAAAAATGAAATATTGAACATTGGTCTTAAATTATGTATTATTAAAAGTGTTAAAAGGGTAGAAGACAAGGAAACCAGACAATTAATTCTTAACGATTTCCATAACCTTCATACAGGAGGACACGCTGGTATTAACCGCATGTTTAATAATATTAAAAAATATTATTTCTGGAATGGGTTGAAAAAGGATGTGGAGCTTTTTGTCAAAAGATGCAATGATTGTCAAAGATATAAGTATAGTAATCCGAATAAGCAACCTTTGGTAATAACCTCTACATCATCTTCAGCTTTTCAAAAAATTTATCTTGATTTAGTTGGGCCAATAAAACCTGATATGAATGATAATTCTTACATTCTTACCATTTAGTGCGAACTAACAAAATTTATTGAATGTTACGCTTTACCAAACAGACACTCACAGTATCCAAAAGTTTTGTTGAAAATTTTGTACTTAGGTACGATATTCCCCAAGAAATTTGTACAGACCAAGGAAAGGAATTTCTTTCAAATATTTTTCAAGAATCTTGTAAATTACTAGGAATAAAAACTTTAAATTCAACAGCTTACCACCACGAAACACTCGGTGCTTTAGAAAATAACCACAAGCACTTAGGGGCATATTTAAGGAATCATATTTCAAATTATGCAGAAAATTGGAGTACGTGGGTGCCATACTGGTGCTTCGCGTATAACAATTCTGTGCATACCGAAACTAAATATTGTCCCTACGAACTTGTGTTTGGAAAATATTGTAAACTTCCATCAAACCTTGCTGAAAATAGTGATCAATTGTATAATTTCGATGACTATCCTAATGAACTTAAGTATAGAATTCAAACTGCTTGTCTAGATGCTAAAAATAACTTATTATCAAAGTACAAACGTAAGGAAAAATCTGACCAAAATTCTAAAAATATTGTATATAATATAGGTAGTAAGGTATTGTTAAAAAATGAAAATATGAATAATAAATTCGAACCTTTATACATAGGTCCATACAAAGTAGTAGAAGATAGAAACCCAAATTTGGTAATAGATGTTAATAATAAGCATGTATTGGTTCACAAAAATAGAGTTAAGATGTATTATTCTAAGTTAAGTTGGGCATTACATACACAAAAAAAAATAATAATAATAGTAATAATAGTAAGTGTTTTACTTGGGTTACTATAATTAGGTTAAGATTTGTACAATATATTTTTTTTTGTTTTTTTTTTCTCGCCGGGAAGGTGTACTGGGAAAATATAATATGTTATATTTTAAAGTCATTAACTTCTAATTATTATTATTCCAATAAATGCAAGTATCAACTCAGCAATTACTGACAAACGCCCAGCACAGCTTTTCTGATAATTATAGACTTAGGTTTAGTTAATTAACTTGTAATATTGATGACTTCGCATTTTAATTATGTACGAATTAGAATATTACGATGCAATTTTAATAAATTAGATTAATAGAAACCATCAACGATTGCGTTTGCGTTTGCGTTCAAGAATTTTGTGGACCGATGAAGCCACGTTTCGTTTCGATGGTGGGGTAAAGTTACATAACTTACATTATTGGTCGGAACATAATCCTCATTGGATTCAAGAAGTTCAGATTCAAAGCCGCTGAAGCATTAATGTTTGGTGTGGCATAATAGGTGGTAGAATATTAGGTCCAATAATTTTCGATGAACCTTTAAATGGTAGAATTTATTTAAACTTTCTCCAAAATCAGCTGCCAGATTTACTGGATGACATTGATATACAGACGAGGATTCAGCTGGCTCCCTCGTTCCTCAGATTTAACTTGTCTGGATTTTTATTTGTGGGGACGACTAAAGGACATTGTGTTTAATATCAGACCAACAACGAGGGAGAACCTTATCAGGCTTATTCAAATCGCTATCGAGATTATTCCTGCGATGGAAATAGAAGCAGCAGTTCAATCTACCGCAGAGAGGCTCCGTTTATGCATTCAAAACGACGGCAAGCATTTTGAGCAGTTCACTCGACACTAATTATTAGTTAGTATAATACTTTTGATAAGTTTTCGCTATTTGTTTTATAACCTTTTCATATTATTTCTCAGAAAAATTCAGTGTTACATTTTCATTTGTTAGTTTTTTTCAAATAGCTATTCTGGTTCCTCCGTTAGTTATCTAATGGCAAAATCTTTTGTTAATCTATACTTATTTAATGCGTCTTTTAACACCCTGCTCCGAAATTAAACTAAAAAATTGCAATTTTCTTCCTATCTCCGTTAAAAAAAAAGATATCGACTTGCTTTTTGCACCGTTTTCTTGATTTTTTTGTGCTCCGTAACACTGGCCTACACTAAACATATCAATCCATTTACAATTTTTAAGAAAACACGTTAAATTTAAGAAATTGCCAGAAAGCGCCATCTGGCGATCGGAACGAAACTTAAAATAATATAATTCATACGTCATGTGAAAGCCTAATAAATGCTCATTTCAATAAGACCAAATTCTTCAAGATCCGTTAATTATTACCTACTTAAGTTATGTCCGTTTAAAAAAAAAAACAATTGCCTTTCCCCAACTCTTTATTTGAACAGCTAGAGAAAAAAACCCTTAACAAAAATTGTTCGTAATTTAGCAGAGATTAATATAAAATAAATTCTGATATACCTTTATGCGTAATACGTGTATTACGCCCTCTAGCGGCCGACTTGGAAACTTAAAAATAATTTCAAGCTTTTTTTCTTGGCCACTTTTACTTTAAGAAAAATTTTTCCAACCTCATGGGATAAACGGTTTCCGAGATATAGACGGCCTCCTTTCTTAGTTGTACACAAGGTATATAACCAATATTTTTAAATTTGGAAATTCTTACTGGTTTGCTGGATATTCATTTATTCTATTTATTTCACTGTATGTAATCTTATGTTATGATATATTTTTAAAGTACCCACTTTATTTGTTAGGGTCTAAAAGTACAATTCAAACCAACCTGTGTTTTGTACCTTCTTTAGGTTAAGTAAGATGTAAAGACTATCTTTAATTCTTATTACTATATCAATTTAATACGTGCTTGTGATTTGAAGAAATTTTTCAAATTCGCGAGGGTAGTAGAAGTATATTAACATACATTCTTTGAAACCATTATTCGGCAGACGAACAATAACCTATTGCGTTACAGAGAGGGCATTTTTCAATTTTCGCCACAAAATAACAGGTCTTCTCATTAATTATTATTTATTTCCTTTAATATCTAAATGGAGAAAAAATCTTGTGTCGCGTCAATTATAAGAAATGTTTTTAAAACCGGCTCTGAAGACGGTAAGCTCTAAGAAACGTAAATAGAAACAAACTGCAAAAAGCTGTTTGTTTCTACTGTTAAGAAATTAAAATTCTACGAAGCTCTTTCTTAAAAACTGATCAATTTATTTTAGAATACAGTTTGTTTTACGTAACCTAGTATTGTTGAATCAATAACATCTCCCTTAACAACGACTTCGAAATAACAAACTGTAAAATTTGTTGTGAAGTAATCGTTTTTAAATATATATTTTCAACATGAAACAAACAAGTAAAACTGGTTTAACCGCAATTCCGACAAAATCTATAACAAAAAATATTCCAAACATAAATATACAGTTAAAGGCAATCGCGAAACCAGCTCCTTACATTTTGAAGCCGTATTCTGGACTTTATAATCCATATCCGCTTGGATGCTCCCTACTGTGCAATCATCCAATGGAAAAGGAAACAAAAGAACTTTTTCGGAAAGCCAAGGAGAACTGGGCAAATCATGGATGACGAAATGCTTTACTTGCAGATGACATAGAAGCTATTAAAGCTAATTTATGTCAATTCAGCTATAGAGAAAAAACTTCAAATCATACTATTCCTCAAGTGGAAAGTGTTCCAGAAGAACTGTTTAGAAAGTATACTCAGACGGACTCGCGACCTTTAACTCCCGCCCCAACATTGGCTAGTGGTGCCACCCGTGCTTCTGGGTCCAGAAGATGCGTTACCCCGGAAGCTGGAATGCGACACCCAAAAGCTCAATTGATTTTATATTTGCGAAGGACGCATAGCCAAGAAACTATATCTTACAGCGCATCTCTTCACGAACCCCCATTAATCCGAATACAACACGTTCCAACTAGAGCAGCCAGTTTTGAAGAAATACGTCAGAGTCACCCCTTTCCCCCGACACAGAGTCTACCCAATCAGTCACCGAGGAAAGCTAAAACTGGAAGTATTAATCCTAAAATTAATTTAACTATGATCAAGTCCGACAAGCACGAAATGAAGGATATCATTGTCCAAAACTCTGATAAAATGCCAGCAGATAAAAATGAAAATGATGAACAATATATTAAACGACGGGGAAAGAAAAAGAGAAAAAACGAAAGAAACGCTTCCAGGGGTCCACCAGCTTACCAAGCATCAATAGATCCGGAAACTCAAGTGGCAGCTATTGGTCCTGATTCAACAAATCATAGCGCAAGAACCTCTTTAGTTCCTAATAACGTTTCACAAGACGGAGCCGACTTGCCCAAAGCAAACACAATTAATAAAAATACTACGCTTAGATCTAATAAAAGTTTGGACAATGAGTCATACTTAAATACGGAAATATTAAAGCAGTTAAGGAGAGAACTGAACGAAGAAATTGTAGATAATGAACTGGATTTAAAAAGAAGAAAAGCTCTACAAGAAGCGTTAAGAACAGTATCAAAGGATAAATCCGACTGTGACGAACTTATAAATCTACGGAATCAACTGAAGCTCCCTCCTCTAAACGCCGATTTGTGGATTTCGTTACCCAGAACATTTACAAGAGCAAGTGCAAGATTTGAGTTGCCAATGAACAGTAGCTCTTTCTCAAAGATGTTGCCTATGGAATACGCCAGAAAGCACATTAGTATTTCGTCGGAAAGAAAACTACTATTTAACTGTATATTTAACAAATTAAAAATGGAGGCGGAATTAGAAAATGAGCATGATAGAAAACTCTCTGGACAAGCAATGCAAGACGCTTTAAATTTACTAATGGGAAGACCTATGACAACCGAACAAGCCGCTCGATTTCGAAATCTTATCGACTGGAGTGACAATGACACAATAGACTTCCGGACATTTTGTGGAATTGCTGCTTTGTGTGAACGGATTATGGCGCCTTCGTATTGCCCTAGATTAGCAGATCGCAAATCTGACCCATGCCATGAGATAGAAACAGCTGATTTTGAAGTTTTAGCTAGAAAAATAAGTGGTATGAATATAGATAAACGTCTAATCCAAATTTTAAATGCCGTTAAGACTTTATAACTAAACTTAAAACACATTTTCATGAAGTACAAAGAGTTTTAGCCAAAAGTAGTAACTAGTTATAGTTCCAAATCCGGAAATAATTCTTACTACTTTAAATAGAATACTGTACCAGATTTTCAACTGTTTTCGAGATATTGACATTTGAAAATTGTAAATTTAAGATGTTAGGGGGGCGTAAAAATCTAGACGCTTTGACTTGAGAAAAAACTTATTGCACTTATCTGTTAATTTTGTTTGCTCTTACTTTTAAAATCAGTTTCCAATTAACGTAAAATTTTTAAAAGCGGAAAAACATTTAATTTTACGGCTGAAGTTGAAATCATAAAAAATATTATGGAAATGTAAGATTCGCTTTTTCCTAAATGGTTTAGAATTTACAACCCCTCAAAGTCTGGAAAGTTTTTAAACGTCAGTTGAAAATATATCTGGAATGTTACGTATAATTCACATACATAAAAAAAATGGAGTTCTGTTTAAAATTACGAAATTTAATGTTTCTTAACATTTTTTAAATTAAAATTATTTTTTTCGTATCACATTTTAAGATACCACCAAAATGTTAACAGTTTTTCCTTTTTTGCTTAAATACCTTGTACATCAAGGGTGTTCCCCGAGAGCGGATCACTCGCTTTTACTTCATTACATTTTTAGTTAGAATAAACATTGATAAACGGAGGTAATCAGAATATATCAACAAAAAAAACGTTTAAGAGATTAAAAAAAGTTACGAAAAACTTTTCTTAAAAATTGTCAATTGAACTGTTAAAAACACATGAAACTTTTGTTCCATTGTCTTTTGCTGCTTTGTTTGGTGTCATACCTCGGAAAACTAGAGCCGAGAATGGTACAGCTACGAAGCTACTACTGGGCGAAGGCAGAATCAGTTGCGGAAACATATTTAATTCTGCAAGATAAGTAATTTTAATGTCGTTTAATTTTACTATAAAATAAACTAATTGAATACTTTTTGATTTTAACTATTATTAAAACTAGTTCTTTTATTTTGCCGGGATATTCATCTTTAATTCAATATAATATATATTATGGAAAAAAAAGTAAATGTTAAGTACATATATAAATAAAGGATAATATGGCGGTAGCGAAAGAACTTTTCGTGGCCATGTGCTTCCAATAAACTGTCCAATTTATATACCGGGGTAAATCTGTATTTGTTGTAGGAATATACGGAATTTTGAAAACAAATAAACGGCGATTAGAGCAAACTGATGTTATTATTTTAGAGAATTACTGATTTTATAAATTCAGGTAAAACTTTACAAGATTAACAGCTCCACATAGATTTCTGAAATTAGGTAGTTTGTCAATTACTTCTAAATCGGTCTGTAATCCCACTTTTTCTAAAAATGGGCATACCTCTACTGTTGCATCTAAATAATGTTATCGAAAACACTTTTCGAATTTAGATAACTATTTTGAATCAAAAAGGGGACATTCAAATGTTTAGTAAAAGAAAATCTTTCTTTTTACTTGTATAAGTATGGTATCACAAATTTTCTTTGGCAGCTATAGTTGAAATATAAGGGTCTTTTTTCAGGCAGCGTCTCTTATATATCTTCGAAGCATTTTATAGATGCATGTATTTGCGCAGGATCTGTAAATTTCACTTAAATTTCAATAAAACAAACTAACTTCTTAACTTTTTTCTTGTGGCTTGAAAAAGAAAAAGTTAAGAAGTTTTTTCTTGGCTTGACCCCGCAGGGGGCGTGAGACCACGTCTCATTGCTTAGGGAGTGACGACCCCACCGCCCTGAGTTATAGGGTAGACAAAACTCACCGCCGTAGTGAAGGCAATCTGTCTAGGGAAGGTTCCCCGAATAAAAACCTAAGGAGCAGATGGAGCTCTTGGTCGTAGTGAAGACAATCCGTCTAGGGAAAGCGCACTCGAACAAACCTAACATAACAAATATTATGTCGGAATTACAGAACTTGTTACCTCAGGTGGGTAGGACCGAAGGTCCAGAATCCCACTCTACCTCCATGGAGGTAGGCTGCCCCACGGATTCTGAGGGGGGCATAAAACCGACTACCCTCTATCCCTTGACACAAAGCCAGGCCAAGCGAAGATTCAACTTTACTGGCAGCACATCGCTTAAGACAAATATAAAGTCGAATAATTCAGAATACCCAAAACTTCCCTCCAAAAGACAAAGAATCTCTTCCCCCGAAATTATTTCAGACAATGCTCAATTTGATCAATACTTCATAATAAAAAGAACAATCGACAATTTTTCTAACATTTCCCCTTTCATACTCTTCAAACATATTACTAATGATATTGGAGAAAATCTTAACATTAAAAGACTTAGAGATGGCTCACTTCTAATTAAAGTACATACCTTAGCTCAGTCAATTAAAATTAATACCCTAAAAAAACTTGGCGAATATCCCGTTACTTCGGAAACACACAAAACCCTTAATCACGTTAAAGGCGTTGTTTCTTGCAGAGATCACCTTGAAATGTCAGAAGCGGAAATTCTCGATGGCTTTACTGACCAGGGAGTGATGGAGGTCAAACGCATTTTGAAGAAAAAAGACGGAATACTAGAACCTACTACCTCCTTAATCCTCACCTTCAAACTACATAGCCTTCCCTCTTCAGTCCATGCAGGTTGGATAAATCTCAAAGTTCGTCCTTACATTCCTCAACCCCTAAGATGCTTCAAATGTCAAAGATTTGGACACCTCTCCATAAATTGCACTAATAATCCTTTATGTCCCTCATGCGGCAAAAATATTCATCCTGACCAACCGTGTTCCCCCCTCCCTATTGCGTCAACTGTAATGGAGATCACTCTCCCAGATATAAAGGCTGCGATGTGTACAAGCACGAAAGCAACATTCAAAAACTATAAACTACCGATAAACTAAACATATAGCGACGCTAGAAACATACTAGCTGCATAAGACCCCAGAAAAATAATCTTTTTTCCTCAGTCGTTAAAAAATCAAATACCACTCTATTTAAACGCAACCCTGAATATTCTGCCGAAAATACTATTTCTGGAGACGACTCTCTCCACACAATCCTCCTCCTCCCCCTTCCCAACTCCTCAAAACCTCCTCCCACACCAAACCCATCCTAGCTCCCCCTCAACTTACAAATCTTTCTCCAACACAACCTACACTCTTATCTTCCTCTAAACCCTCCACCACTATTAAATCTTACACATCCAAATCTTATCATGACTCCTATACAAGAAGAGAATCAGACACTTCTTTATCCTCATCTTCTTCTAAGAAGAGCACTCAATCTTCCTCTCACTTAAAAAAGAAAGACTCGCATAAAGATCGCCATAAAACAAATAAATAACTCTGTTCTATACTATCTTTTTACAATGGAATCTTTATGGCCTTATTAATAGATTGGAAGACCTTAAAATAATGATAAACAACTTCAAACCACTCATAATCTTACTACAAGAAACGAACTTAGCCCCAAATAAAAATATCTCTCTTAAACATTTCAACATTATTAGGAAAGATCGTCTGAACTCTAATATCACATCTAGACTTTAAATGTAACACTGAGTACTCATATAATCTCCCGTTCACCTTTGAAGAATTAAACCACTCTCTTTCATGTTGCAGGCACAGCGCCACTGGTCCAGATAATATACTAATACCCATGATTACAAACTTCTATGAGTCTGCTCTTCTCTTCCTACTTTATATCTACAATCATATTTGGTCCACTCACATATTTCCCTCTTCCTGGAGTCACTCAATCTTAATACCAATTCATAAACCTAATAAACCCCGATCTCATGCTGATAACTATAGACCAATATCTCTCACAAACCATCTTAGTAAGATTATGGAAAGAATGGTCAACTTTAGACTCATGTGGTATCTTGAAAAAAATAACCTCCTAGACATCAACCAATTTGGATTTCGCAAAGGATTCTCCACAACCGACCACCTGGTTGGTTTTGAAATTGACTTACAAACCAATTTTCATAGAAAAAATCATTTAATAGCAGTGTTCTTGGACCTTACTCATGCCTTTGATATAGCTAGGAGGAAAAATATTCTTAAAACTCTCTTTGAATGGAATATTCGAGGTAATCTTCCCATATTCATACAAAATTTTCTCCACAACAGGTCTTTCCAGACAAAAGTTGATCACATTTTATCCAAATCATATCCGCTAGAAAATGGAATTCCACAAGGATCAGTTCTTAGCCCATCACTACTTATCATAATATAGCATAATAATATAAACATAATCCAATATAAGAGAATACATTCATCCAGATATCACTTATCGCCTGTACGCAGATAATCTAGTGATATATTTCTCATCTCAACACCCCAGAACTTGTGAGAGAAAACTCCACATTACACTCAACTCTCTACACAATTGGTCTACCCAATATGGATTTCAATTTTCTCATTCCAAATCATCTATTACTCATTTCTGCAGGAAAAGGAACTGCAACAAAATGAACAGACTTTCCATAAATAACAACGAAATTCCATTGCACTCAAATCCCAAATTCCTAGGTATGATTTTCGATAATAAACTAAATTGGATAAAACATTTTAAATATATTAAATCTAAATGTGCTAAAGATATTATGATGCTAAAAATTCTACATGGGGGTCTGACACAGTCACCTTATTATATATCTACAAAAGCATTATCAGATCTAAACTTGATTATGGCTGTTTTATATACTCCTCTGCTAGGCAATCTTACATAAAAAAAACTGGACTACATTCAAAACCAAGCCTTAAGACTCGCACTTGGAGCCTATCGAACCAGTCCTATTCCCAGTATACATTGCCTATCTGAAATCGAACCTCTTCACTTAAGACGATTACATTTACTTTTCAAATACTCAAGCCATCTCTGGTTTAAAAAACAGTCTCCTCTGCATCAAAAATATTTCAAACCTTCCATTCCGCCACACTCTATTTCTCCAATGAAACCGTAAGCACCAATATCAAATTCCTAAAGTCTTCATCTACATATGGTCTTATCTTCCCCCCCGCTGAAAATCATTCCTACTACGTCTTTCCTCCTTGGACTCGTAACCTCCCTCACATAAACCTAGAGCTCACAAGATATGACAAAAACAATACAAGTCCTGAAATAATCAAAAATCACTTTCAATTAATAAAAAATAAACAATATCCAAATCACAAAATCATCTTCACCGATGGCTCCAAATCCGCCACATATGTAGGTGCAGCTCTACATTCTGAAGTTATATCTCAAAATTTTAACCTCAACAAACACTGCAGCATATACACCGCTGAACTGTACGCCATAAAGCAATCTCTACATCATATACTAAATTCTCAAAAAAACAACTGGGTAATAGCCTCCGACTCCCTTCGTTCCCTTAAAAACTTTTTTTCTTCACACCCTCTCATACACGATATCCACAATCTTATCATTAGGGCCGAAAAACACAGCTCCAGTATTTCCTTTATTTGGATTCCAAGCCATATCGGCATAAAGGGCAACGACCGCGCCGATTACCTTGCTAAAACACCTCCGTTCACCCCCTCCATAAACACTAACATATACCTTGTCAATGAATTATTTCCACACATCCAATACACAATAAAAAACATATGCCAATTAGAATGGGACCTCCAAGAGGGCAACAGCAAACTCTAGGAAATCAAACCAAACTTTTATACCTCATCTTCCTGAAATTCTTCACTCAATAGAAAGCAAACTATCGTTATGAATAGACTAATGATTGGTCACACTAAACTTACTCATGAATACCTTATGAACTCTGACCCCACTCCCATTTGTCCTTATTGCAACGGTCAAATGTCAATAAAACACCTTTTTATAGACTGCCCTAAACTACAGAACATCAGAAATAAACATTCAATAAACGCAAGTAATCTTAGCACAGCACTATATATAAATAAAACAAACATAATCAACTTCTTAAAAGAATTAAACATAATAAATAGAATCTAAACCAAAATGAAACAAGTGCACTAAATGGCCTTCAGATGCCGATGCGCCCTAAAACCTATAAATTCTCTCTCTCTCTCTCGTGGCTTGAGAAAAATCGTATTAAGCTAATGAGCATAGTAAAAAGCATGACAAAAAAGGCATATTTATAGTCACTATCAATAATAGTCAGGTCAAGTCAAAAAATAGCTTTATTGTCTTAATATAAACGATATGGTTGACAAAGCTATATACCGAAAACATACAGTATAACAAAATTAGACATTCTTAATATTAACAACATAAAGAGTAAAATTAATCACTACATATGATGTATTAAATGACATTCATTATACAGAATGTTAATTAAGTACATAGCCAAACTCTTAGGGCTCACTGCTGAGCTAATCTTAAGAAAACATGTTCATATAAACAGCTCCTTTTCACGAGATATGCGTTTTATTGAAACTAAGAATGTAAAGTAAGTGCTTAAAATGTCACTTTTCTCAATTGAAAGAAAGACGACTGAGCCATAGGCATACACTATTCCAGTTTTTATTTTAGTTAATTTATGGTACGCCACTGTCTATTTTGAAAACTGATCGCTATTAACAGCTTAAAGTGATCTTTTGTATTCAATTGATCTAATGGACGTTTCATATATAAGAGTGAAGACTATTTTTTTTAGTCATCAACACAAATTTTGAGCTCAGGACCTCTCCCGAAACAAAACCCTAAATACTTCACTGTGTATATATATATATATATATATATATATATATATATATATATATATAATTTTGAGCTCAGGACCTCTCCCGAAACAAAACCCTAAATACCTCATTGTGTATATATATATATATATATATATATATATATATATATATATATATATATATATATAATAGGTGGGTTCAAGGTAAATAAAATATTAAAAAAGTATTAAATTATTTTGTTTATTCACGTGAGACTTAACCTCATTTTAATGTCCATCAAATATGTATAAGTAGTTGTTTATTTTGTTGTGCTTTAGTGTGTTTTATTCTATTTGTAAGTTATTGTTTTAGGATTTGTGAGTGTGATTATTTACTAAGGTTCTCTCTGTTGTTTGTAGGTCTGATGATGCTCGAAAGGGCGAAACACGTGTCATGTTTGTTGTGAATTAAAATTATAATTTAATGAGACCGAGACTTGGAGTCTTTTTCTATGTTTGTTTTTAAATTAGTATTAGTAAAGGCGACACTCTGAATTCTCTCCGCTAATGACCAAAACGAGTTACACTTGTACCATCGTAGAAAAAACTGGTTGGATCTGTAGTAGCATCTGCCATAAAATTCCTTTCTCGATATTTTTAAGACACTTGCAACATTGTAAATCAACCATTTTTTTCGCCCAATTCAAAAGCGCCGCAAGTTTATACAATCCCTTGTTCATTTTGCTGCTAAATGTTGCGCCTATATCACTATCAAGTTGTTTTCGAATATCTACTTTGCCCAAAAATTGTATTTCTAATTGGGCATTGATATGTGCTTTGATTTTTTCGTTTTTTTTTTGTTCCAAATTACCCAAGTATGTTACTCCGGATTTTGTCCAGGCTGTCTCTGAAATTCCGATGGACAATAGCAAACAGGGAAAGTAAAATAAACTACCAGTTACACTGCATCGACAAATCATTTTTCTCATATAATTCCATTTTAAACTTCCTATTAAGGTTTCTGGATTTACATTTTATATTCTGTTTTAAATGAAGGTGGGATTTTGGTCTTTACTTACATATTTGTATTGTAATCATGAAAGAATGACCCATCGTCTACCTATCTATCCGTTCGCCACATAGCTAAAAAACTACTTACCCAATTGAGTTTAAATTATTGTGAAAATTTAAGGTTCACATGCGGTAACATGTTGGTAAAATTCCAATAAGACGAAACAAAATGGCGGCCCAGTGAAATGTTAAAAAAATTATTACTGAAAAACTAATTATCCAATCTACCTCAAATTTTGCTCAAAAATCAAGTATTACCTAGGAATCAACTGGTAAAATTTTGATACGAATTCAAGATGGCGAAACCTTATAAAATATTTAAAAATTCGGCTTGAATAAACTACTTAATAGATCTTAAATTATTTATGAACTGATAAAATTTTGATACAGATTCAAGATGGCGGAACCAAAGGGCAGTCAAATAAAATGTTTCTAGTCGTTTTTAGGTTTCGTTAGGTTTTAACTATCTACACGTTTTAGCATCCCTAGATGCTAAAAATATGTTTTCTCAATTCCGTCGGTCTATATGTCTGTCAGTTCGCGGCGTAGCTAAAAAAATTACTTTGCTCAAAATCAGGGGATGACCTGGTAATATTATGGTATAAATCCGATATGGCGGGACAAAATGACGGCTTAGTGAAATGTAAAAAAAATATTACTATAAACTAATTATCCAATTGACCTCAAATTTTGCACAAAAACCAAGTGTTAGGCAGAGCAAAATGCTGACCAAAATGTTTAAAAAAACCAACTTAAAAAATACATCGTATTTAATTGACTTTAAATTTTGTAATTGGGATAAACTGGTATGAATTCAACACGACGGAACAAAATGGCAGTCCTAAAAAATCAGTGTAACAACTAGTTGTTCAATTTTTAAATTAATCAAATGTGGCATAGGTAGTAGCTGGTAAAATATTGGTAATAATCCAATATGATGAAAAAGATGACGCATAAAATACGTAACTTACGTATAGTATATCTTAAATATTTGCTTAAATAAATATATATATATATATATATATATATATATATATATATATATATATATATATATATGTTCATTCCGGGTGCTTTTAGGTTTATATATGATTGATTCCCAAACTGCTGGTAACTTTAATGATTCGTCCCTTTCATATAAATCACCTTGTTTTTCTATTTCTATGGCTATTATGTTCTCGGATTATTCTGGTCTTATAGTGCTCTGTATAGGCAATCTCCTTACACCTTTCGAAGTATATATATATATATATATATATATATATATATATATATATATATATAGTTGTTTTCGTTTTCTTGGCCTTAGTACTTATATTGTGAATTAAGTGGTTTCTTGGGAATAAGGCACATGAATATACTAAATTTCTGTTATATTTTTTTCATAATTTTGACGTTTCGGTCGAACGTTGACCTTAATCAGAAACACTACAAAAAGGAACGATTCAAAAAAATTTTTTGTTTTACAAAATTAATAAAATATTTAACTTACGTAATTGGAAGGTTTCATGGATAACATCCTGTATATGTCAATAAATTAAGAACAAACACTCAGCGACGAACATTTACATTTAAAAACTTGACATGCTGTATATACATTTACATTTGTCGAAATTTTAAGAACACATACAAGCAATATACGAACAATACTGACGAATGGTTTGGTGTATGGACGATGAGATTAGGTCTATGTCTGTAAAAACTTAAGATACTATTTTTTCTTTTTGTTTTGGAATTTAAATGCGGACTATTGTTATTATGCAGTTGCCATTATAGGCGTATTATTTTATAATATTATTGTAAATTTTACTGAGTTGTGTTGTGTCGGTTTTGGAGTTTATGTAATGGGGTCTTTTTTGAATTTCAATCATTTCCAAAATTTCACGTCTTTTAGTGTGACTTTCTGTCTTTAATATTTTTACTGCATTGAAATCAAAACTATGTTTCTCCTCGAGAGCATGGTTGGTGAGGGCTGTTTTATTTTTTTTGTCATATTTATGGCCGTTAATTCGGTTTTTAATGTATTGGCTTGTTTGTCCAACATACACACTATTTCAATCTTTACATGGGATTTCGTAGATTACGTGTGATTTTTTATCTTTTGGAATTTCTGATTTGATTTTGGAGAAATTTGTTTTTAGTAAATTGTGTGCTTTGTGAGCTACGGTAATGTTATATGGCTTAAAAATGTTTTTAATGTTTTCAGATAAGCCCGGAATGTATGGTAAAGTAAGAAAAGTATTAGTTTTGTTGTTACGATTGCATAACAGCCATCCCCATTAACAAACAAAACGAAATAATCGAGGCGTTCAATAACTATAATAACAGATTGCAATTCACTATCGAAACTGAAAATCAAAACCGAATAAGCTTTCTGGACCTCACACTACATCACCACTCCAACAAAATTAGATCAGAATGGTATACCAAGGAAACTTGGTCATCACGCTACCTAAATTTTCATTCCCAACACCCTCCACCCCAAAAAAAATCAGTTATTATAGGTCTTGCCGATCGTGCCATAAGGTTGTCCGACCCTGAGTACCGTGAAAATGCGATTAAGAAAGCAAAAATTGCACTAAAACAGAATAACTATCCCGACATATTAATTAATAAAATTTTTAAAAATCGAATATATATTTTCTACAACCAAACAAATAATAATAGAAAAAATAATAACAACAAAACTAATACTTTTCTTACCATACATTCCGGGCTTATCTGAAAACATTAAAAACATTTTTAAGCCATACAACATTACCGTAGCTCACAAAGCACACAATTTACTAAAAACAAATTTCTCCAAAATCAAATCAGAAATTCCAAAAGATAAAAAATCACACGTAATCTACGAAATCCCATGTAAAGATTGCAATAGTGTGTATGTTGGACAAACAAGCCAATACATTAAAAACCGAATTAACGGCCATAAATATGCCAAAAAAAATAAAACAGCCCTCACCAACCATGCTCTCGAGGAGAAACATAGTTTTGATTTCAATGCAGTAAAAATATTAAAGACAGAAAGTCACACTAAAAGACGTGAAATTTTGGAAATGATTGAAATACAAAAAAGACCTCATTGCATAAACTCCAAAACCGACACAACACAACTCAGTAAAATTTACAATAATATTATAAAATAATACACCTATAATGGCAACTGCATAACAACAATAGTCCGCATTTAAATTCCAAAACAAAAAGAAAAAATAGTATCTTAAGTTTTTACAGACATAGACCTAATCTCATCGTTCATACACCAAACCATTCGTCAGTATTGTTCGTATATTGCTTATATGTATTCTTAAAATTTCGACAAATGTAAATGTATATACAGCATGTCAAGTTTTTAAATGTAAATGTTCGTCGCTGAGTGTTTGTTCTTAATTTATTGACATATACAGGATGTTATCCATGAAACCTTCCAATTACGTAAGTTAAATATTTTATTAATTTTGTAAAACAAAAAATTTTTTTGAATCGTTCCTTTTTGTAGTGTTTCTGATGAAGGTCAACGTTCGACCGAAACGTCAAAGTTATGAAAAAAATATAACAGAAATTTAGTATATTCATGTGCCTTATTCCCAAGAAACCACTTAATTCACTATATATATATATATATATATATATATATATATATATATATATATATATATATATATATATATATATATATATATATATATATATATATATATATATATATATATATATATATATATATACACATATATATACACATATATAATTAATAAAATAACAGAACAGTGCGATCATACTTCTTTGAGAGAAACCTTTCCGCTATTTAGATTTTGTGACATTCGAGTTGATACCTTCTTTAGCAGTTATTTTTCCTAACCAAATTGATCCAGATATTCCTTATGAAGGGATATGGTTTCAGCAAAACAGCATTCCTTTGCATTTTGGTGTTAATGTTCGAACTTATTTGAATGAAATGTTTCCAAATCGATGGATTCGACGGGAATCAATTGAATCGTCCTCAAGATCCCCGGATTTGACGCTGCTGGAATCTCTGCTTTTCTCGGAGAATGTCAAGTAGAGGGTGGAGGTCACTTCCAGCATTTGTTAACTTGAGTGACATCTGGAGACTACTCATAATTTGATAGTAAGATGATTCTATTTTAAATAAATGCTGCAATTTTCGTTAAGGGGGAACTGCACGCAGTATTACGGATCAGTTGCAAGCCTTCCGCCGCAATATTATGTTAAAACTATAAGAGATATGTATTAGCTTCAATGTGATTTTAATAGAGAAATATATATAGTTGAGCGCTAAATGCAAATTTTTATGGAAAATTAGTGACAAAGTTGTCCATTTTCGATCGTTTTTTGACGCAGATACCGACCCATATAATTTTTTTTACAAAATGGCTGTTTTCCGCCCTATACTGATCTTTTGTCTACATAACTGCAAAATTTGAGATGTTAAATCGCACTCGTGCCTTTGTATTTCTACAGAGCGTGAACCCTGTTGAGCCGATTTTTAACCGAAATGTGTTTTAAGTTGCCTATAGACAACATAATTTTTCAAGTTTTGACGTGAAGGAAACGTCTCGAATTGAGTAATTATGATACACTGAAAAAACTGTGACCAAAAATATATAAATATATTTAAAAGTAATGTACAAGTGACTTAGTAAAATAAAAGAAAATGTCTGTTAATTAAAAATAAAAATGTGGAGAAATATAAAAATATTGCAAAATGTAAAACAGATGGAATGTTATGATAAAAAAATATATTTACACTACATCTTTTAAATTATGGAAATAAATATAATTCCAGTACTTCGGTGATCGACTTGACCTAGAAATAAGCAACAAATCTATTTTTAAAATTATAAAAAACCAATATACCAAACCGGCTGCAAGGAAGAAGTGCGATCCGGTACTTAGTCGAATTTATTAACATTAGTTCAAAGGACACTTGTTTGAACGTCTCATGTAAAATTTAAAGTTTTATTTGTTTGTGGCGTATATTCTTCATTAAAGTTTTTTTTACGAATCGGGGTGCTTTATTAACGAATTAATGTAAAGATATTTTAGAGTAAAATTTAACCCAAATTAAAAATATGTCGGATCTAATTCAATCTGGATATAACTGAATTGGTATCGACTTCAAAAAAGGAAGTATTGTAATCATGAAATAATCATCCTCCGAGATTTTTTCTTCACGTTTCAGGGTCCCTAGATGCCATAACATTCCGTCGGTCTGTCTGTATATACATATATATATATATATATATATATATATATATATATATATATATATATATATATATATATATATATATATATATATATATATATATATATATATATATATATATATATGTATATATATATATATATATAATTAAAAAAAAATATATATATATATATATAAATATATACACGCAAAAAAGGTATACTTTGTAAACGTCGCTCAGAGTGGCCGTTTGCAAGATATGTGCCTATAAATTAATCAGTACCACCTTTTCAAATTTCAAAATTTAAAATTTTTATTAAAAATTTGTTTGAAATAATAATAATACCAATGAAAAAATAACTCCTTTTTAAATTTGTAACAATATCACGAGTTTATGGCTATATCCCACTTAATTTATAGGCAAATATGTTGCAAACGGCCACTCTGAGGGACATTTACAAAGTATACCTTTTTTGCGTACAAGAAGTGGAAAATACATAATCTTTAACATTTGGGCCAATACACCGTGACACAAAAAAGTTACGTGATTTTAAAGAGATTTAATGCACCGTAAGTGGCGCCCTCTACAAACAGCATCAGAACGCAGCAGATTTGAATTTTTCGCTTCAAAAAACCACCCACGTCTCAATTTCATGCCGTTCTGTCGCCCTGTTTATAAGTTATGAAGAAAAAACAAAATTAAAATTATAACTTTGACACCCTGTATCTTGGGTACTGTCAACTTTTGGACTAAGCAAAGTGTGGTTAAATCGCAATATTTTTATCCAAAGAACCTGCAGTTTTGCTGTGTACCATTAATTATGGGACACCCTGTATATACAGTGTGTCCCAGATTCGCTTCTCGATATAGGTATCTCGGCTCCTATTATCTCTACAGCAAAGGTTAAATGGGGAAAGTTTTAGAGGAAACTTATTGCATTCGATATCTGGCTTCAGATTTACGATCGATCAATAAGTTTGGGAAATATCGGCGAAAAACCGAAAATGGCGGATTTCGTTTTTCGCCATTATATCCAGAACGGTTAATTTGACAGCTGTGATATCTCACAAGTGCATTAAAAATTTTAGTATCATCGAAATATTACACTTCGTAAAGTTAGGTTTCAGTTTTTTCTAAGGAGGCCATGATTTAAAGTAATGTTAGTTCTCAATGCTTTTCTAAGGAGACCATGATTTATCTGTAACAAAATTGGATTTTGACTTTGACGTTAAGTTAAATAGTTGAAAGTATCAAAGCTGTGTTTTAATAAGTAGTAGGTACGCTTTTATCCCAATAAAATCACAAATCTAACACATAAATTGTCAAAACCTATAGAAAATGGCCGGCATTCCGTATTCAAATGAAGAAAAGGTTGACATGTTAGCTCTGTACTTTCAATCATACAGAAACGCCGACGTTACCTCAGCAAGGTATTTGGAGATGTACCCCGAACGACGGCAGCCTCATAAAACCCAATTAAGGAAAATCGTAGGATTTTTGGAAAGAGCCTAAAATTTCCAGTCTAGTGATATCTCACAAGTGCATTAAAGATTTTAGTGTCATCAAAATATCATACTTCGTAAAATAGGTTTCAATGTTTTTAAAAGAGGCCATGATTTATTTGTCACAAGATTACATTAATACGTAAGTAATGTATTGAACGCATTGAATTTTCAATACAACATGAACGTAAATAACGACTTAAAAATTTCTAAATGTGTCCAGAACTCTTTGTCTCAGGATTTCTATGGTCACGGGGGGATCAAATTCATAGATTTCATTCTTCATGTGACCCCAGAGGTAGAAATCCAAGGGCGACAGGTCAGGGGATCTAGGAAGCCAAGGTATTGGACCTTTATTTAAAGAAATTATTCTTTCGTCAAACTGCTTTCTTAAGAAGTTCCTGACTTGAATGGTATTGTGAGCCGGACATCCGTCTTGTTGAAACCAAGTTCTTCTTAATTCATCTTCCGTTAGAATAGCTCGTAAGGCTGGTACAACCTGGTTTCGCAAAAGCTCTAGGTACCTCTGCCCGTTTAGGTTGTAGTCAAACAAAAGTGGTCTAATAAGTCGATTTCCTGAAATGATTAATAATTTATAAATAGGTGCCCAACAGTCAAGGGCGGCAGGGTCGGCCGGGTGGTACTAGAAACTATAAATTATAAAGGAAAAATTATCTTTATTAAAAAGTAGATATTTTCTTTCCAAAAATAATTATCGAAACATCCCGTAATGAATGAGCTTGTATACAGATGAAACCTATTCAGCTTTAACATGAAAAAGAAAAACATATTTGGTTAGCTGGAAATAATGGCCGTAATAAATTATTTTGTTGGTATTGCTCATTAATTTCGGAAATACTAAATCAATTTATTTCAGTGATATAATAATCTTAAAGAAGTACACCGTGCCTTAATAAAACATAAAATATCAAAAGAACAAACCCCTTGCGTTTTAAAATTTAAATTATTCGGAAATACAGCTGAACGCCTTTCTATAAATCATAATGATTTGATTAATATGGTATTCTTTTCATAACGCAAGAACTAGGCTTCCCGAGTAATAATAAATCATTAAATTCAGACAATGAAAATAATTTTAGAGAATTAGCTAAATCTGCAGAACATTTACATAGTGTTAATAAATTTATAGAACCCGATTCTATTTTTATAGGTTCTTCGAAACTACAATACAATATGATTGAATAAAAATATAATACAATATCAAAAAAGTAAGTTGACTGACTAGAGTAGAACGTTTTACTTTTTTTTATTAGATTATACTCTTTTAGTATCATTAAAGAACTAAACGAAAAAAAGATTATTCTTTGACCATCATTTGGTGCCTACTGAAAAAAGATTGGTTAGATTAACGTACCAATGATCCCACACCAAACGTTACTTCCAAATCTGATCTGTAGAGGTCTCTCTGCCACTTCGTGAGGATTTTGCACAGCCCAATGATGACGGTTGTGTCTATTAAAGATTCCACAATTCGTGAACCTGCTCTCATCGGACCACAAGACGTGATTTACAAAACTAGGATTTTCATTACATCTCCTAGTATATATATTCTTTTTTAAAACTCTCTGTACTGTTGATTTTGGCACATTAGTTTCCTGTTCTACAGTTCTTACCGATGCACTAGGGTTTTCGTTGATAGCTGGTAAAATGTTTCTGTCTCGATTTTCATTGTTATTATTGTATCCCCTTCTAGGTTGTTCGAAGGCACCGTGCTTAATTAAATTAACTACGATTTTCCTGAATTGGCTTTTATGAGGCTGCCGTCGTTCGGGGTACATCTCCAAATACCTTGCTGAGGTAACGTCGGCGTTTCTGTATGATTGAAAGTACAGAGCTAACATGTCAACCTTTTCTTCATTTGAATACGGAATGCCGGTCATTTTCTATAAGTTTTGACAATTTATGTGTCAGATTTATGATTTTATTGGGATAAAAGCCTACCTACTATTTATTAAAACACAGCTTTGATACTTTCAACTATTTAACTTAACGTCAAAGTCAAAATCCAATTTTGTTACAGATAAATCATGGCCTCCTTAGAAAAGCATTGATAGCTAACATTACTTTAAATCATGGCCTCCTTAGAAAAAACTGAAACCTAACTTTACGAAGTGTAATATTTCGATGATACTAAAATCTTTAATGCATTTGTGAGATACCACTAGACTGGAAATTTTAGGCTTCCAAAAATCGAAAAATCCAATATGGCGGCCATAAGAAAAATGAAAGTTGAGGCAGGTTCCGGGTTAACAAAAAACAATGAAGACGTGTCGTATACGCCATCTTATTTGTATTAAAAATGTGTCCGAATAATGTCACATTTTGGCAGCTGTCAAATTTACCGTTCTAGATATACTGGCCAAAAACGAAATCTGCCATTTTCGGTTTTTCTCCGATATTTCCAAAAACAATTGATCGATCGTAAATCTGAAGCCCGATATCGAATGCAATAAGTTTTCTCTAAAACTTTTCCCATTTAACCTTTGCTGTAGGTATAATAGGAGCCGAGATCCCTGTATAGAGAATCGAATCTGGGACACACTGTATAAAGTTTTTATTTTTCTTGGGTATTGGTTTGATTAATTAAACTTATTTTCTGAAACTAGCTTGACGATTTGGTCATGTTTGCCATGTCTAAAAAATATACATAACATGAATTAGTACAACAAATATTGAACATGTACTTAACAAGACAAATGTTCATAATTCCTAACTATTGAACAAATAATTAAAATATAACAATTAACTAAAACAATTACAGCTTAATGTAATTAAAATAAAATTCAAGTGTACCATACCTTGGAAACGACAATATTATTTACAGTAACATTTTGAATATTTTGATAGTTCAGATCTATATAAATTCCGCAATTATAAAAACCCATTATCTTGAGTTTTTTTATTTTAGAATGGAAAGTTGAAATTTGGACGTCAACACTGGAGGTGAAATAAGTGCATCCTTTATAAAGTATATAGTGCATGAACCTTTTTACTAGTATGAAGAAGACCTGTAAGAGAGTCAAAGATATCTGAAAATCCGTTGTCAAACCGGCTATACCATGTGATGCATACTAATCACTTACCCCTTTACAGTTTTCGGTTGGGCTAAGTTCACTAAGAACTTTAATTCCGGACGACAAAAATTACATTTTTCTCGGTTCAAAGATAAGTTTGCCTCCTTGAGACGATTAAGTACTAGTTCTTATACTTCAAAAATGCTTTTTCAATTTAGGTAGCGCTATAAATATATCTAAATATATAAGATATAGGCTTCGAACTCTGGATTGAATAATGTATTAACTACCCGTTGAAAAGCTGCAGGCTCGTTAGTCGTTGTGTATGCCGAATGGCATTCCAGTGAATTGAAAAATTCTCTAAAAGCAGTATACTGACGAGACGATGCTTGGTTCTAACTCTACCTGCCAATATGCACTTTATATGTCTTTAGAATTAAGAAATTTTTAATACCCCCTATTTTTTTTAAATATCAGAAATATACGGTAAAGGCCAAGCAACACGTTCAGTGTTTTTGTCAATTTTACGGTAGTCTATACAAAACCCCCAGATCTCATCTGGTTTTGGTGGTAATACCACCGGAGACTTACTACGGGAGTTTTCAACCACCTAATGCTACTATTTTATCCAATTCGTGTCTATAATGGCTTGTTTAAATAAAAAGACAAGATAGCAACGCCGTTTAATTGGTTCCGTTTCAGATTAAGAATGAATAGCGTTTAGTATGGGTTCATTTAATCCAACACACGAGAAATAGTATGCCCCTTTTCTCATGTCTGGGACAATTCCCATACAAATCCAAAATTCTATACCCAGTACTAAAGTATGTCTTAGTTTAGGAAAAATATAAATGTCAATTATTTTTAGCACATACGTAATCAAATTGGGACGGTGGCTATTCTTATACATTGGCATTTATTATCGTTGACAACCCGACAAGTGGAGTATACAGAAGAATTTAAATGTCAACTGAGATCTTTTAACATCGCCCACCCTTCAGAGTTCATAAGAACGTTATTTGCGCCAATCCAACAGACCATAAAAAGAAATACCCACAATTTAAACTTTAACATATGGACATTCTCATTCACCAATTTAAATCAACATATAATCAAGTACAAATTTTGAAGATTTGTGACCGAAGAAGCCTTTCCAGAAATAATATTTGGTCATCTATTGCTTCGGGTAACTGTTTCCTGATTTTCTACCATCAGACCCTATTTTGTTGTTATCGCGGCGCGACTTAGACTAGTTTATCAATTATAAGTAGAGCAAATATGTCTGATAAACCCTTCTTTTTCGTAGCCGAAAATGCGAAAATCACATTTCTATTTAAGTTATTTTGCTCTGCCGTAGACATATTTGTGTGATTTTGTTTGCGGAGTATAAGTTAATTAAAAACAGCAGTGACATTAGTATTTGATCAAGTTTTCCGATAGAAACATTTTAGGATTGTAGGATTTTAAACTTTACTTTTTTAAATTATATTCTGTTATAAATTCTTATAATTGTTTTAATAGTAAACCACGCCTTTGAATTTCAGAAGTCTAAATAGATGTAATCTATTCTCACATAGCATAGGTATATAAGTATAAAGTTTCTTAACCTGTTTATCTGAAACGAAAAAATTTCTTTATTTTTTCCGCACAAATATAGCTTTTCTATACTTAAATTCAACGGTTTTCGAGAAAACGGCGTACTAAAATTGTCATTTTAGGCCTATCGGCTAAACGGTTAAACTTAGAATGAAATCACTTCTACTTCCATCTCTTGACTTATTGAAATCTTTTAACCGAGATTATCTTCCGGCTTATCAGGAAATGTTAAAATTTGACACTGGTGTCTACTGCCAGTTTGAATGAAAAGCTAGTTAACACAGAATACCGATGTTGAAGATGTGTATTGCAGACTATGGTGCCATCGGAGTATTATAAACAATGTTTATTTAAGTTTTGGTGTGAGATTGACTAGCTCATCGGTAGGGTTTCGCATTAGTAATGCGAACGTCTCGAGTTCCAATCCTGGTTTGGGCGAGATGAGTATTTTTTAGATTTTCTTAACAAAATTTATAATAATTAACAAAAATGCGGAATAGGTTAGCTTAGGATTGATCAGGTTTGCGCACCAACAAAATGTGTTACAAGTTAATAATAAATAAACCCGCCGAAGCCAGATGTCAATATGGCAATGTCGGTATTCTGGGTTAACTAGCTTCTGGTCCGGTGCGATTGCAGGGGCGTGCAGTCCATGGAACCAAGGGAAGCACTGCTTCCCCAAAAAAATTACAAAACATCTTCTATGTAATTTTGGAAATAGGAAACCATTAATTTAGTTTATATTAAAAATGCTAAAATATTATCTTAATTATCAAGCCCATAATAAATGCGGCCTTGACTCCGAGCCACAATAGAAATCGAATAGAACCTATGCGGGCCGCTAGCTTCTCTGCAGCCAAGTCCTGTATGCTCGATTTCCTGTGAATCGAGCCAGAGGTTATTGAACTTTCCACCGGCTGTTTGCAATTTTTGCATTTCAGTCGCGTGCTTTAAGTGGGGGCGGAAACTATCGTTGGAGTAGGTTCTTTGTTTGAACGGCTATCCGTGTGTTGTGTGATACGTACGTCGTATCGTGCATGGTGCGATATGGAAGACAATAATACGGACGTGGATATGCAAATACCGTCAACTTCGGCTGTCGGTAATAACGTTGAAAATGTTGGAGAATTTAGTAAGAAGAGTGTGTGTGTGAATGTGTGGTGTGTCTTAATAATAATTTTTTTTCAACATTAAACTTCGCTGATAAGCTTCAAATAATTTCCAAAGGAAGGGCAAAACCGCCTATAAAAAATTTAACCACAAAAATGAAAAACAGGCCGTCATAAAAGAAAAAGTCTTCGGCAAAACCAGAATTGAACACGCCCTTAATAAACAGTTGGAAATTAGTCACTTAACGTATAAAAAATTTCGTGAGAAATTCAACGGGGCAGGAGAGACTTTCGCATACATCGCTGTTGTCCATTGAAAATAAACTTCTCCAAAATATATCGAAGCATCGACGTTTTTATGATGACGGCATTGACGAATTTGCAAAAAATGATCGAAGGATCGAATTACATTACAAAAAGATAAGTTTCTAAAAATTGCTTCCCTTTCTTAATTTCACCGCACGACCCTGTGCGATGTCGAATTATGACATTCATTTGATCAGTTTAATCGATAGAGATGTCAATTTTGAGGCACCATTTTCCTAAAAAGAATTGTGTTTAGGTATAGGGCTACTTATACAGGGTGTTTCATAAAAAATATGTATGACATTATAACATAGACAAATGAGGTCACAATCAGATCGCTATTACCAAAAGATCCAGAGACTAATAAATCAATTTGACAGATAAGACAGGTTTTCGAAATTATGAACAGTTTCAAGTTTTATTTATTGATTAAGTTATTGAATTTATTCCAAAAAAATTTACCACCCTGTATATTTATCAATTTGCACAAGCCCCAAAGAAAAAAACACGAGACAAACAAAACAAATTAATAATAGACAGAGATAAGAAGCGAAGTTTTTTCCAGAAATGTCTAAATATATAATCACAGAATCAAATATTTTTTAAACTAGATATTTAGGAATGCAATCTAAAAGTTGTTCACAATTTATGCCAAGTAGTTAGTATTTTAACTTCTTTTGGCATGGGTATTTTAGTCAGTTAGGTAGTAGCTTAAGTAGTTTGCATATAGCCCGGGAGGCAGCGTCATTATTTTTTGCCAAAAAATGCACGAGGATGAATTACTTTCTATTGTTCATTTACAGTGTAAAATCGTTTGTTGCTGGTGCATTAGCAGTTGGTCTGGAGCATTACGGACAAGTAAAAAAAATAAGGACATTGTTGTATCTGCCTAAGATGAAACTTTGTGCATTTATTTATGAACTTTAAAAAAATGAAATCCAATGCTCTAAATGCGCAAACTTTGAATAGTTCTCGACATAAAATATCGAAGAAATCTCCGGCAGCAGCGACGGGACGTACCGCGTCTATCACGCGCCCCTCTGTTCATAACAGACTCATAAGTCACATAAAAAATTTCTTTTTGTCAATTAAATTCAAATGCCAAGTGTTAAGTTCTTTTTTGTATTATGGATGTTCTAAAACGGGACAAAAAATAGTGAACTTTTACCGAGGCACTTTGAGCTTAAATTTACAACAAATTACCAAATTATACAAAAGCTGTAAATATTCAAGATTGACATTTTTTGACTGGAGTTCTTAATACATAATTATATTCGCTGTTATCTTTTAAAACATACTGTGCAGCTTAAGCTTCACTTTGCTTAAATTAAGTATGTATTTTAATTAGCAATTGTCCGTGCGTTTTAAATTTTTTGTTATTTACATATCATAAGTTAAATTTTTATTTATGTCAAGAACTAGTCTTGCACATTTAGAACATCGAACTTAATTTTCTTATAAGCTAGTATAAATGACAGTAATGTAATGCGAGTTGCTCCTAAATTACAGCAAACCATTTCCAATACATTTTTGGTGTTAACAATTTAAAAAAATTATAAAAGTGGCAGCTTTCCTTAGAAACATTTTTTTTTTGTTTGAACGCTCCTGACTAATAAGCGACTGCTATTAGACTGACAGCAAACGATTTTGCTAATATGCCGTAAAAGTATAAGCGAATAAAAGAGAAGCTAGCCTTGCGCAAATACAACATGAAAAAGTGACGCTAGCTGCCGGGCTACCATTCTACATGCAGTCAATAAGCCCTTTTTTTCTTAAAATATCTACTTAGGATTTTCTTCCCACAAAATTTCTTTCAGGTAAACTCCCCAATCTTCTGAGAATATTTTTTAGCTCAATTATTTCCAGGACGACATTAGTTTTATTTTATTATTTTTATTTAGGAATACATATATTCTGAATGATTCGCAGCATTGGGCAGCATATAATTATTTTTTGCACTATCTGACAAAGTTCTCAATTTTGAATACATTTTTAGAAACCTATTTTATATTCAATATATATTGTATATAACTATTATTGGTTGAAGAAGTCAAAACACTAAACAATGCAAAAATAAATAAATAAGTTTAACAAAAACACATATAAAAATGACATATAGTTTAGCTCAAACCTCAACAAGGCAACCTGTATCAAAGGTGAGATTCATGGTATGCAAAACACAGTGTTCTAGCTGTGGCCTGTCTCACTAAACTTAGGTACCGCAAAACAACCAGAAAATATTGAAGGTATGAGGTATACTCATCAAAGCGAAGGGTCACATTAATATATACTCCGAAAAATCTGTAATTAGGACCGCCTGATTCTTATCCTCCAAATACAAATCGTCCATGTTAGCATGATTTCAAATCAAGTAAGTTTTTTTCTTAGATATTATCGTGACAAAGTCGGATAGTTTGGATAGTCTGGAAAGATCTCATTTTCAAAATAGCAACGTGGACAATATTTCTAAATGACAAACCGTTTGACGTAATTTTCGTAGCTCCAGAGTTTGTCAAACGAAAAAATGTGCTAGACAGAAATTGTAGACAATATAATTTTTTAATTTAATTCTTAAACATGTAACTGGAGTACAACTAAGAAGGAAGGCTGGCGATATCTTGGAATCTAGAAGAATTACGAAAAAAAGATTCATTTAATAAAAATTGAATGTTAGGAAAAAAAAATATTCTAAAATATGTCGGTATATACCTACATATAAAAAGTCTTAACATTAGTTGTTTTCGAGTTATCGACGTTTAAAAAGTCTCACTTTAGCAACTTTATCCCGTGGGGCCAAATAGTTTTTCTTAGAACAAAACGATTTGCACTTTCTTGTCTTTTTTAAGTTACCTATCTTTTGACACCAAATTCCGTTTTAACCGAAAGTTTCAAAAATTATAACTTCCGGTTAAACCGGAAATTTAAAACTGAGATAAAAAAGTGCAAACCGTTTTGCTCTAAGAAAAACCGTCTCTGCCTTACAGGGTAATACCGTTGAGAGATACTTTTTAAACGTCAATAACTCAAACAAATGAATTGCATAGTGGGTTATACAAAAAATATTTATAATTTTAATTAAAATCAAAAAAATAAATAATATACATAGTGTATTAATTAAAAAATGTTTTCTTTACCAATAATAAAAACGAACAACCCTGTACATACCAAAATATTTTAGAAATAATACTTTTTCTTAAAATTCAACAATTGATCCATGGATTCAAAAAAAAACTCTCGACCTCATCGGAAGAGTGAATAAAACCTATCTTTCACTTGAAAGTATGAGTTACGGAGACATTTCAATAGTTCCTTTATCCCATCCAGAGGCAATGTTGTGCGTTTCAAATAGCGTTTTGTTTTCCCTCAACTTTTGCTTAATTATATCTAATGATTAACATATCGAAACATCTGTGTATAAACTTTCGACATCAAAACTACCAAATCTGTCTTACTATAATGTGATTTACTTAAAAATTTAACAAAAAGATTCGAAATTGCAACAAATGAATTCATTTTATCACGTACAGGTTAAATGATCTCTAAAAAATATTTCAACAAGGCACTTGTTGATGTGTCCTTGGAGCTAGTCATTGGTCTTAGATTTAGAGGCATGTTCGGCTTGTGGATGTTTGGTAAACCATAGAGATGGGGTGGTTTGCGTTAATGTGGTGTTATCTTGCTATGTGTATCTTGTTTAGGATGTAGGAACTATATTTCTCCAACGGCCATTAGTATTCTGTAGTTTCATTTCATCAAGACTATATCAAAGGCGATTAAATCATTTCTGCATTTTTTTTAATACTTACTTTTCATTTAAGTAGAAGCAATTTTATTTATAAAATACTTCGAGAAAGAAGCTCCTGAGAAAGCAACTTTAAAGCCCAAGTTATAGATTAGTTATGTGGATGACATTTTTATTATATGACAACATGGTCATACAGAGCTCGAACATTTTCTGACTCATGTAAATTCAATTTATCCCAAAATACAATTTACTTACTTATTTAGAGGAAAATAACAAATTTCCATTTTTAGATGTTCTGGTCACAAAACTGCATAACGGAAATTTCGAATTCACTGTGTATAGAAAACCAACACATACTGACAAATGCAAGATCTCATCAGCACCCAGCACAAATTTAACCTGTGGCCAATACTCTACTATCTAGATCCGTGCGATTAACTGAAACACAGACAAGACAAAACGAACTTAATATAATATCTGATGCTCTAAAGAAAAATGGCTGCATAATCGAACCATAGAGAAAGCTATTAATGCACAGGGTTCTCGAGCAACTAACACCAAAAATTATGAACCAGGAAGGCAACAAGTAGTCTTACCATAGGTAAAGGGCACATCAGACAGAATCGGAAGAATTCTTAGAGAACACAACATACAAACAATGCACAAGCCACAAACAACTATAGGTAATATATATATATATATATATATATATATATATATATATATATATATATATATATATATATATATATATATATATATATATATATATATATATATATATATATATATATCCTGTGGGTTGAGTGCCTATCAGGCGCGTCCCCGGGTGGCATATTCAGTAATAGCAGACGTGCTAGAAAACTCAACATCGCTTCGGCTACTCTCGGATTTCAAGTAGTAGGTACACACGCTCTAGAGTCAAGCAACCAAGGATACTGCTGGCTGGAACGGCAGGCCGGTTAATTATGTATGCCTTTTTTGTTATGTTACTATCTTAGCCGTGTACTGTGTATTGGATGCAATAATTTTATAAGTATTATTTAAAAAAATGGAACTACTACCAAAGAAGTATAGCTACAAGGAAATAAATAAAAACACTATAAGATCTAATTTATATTCAAAAATTGACGTAGAGGTAAGTACATTTTAGTATTAAATAAGAATAAGATAATTTATAGCTTTGCCAAACTAGGAGCATAGGAAAGTAAGGATATAAATCAGTGATCAGTGGCACGCAGTGCCTATCCATATTTCACTGGCAAGTTTGCAAAGCTAGAGGTGTTTAAATTATAATAATCGATTAATCTAAATAAAATTACTTAATTTGTACGTCAGAATTGTCAAACCCAATATATAAACGCTCCATACGATTAAACTTTTCAATATGACATTTTTTTAATTACACTTATTCATAAGGAATTAAAGGGAAAGGACTAAATTAAAAAATATACTTAAATAGTTAAATGTATGTATGGTACATATACTACCAAAATTATATTACATTTTCGTACTGCCTATTTTTAGTTTACACTGTTCGTCGACTGAAGCAAGCTTAGTAGAGTAGTACATATTACCAATTACCATGTTGTAATTGCTATTTGATAGTTGATCAAGTACGAGGTTACTTTGAAAACATCATGTTTGTAGTTTGTACATAGTGCAGAGGATGGCTTAAATATAGCTATAATAGGTTACTCCATTTAAACTTACAATTACTGTGAATTACTTCCAGATATTTGCTTACAATTTACATGATTTTGATATTAAATTAATATTCAGTATATAGCATTTTAAAATTTATCTGGGTATCCCAAAAATATAGGCTGCTCCGAATAAAATAATTATTTTTAATACAACTTGACCTATTTTGTTGGGGATTATACCTAACTAGATACTTAATTTTGAAGATGATCGACTATTTTCATGTTGATAATATACAGGGTAGAGAAAAAAAAATAAAATTAACAACATACTCCATTTAAATTTCAATTTTGATGGATTTTCAAATATTCGTTTTTATGGTAAATTAATAAGTATGTTGATCACATACAAAGTAAACCAAAAAATAAACAGGTTTTTCTTAATGATTTATTAATTCTTTAGTTGGTTATCCTAATTATTCGCACTTGAAAGAAAAGGTTTAAAATAGTACATACACATAGACATCCGGCTTTTATATTTAATAGGTCGCTTTATTCTTAGATTAGATTACAATTTATGTTTAACTGAGTTTTTATATAGTATACAGGGTGATGCAAATTCAGTGGAATAGAACTAATATTATCTATAAAACCGTAAAGAGATACGAGGTTGGTTAAATTGTGGTAAAGTTTGAGTGTTTAATGTCGAATAAATAATTTTCCGTAAATAAAATTCAAAAATTCTGACTACTTCCGAAGATATCCGCAAAAAAAACGAAATCAGCATTTTCTTTTTATCCTTCTCAAGGTGCATTTGGAAAGATATTACAAAAAATATTTCAAATCTTTAAAGTCACTTTTCCTCTTTAATAAGATAACGTATTAGAATTTAAAATATGACGTTTCGTCCTCGAGGTCTCATCATCAACTTAATTTTTTAAAATATGAACCTGAATTTTTCAGTTTATTCTAACAAGCGTATATCAAATTCACAAAGAAGAATCTCAGATACACTATATGTATGAGTGCATGTCCATTACCTCATTGAGGTTAACGGTTGTTAAAATGGAATAAAAAATCCAGGTAGACTTTAAGAAAATTAAAAGAAAAATTACTATTATCTTTTTTTCACGAATATCTTCGGAAGTCAGGCACGTGGGAAAAATGGGTCAGGAGGGAGCTTCGCCCGCCAATCTTGTTAGGGAGGGGGTAGCACCCGCCGTATGTATACTCAAAAAGATATGATATTCGTCTATGGCTTCTGCAATGGGGTATTAGTTCAAGCAGTCGCGGAGTACCAGCATTGTTTCCCAGATAGAAGATTTTTTCAACAAGTTTTCGCTACTGCTGGAGAATCTGGGATGTAAGAGCTATACTAAGATTAGATTCGAATTCGCCATACCAAAAAACCCCCGATAAAAATTTTCACCTCCAATATTTACATTACCATAGATTTTATTTAAAAAAGAAAAATTAAATAAAAACTTTAGCCCTGCGTATCTCGAGAACGAAGTGTATATATATATATATATATATATATATATATATATATATATATATATATATATATATATATATATATATATATATATATATATATATATATATATATATATATATATATATATATTATGTAAAAATATATAAATATATAGAATTTGGTGTTTAAGTGGATTTTACAAATGTCTCCAAAAGTAATTCGTTTTATATCTCTTTTAGGAAAGAAACCGTATTATACCTTTAAAACCACTCAATCCACATGGTAGTGATCTACGTAGTAGGTAAAATAAAAGCCTGTATTACCAAAATATAAAACGAGCTTAAACGCAGTTAACATTGTGCGGATTTATCTGTCACCAACTGTACCTACCCAACTCTGCTAATTTTTTTATTCAGCCCTGAGAAAAATAGAAATCTAACTACCGGAGCGTCAGCATTAATTGAAGACCATTAGCAATAAAAACTTCTCCAAAAGCTTGTCAATTTTATTCGCCAGTAAATTGTATAGTATTCATCGAGACCTTACATTTGGGCCCTGTCCGAATGCATTCCCATAGTTCTTACCCCAAAATATGTCGACTTTTAATGAGGCAGAAAATTACCGTTCCAGGAAAGCTGGCAGGCAGTTTTATTCATGTAGGAATCGTAAGTCCTGTTAGAACGCTAATGCATTCCACATAGGTACCAAAAATTGCTGTCCACTCTAAATAGGACGGACTACGAATACCACGTAGAGATCATAATCAACTGTTTATGCAGGGACGGTCGAAAGCCATCATTCACGCACTATTATAACGTTCCATATTCCACATTGTTTTTTTCCTAAAATTATTGCACTTTAAGTGAGGCAGTCTAGGCTTCTGTCACATATATAGACATGTTTGTCGATTTTATTCGTGTAATACTCATTGAGACCCTTCATTTAGCAATTCGTGTTTAGCAGTGACTCTATTTTTATCTAATACGGCTCTCAACGTTAACTTATTTTATATAGAGACCCAGAACAGTGATAGTTGTTCCTCCCAGAAAAACTTTCTAAATACCCCATTCAGTATTTTTTACATTATTTTAGAAAACAGCTTTGGTACATTGCTGAAGTGACCCATATAAACTTTTTTGATTTATCTTACATGTTTGTCGAATTTACTGAAATTCTGTAGTATGTAGGTAAGAACGGTGAAGCTGTAGGGAAACAAAGTAATAGGCTAATGATAAGTATTATCAATGTAACTCCCAAAACATCGAAAATATGTTAAAAATTGTTACATGTTTATATTTGAAACATATTTAAAATTATTATCATTATATTTTAGGTTACCGTCTTATATATTTCAAGGAATTTGATCCATTAAATAAATACTGTTGTATGAGTGTGAGTATTTAGTTCGGAAACATATTTGGTTGCTAATGCCGTAAGTAGTAAGAAAATGTATGCTATAAATAAGTATACCATATATCATTTGTAGGTACAATACGCATGTATTGTGACGTCACGCGTACTATTTATGTCTAATATTTATTTCAAATTCTCAAGAAAACATAAAGTTTTTGTAAATCGACTATTTATAAGTTATACTTTAGATGTATAATTTACAAAAAAGTGTAAAATGAGTATTAAAATTAAGAAGGTATATTCAGCCTATAAAAATGTAGTATACCGAATGCATTGTATCTGAAATAACATATATGGTGTCTAGTAGCTGCTATAAAAGTCATATGTCCTTTTGACGAGTTTTTGGCCCACTATTGTGTTTGCTTTAATGGCCGGTATTGCAGAGAGATCTACCTAACATACTGGAACATGGTAGCTACACTTTACGTTGTTATTGTATCACTACGACAACTATTATCTACCGTCTAACAAGATCAGATAGACCTCCCTTCGTCCTCGGCAGTTGCCTTTTCATAGATCTATATAAATGACTTTTGCAAGGGTTATATGAATGTGTATAGATCCATTTTCCAAAAATAATGTCGATGGGGCTATCGGGAATTTTAATCTACAGGCTGATATCGGTTAAATAGTGGAAAACGCCATTTCGATTACGAAAATCACCCTGCGAAGTTTTTTTAGATCTTCACGTTTCAGGGGGTCCCTAGATGACGAAAATATATTTTCCTATTCCCGTCGGTCTGTTTGTCCGACTCCCTGTCAGTTCGTCGCATAGCGAAAAAACTATTTATCCAGTTGACGTCAAATATTGCACAAGAGTCAAGGATCTTACGGGGATGAACTGGTCACAAATATGTTAAAAAGCCAATTGGCCGAGCATAATAAAATTTGTAAAAAATCAGTGTTGACAGCTTTGTACAAAAATCTAGTTTGACTGAAATTAGAAGACTAAGAAAGCTGTGTAAAAACTACTGGGTGGAATAATACAGCTCTCTAGTGGGAGTTAAAGTCGCAATATCTATGCTACTACTACGATACTGTAACAAATCCGATCTTTATTGGTCCCCGCTAGCTCACTTCGCTCATCAACATGGCCAACACAATATGCATTAATTTACATAAAAGAAACAAAATGTATAAAAACCAGTCTAAAATTTCACCTAAATACTTGTTTTAGTAGAGCTAATCTCTCCTCTCGGGATTTTTGTATGAAAATGTAGGTGACATCATTCATAGGAAGGGAGTTCTAAGTCTTCGCATTGTTCGATGACCGAAAAATGTTTTTTCCACTTTTTTCAATAAATTACATTATTGAAAATCTTTTTAGCAAAATCATAAGTATAGCTGCCTTCATCTGTCTTATACCAGCTTAAGAGAACAACACAAACCGCATGTCACAAAGAATGTGCGTATCGATATTAAGTTTCACCATTAAAATATCTCAATTATTATTCTTTAAACTTTAATAGAAACAATCTTGATGGTCTATATATAACCAGCACAGCAGTTTAGTGTTTGATTGAAATTTGCAGTTTTCAGACCTTTTATTTGATTAAAAGACTGTTCAATATTCACCAACAAATATATTTATTTTTGCAAATTTATTAAACACAAGTTAAGTTATTAAAAAAGTTCTGAATTTCACGCGGTTTTTGTTGTTTTCTTGTTAGGTATGTATTGTTGTTAATAATAAAATACCCCAGTTTTTCATAGTACTTATTTTTAATAAAAGTTCTTATAACAAAATATATCGACCAAATTATTTTAGTTTGTTAATTTCTTTTTCGAAATGAAGGACTACTTCCGACGTCCCTGTTGGAATCAACGACATATTAATTTAGCGTTGAATTTCGCAGGTTTTCAAATAACTCTTACGGTTTTTGAAACTCAATGTTATCCCTTAGATTTTGGAGAACCCTGTACAGTTTATATAGAATACCTATTTGTTTCAGCAGAAGTGGATAACCGAGCTAAAAAGCTTAAAGAAAGAGACATGGAGTGTTGCAAAAACATGAACACCGGTAATAAACAAAGACGAAACGTGTAAAATAATTTATAAATGCTACAGGAAAACAAGAACTAATGTGGCAAAAGCAAAGAAAAAACATTAAATATAAATAGCTCAGCAGAATTAATTATAATTATAAAAAAATATATTCCAGGTAGTAAATCTACCTCTGCAGACCCATTTCTTCCTGACTGGCCTTGAGTAATAATAACGTTCAAAAACTCGCATAAAAATGAACTAAAAGACCTCTAAAAATTATTACACCTATTGTAGGAATTAAAAAAAATCATATTAAAAAGACTAAATATTAGGTGTTTAATAGTATTTAACAAGAACGTATACACCAAATTAAAAAAAAATGAGCACCTCTCGCGTGTACGGTAAGAGTTTAGTAATAGCAGACGTGCTAGCTCTAGAGCGTCTGCCGTTACTGGACGCTTAGGTAGTGTAGACAATCCGAACCGAACGCGAGCCGATCATCTAGCGCGTCTGCTGTTACTGAATATGCCCTCGGGCGGCGGATAGGGGAACGGCCAGGTCTTCACGGGCTTGGTTAGCCGCGAGCCACAGGTAGGGTGAGGGGAATTAAACCCCCCCAAAATCCTTTGCCAAAGCCGTAGCCGTGGACCAACTCATTCTTTCTTCTCTTCCTATGGCCTCACTTTGCTTCAACTTGTCTTTGGGTGAGATCACACTTTCTTTTCCTGTCGGCCTTTCTTGGCCAACTCTTGTTCTTTTCCGATCCTGACGCTATTAGGAAACGAAGGCTAAGGATCATTCAATATCATTCTTCATTGGGCGGATTCAATATGATGACTAAAGGCATGCTCTAGAACTCGAGTATAGGCATGGTATACCTGACGAAAATTCCAGGTATAGACCTGCCTATGGGTTGCCCGGTTCCCGAAATACTTTTTTTCGAAACCGGGAAATGGTCAGGCCCACCAAATAACGGGCCACATATGGTATGGGTGATAACGAAATAAACCAGGGCGGCGTGGGCCACGTGGCTGGGTCCCTTCGGAACCGCTCACCGGTACAGCCACCTACATACGACCCGGCAACGGTAATGGATAAATCAGCTATTGACGATAACCCCTCCAGCAAAAGAGACTCAATACCAAGGACCCCCCCAAAACAAAGAGCTTTCTCGCTTTCTGATCTTAAGTATCGAGTAAGACAAGAGCCTTCAAAAGAGCAGCCAAACAAAAGGAAAAGGGTAGGAGCCCTAGAAAATGAAGAAAATTACACCACCTTCAAGAAAACTTTAGACGCTATGTTCGAGCAAGTTCAGCTATTCGAGAAGATCCTTAAGGAGTCCTATAAACCTAAAAAAGAGTACTGCGAAATTAGTAGTAAGCTCTGCCTTCTAACTGAAGCTCTTCGAACGAAAGCCAGCAAGAAATATACCAAAGGGGCATCTGATAAATATATAAGCACTGGTAGAGAAGTTCAATTGCAACAAGGGAACGAACTACTTTGGAAGAAGCTCCAGTCCGTAGAAAATGAATATAAGGAAAACGTAGAACTGCAGAAAAAACTTACGTGTACAAATAATGAGCTTCAGCAACAAATCCAAACTATAATAAAAATGCAAAAAGACCCAGGAAATAAAATTATTAGTGCAGAAAAGTGCGAGGGATGTAATAAAGTGGAAAAAATTGAAGCAGGAAAAAGGCGTCTAAAGGAACAAGAAACGTTTGAAACATTCTAGACAATAACCGAGGAGGAGTGGGAGAATAACCTGTTCCCTCAAAGTAAAGTGACAAAGGCACATATTTGGGAAGCACCAGAAGAGTGGGACATAATTTTGTCTTGCAGTATGAATTTCGAATCAACTTTTAAGGAAGCGAACAGGGCAATCGAAAATGTAGAAAGAGACTCAAGAAACAAAATAAAAAACAAGGAGAAGTGGCTATGATGTCGCAATCTCACGGCTTTCCAGCGACGGCAAGTTCAACCAAAAAACGAGGTGGATATACTTTCCATTTCTGAACGATAATGCTGCTGACTGTGACTCTGGTGATGAGAACCTGTTCTAGTCCCTAACTAAAGTGAAAGAACACATCGTAACAAACAATACAACTAGGTTGGCTATTCCGGATATGGACTGCATCATCGGGGAAAAAATAACTCGTATGCTAGAGTTTCTTCTTGATGTCACACCTGTAAAACTGGAAAGCCAGAGACCACATCAATCAAATGTTAAGGGAAAAACAGAAAGAAGTCGAGAAGATTTACCAAAGGGCACACGAGGATCTTAAACCAAAAACCAGCCAACTAAGAAATTGAAAGAAGACGCCATATTAGTACAAATGAAAGACAAAACGTACGCAGACCTATTGAAAACAGTCAAATCGGCCGTAAACCCGAATGAAGTTGGAGTAGATATAAAAAGTCTCAGGAAAACGAGAAAAGGAGAACTTATTCTCACCGTTTAAAATGGAGCAGATAAAGCTGAAGTGCTAAAAAAAGAGCTCAGTGAAAAAATTCCGGGAGCAACAACTTCTGTCCTTATCGAAAAAAGGGTGCTTCATATCAAGAGAATGGACGAAGTAACAGAAAAAGAAGAAATAGTGAAGGCAGTCTGCAAAGCAATTGAGGCTAGATCAGAAACGCCCGGTTACGCCCGGCCTATGCAAATAGACAAAACGCAACAATAATAGTGCACGAAGCCGATGCGATAAAACTTATTCAATTGGGAAATCTAAAGGTTGAATGGACGTCATGTCGAATTATAGAAAGAACAAAAGAAGTCCGATGTCTTAGGTGCTGGGAACATGGACATATAAAAGTGAACTGCAAAGGGCCCGACCGAGAAAATCTTTGCCTGAAATGCGGCAAACAAGGACACATGGCAAGAAAATGTCCAAACAAACCTTTCTGCCTACATTGTAAGGTAGAAAGACATCAAACTGGTAGTCAAAAATGTACAGTAACCCAAAAAAGAACGAGTGCGGAGGAACCAAAGGTTAATAATATTAATAATAATGACTAAGATCCTTCAAATAAATTGCAACAGAAGTCGCCAAGCACATGACCTAGCTTTATCCACAGCAAACAGCCTGGAAGAAGGAATAATTCTTGTGAGTGAACCAAACATTAGTGTCATCCGGAGCAGAAAAGACTGGATTTTTGGCAAAAATTTTAAGACTGCAATAAAACTAGTGGATGATAGTATCGCAATAAAGAAGCAAGGACACTCGCCCGGTTTCACCTACGTCGAAACTAGCAGCTTTTCAATATACAGCTGCTTCTGTTCTGGAAACGATGAAATTGATGATTTTGAATGAACATTAAACACTATAGAGAGTTTGACAAGAAATGAGAAAGCTATTATCGAAGGCGACTTAACGCGAAATCGCCACAATAGGGTATGCACTATAGTGATAGAAGAGGAATTATCATGTCAGATTGGATTGCAACGAATAATTTTGTAGTTGCAAACGTAGGAGATAAACCTACTTTTGAGAGTCAAAACTACAAGTCTATATTGGATTTGACGATTGTTTCCGAGAATCTTAGTAGTAGCATAACCAAATGGGAGGTACTCGATGAAGAATCACTAAGTTATCACAACTATACCCTGTTTGACGTAGCTCACAAGGGACCAGTATCGAAACCAAAACTACGAACCAAAGGTTGGCAACTTAGATTAACAAACAAAATTAGATCGAGCAAAACTCTTGAAAGACTAGAACCACAGAACCTTCGCTCAGCAAGTAATCTCTCAAGAAAACTAGCTGAAATATGCAATAACGTCATACCAAAGAAGAGAACGCACCCAAAAAGAGTCGCTGCTTATTGGTGGAACGACGAAATAGCCGAACTATGTAAAGACTTAGAAAGCGTAGACGGTACACAAGGAATGCTAGGAGGAACCCTATAAATGAAACGCAAACGTTATGGGATGAGTTTAAGCAGCGTAAAAAGATGCTAAGAAACAAAATCAAAGCGGCTAAAAGGAACTGTTGGAAAGTTCTTTGCCAAGAGGTGGATCAAGATATATGGGGCAATGGTTACAAAATAGTAATGAGAGGAATGACTGGATTTCCTACCAGGCTCAGTCTAACAATAGATGTCATGGTACAAGTAGTGAGTCATCTATTTCCAACTCACGAAAATGTAATATTTGCCTGTGATACTAGAAGCAGATTTGTAGATTTTAGTGTAGATGAAATAAGAGCAGCATGCAACAAGCTCAAGAACAATAAGGCACCAGGCCCTGAGTGTATACCTCCAGAGATAATTAAAGCAGTTGCAATAACTAAACCGGAATATATGCTAACAGTTTACAACAATCTTGCAAGGCAAGCGGTCTTCCCAGTCGAGTGGAAATTAGCTAAGCTTGTACTACTCAGAAAAGGAAATAAACCTCTGGATAATCCCTCTTCATATAGACCTATATCCCTCCTGGATGTAGAGGGCAAACTCTAGGAGCACTTACTCCTTGGGCGACTGAAGGTTGAACTAAGTCGAACGGGTGAACTATCGGAAAAACAGTTTAGATTTAGAAAGGGAAGACAGACAATGAACGCTGTACATGACGTGTTAAGTACTGCTAGAGAGGTGGCAAACGATCCGCCACATAGGCGTACGTTGTGTGCATTAATTACGTTAGATGTCCAAAATGCATTTAATAGTGCCTCGTGGCAACTGATCCTAGAAGAATTGAGAAAACGCAGCATTGATGAGAGCCTAATTAGGATTATTGCTTCCTACCTGTCAGATAGAGAGATCCTATTAGAGAACAATGAAGACTCTAAACGCCTGAAGATCAGCAGCCGTGTCCCGCTGGGGTCAGTGCTAGGACCGACCCTATGGAACATACAATACGACACACTTTTCCGAATTGAAATGCCCAAGGGCGTGTCTCTGGTGGGTTTTGCTGATGATATTGCGGTTAACTGCCAGATCTGAAGAACTATTGATGAACATAGCAAACACTGGACTACTACGTATAGCAAATTGGATGGAAAGGAAAAAATTGAAACTAGCCCCAGAAAAAACAGAGGGTGTCCTGCTCACGTGCAAAAGAAAGATAAGGCCAATATCATTCAGTGTGGCAAGACAAAGCTGTAGGTGTAAGTAAAGCCATAAAATATCTTGGAATTTGGCTTGACACTAAAATGACTTTTGCCGAACGAGTTAACAAATCCATTGAAAAGGCGGAAAAACAGTGTCAGTGCCGAATTCTATTATGCCAAACATTGGCGGACCTCGATCATCCAAGAGGAGGCTTCTTTCAAATGTGGTTCATTCTCAAATCTTATACGGTGCACCAGCATGGTACACTGTTGCAGAAAACAAGAAGACTTTGCAAAAGCTCACGAGAGTACAAAGAATGATATTGCTCAGGGTGTGCAGCGCTTATAGAACTGTAAGTGCGGAAGGCATAGAAGTCATTGCGGGCATCGCACCCATAGAACTGCAGGCTAAAGAGAAAAAAAAGTATCTAAGGGTGGACAAAGAACAACCCAAAGAAAACCTAGTGAACAGCTGGCAAGCCAAATGGGACAATGGCAAATATGGGCGCTGGACATATCGCCTAATACCCAACATTCAGAGGTGGACAAATAGACCATATGGTGATGTGGTGTAACAATCATTTTGAAAATGATTATTACAACGGTCAAGTTCTTAATTATCACCTATTTATTCACAAAATATCTGATATTTTGTTTCTTTTAAGACAGTCAAATATATAAAATACAAACCAATAATTATCGTAAATAATAAAGCAACGACGCGACAAGTCCCTAATGTTAATAAAATCCGAGATCGTTGTTTGGCGACACCTTACTGCAGGCAACCCGTTATACCCTATGTTTTATTTCCAAATTATGTCAGGGGTTTCATAGTCTGAGGTTATATCAGCTGATTTTGTCTCGTTAGTGGTGATCGGTGGTGGTGTTCCGTAGCAAAGGGAGATGTTTTGAGACTTTTCGGGATGATAAAGTGATTTTTTTAATGTCTGTCGAGGGTTTCTGTCATCGAAAGTACTAGGTTGGTACCATGTACCGGAACAGGATACATCATTTTTTTCGCTATGTTAGGCCTATAAAACCTTGGACCGAACAAAGAGATCCTATCTTACTACCTCTCTGCAGAATAATAATGAAGTGTTAGTTCTCATAGTTTTTTTGTGCCGCCATTTTACACGACGTGTAAGAAGTTCTGCTGATCGGCGAATTCTATGAAGCCTTAATTGGGATTGGAAAGCACTTCAAGACTACTCAAAGCCATAACATCAGGCTTTTAAGTACTACAAGAAGCTTTTATCCTACTACAAGGACCTTTTAACCTACAGCAGGAGCATATTTTAATTAATACCGCAATCACAATAAAATCAACATCACTCTTTTATTGTGGGAAGAACAGTGGCTTAGGCAGGTCAACTTAGGGACATCAGGCAGGAAGTTGGAAACTTAGATTCTGGTTGGACTGCAGTGGCGTAGCTGGAACGGGGCATTTGAGGTTTTCCTTGTTGGCTTGTGCTGTTTTGGGGCCTCCGTTGCAGTCTGCTCGTCTGGAGGACCACCTCCTTTTGGTTGAGCTTATAGGCTAACCACTGCTGTGAAGCGTTGGGGAACGTCTTCATTTAGGGAACCAACCCAACACCGAGTCTAAAGATAAGTACCTTTCCTTCTTTTAGCTTATAAAAGGTAGCTTTACTACTGGTGTTCTACTTACCCTGAGCGTACATTAGAAATTTGATCTTTCGTTGCTAATTTTTCAATTATTCAGCCTTCTCGCACTATAATTACCTTTATAAAGTCACTTTAAGTCATTAACCAATTTAATTCTAAATAGTTTCTCATGAATTCATTTGCAAATCAGTAACTATAAACTTTTATTCTAATTTCGGTACCTATAACTCTCCAAAGTATTACTTTGTTGTATTTTATTTAATTAGTTGATTTTGAGTAAAGAATTCATTGCATCTTCTGGCTTATTTTATTAAATTTGAGTTTTGTAAAACACTCTTATTGTTTTTTTTAAATAATTGCTTTGTAAGTGCTCATAGCTTATAGGTAGCAAGAGACTTTGTTTTTTGTAGTATAAGTTATATTAGGTATGTTGAGTGTATATTGGGTACCCATGTCTTAGTGTCATAAATGTTAAGTTTTTTGTAATGAGCAGTACTTCCTAAAATTACCTGTGATTTTCAGCCACCTGTTATAGTTTTATGATTGTTTGAATATATTTTGCATTACAGCCCATCTTCTTATTATCGGTGATTTTCAGCCAATATCGGTATATGATACTAATATTTGCATCTCTCATATGAGGTTTTTATAAAATAATATTTATTAAATCTGGTTTTTGCAACATTCATGCTATGCTCTTTCAACAATATTTGGTAACAAATATAAAACTTAATTAAGAAAATAAAATTTAATTCAAGGTTGTATCCTTGCCCTCTCTCTTTCTTTTCAATTATCCATCTAATCATTTTACTTAACTTAAAAATTTTAATAATTTAAATATTCACTCCAATCTTTCCACTTAATCAGTTTTCCATAATTTAAATTTTAATAATCAAAATATTTAATTACTGGTAGTTCATTTAACTTTTATGGTAAATTTATGTATCAAAATTTTTCAGTACTTTCAATTTTTCAGTACTTAAAGATATAAATATTATTTCCTTTGGGACATTTAATTTCATGAATAATGTAGTTATCGTTTTACCTCATATGTGGTGATTTGATTGTTACTGTTGATTGTGTTGAACAACATTTAATACCACTGTGATATTTATACTTATATTTTATATACAATTTACAATAAATTTCCTTGCATTAGTATTTCATTCTTTTATTTATAATCTGTCCATTGCAGGAATTAGAAGGTTTTGGGAAGCTACATTATAAGTTAACTTAAGTATTGTGTCTTAGCGTACATTAGTATCTATCTTGTTTTTTTCTTTTCTGCTCAACCTCTTTGGCCACTCTAGGCCTGGCGCCCACAATATTGTTTAAATTATTTGAACTCAACAACAAACAAACAACAACATAAAATAAAAAAATAAATAAAAAAAAAAAAAAAAAAAGAAAAGAAGGTTGTAGTGGACTACTTATTAACCCAAGCGTTATCGGAACACAGGTGCTTTCGTAAATACCTGTATGACCGTGGAACAGCAGACTCGTGGGAGTGCACATTCTGCAAGCAAGAAGATAGCGTTGAACACACCCTTTTTATATGTCCTAGATGGAATAAAGCTAGAGCAATATTTGAACAAAACACCGGAACTCTATTTAGTGCAGAGAGCATGATGAATTGTCTAACGAAAGGTGAGCTAACATGGACTGAAGCATATAAGGTAATAAAAACCATAATCGAAACAAAGGAGAGAACCGCTAGACCATAGAAGAGAAAACCTAAGTTGAAGACGGTCCCCAGTATCGAAGTAATGTGAAAACGGTTTCCGGTATTGCATAGGGACTAAGAAAAGGAGGAGGGGTGTTGGTGGGTAAAAATCTCACACTACCCACGTTACACAGTGCTCCCACACATAACATCTAGTGCAAAAAAAAAAAAAAAAATATATATATATATATATATATATATATATATATATATATATATATATATATATATATTATATCAGAATTCAACCCCCATTTTTATTTAAAAAACACAAGTCCTTATCTTATTACGCAGTTGTAAAGGATGCAAACCAAAACTTCTAATAAACAAGAACCATTATTTTTAAGCAACTCTTTAAAATATTTCATGCAATAAAAACAAGATATTTCATCACTTGTTTACAACTTTAGAACTCTTTTTGGCTTACATCTTTTGCATTTCAAATAAACAACCTTAATAAAAACTAAACGACACAAAACGTTCGGGTTCTAACTCTTAAACCTTTTTAGAGAATACGGGGATATAAGACTAGAATAACCCGAGAACTGTTCTTCAAAATATATATATATATATATATATATATATATATATATATAAACATGTATATAAATATATATATAAATATATGTACATATATATATATATATATATATATATATATATATATATATATATATATATATATATATATATATATATATATATATATATTTATATATATTTTTTTTTCACGTTTCGCCAAAATCACATTTGGCATTTTCGAAGCTTTCTTTCTCGCGTCCGAATAGAGACTGAGGTGTTGGTCACTGCGACGCTTCCTGTTATACCCCCACTCGGGGCCGAAGGTTATATCTGCGCAGGCGTTGGTCGTTATTTATGTTTTCCGGATGGTGCTGTTGTTGCGCTAATTGCGCTTTAGTTTTTGCGATTTTAGATTTGTCGATTATTGTCTTCCATACTCTTGGTAGTTTTAATGATTCGTCCCTTTTATTCAAATCACCTTGTTTTTCAATTTCTATGGCTTCTCGGATTATTCTGGTTTTATAATGTTCTATATTGGCAATCTCCCTACACCCATCGAAATTTATTTTATGGCCGGTTTCCTGATGATGTAGGAATAAAGCTGAGGTTGTTTGTTTATTTCTGATGCTGAGTTTATGCTCTTCCACTTTTGCTGATATTCGCCTGTTAGTTTGCCCACGTACAACTTTTCACAGTCCTGGCACGGAATAATGTATACTCCGTGCTTTTCCAGTTTGATTTTATCTTTTGGGTTTCCAAGTAGTTTACCTATAGTTGTTTGTGGCTTGTGTATTGTTTGTATGTTGTGTTTCCTAAGAATTCTTCCGATTCTGTGTGTTGTGCCTTTTACATATGGTAAGACTACTTGTTGCTTTCCCGGCTCATAATTTTTGTTGTTCGTTGTTCGGGAAACCTGTGCATTAATAGCTTTCTCTATGGTGCGATTTGTGTAGACATTTTTCTTTAAAGCACTAGATATTACCTTAAGTTCGTTTTTTCTCGTCTGTGTTTCAGTTAATCGCACGGATCTGGATGTTAGGGTATTTGCCACAGCTTGAATTTGTGCTGGGTGATGATGTGATTTTGGATTTAAATATCTGTCTGTTGTGTATATATATATATGTATATATATATATATATATATATATATATATATATATTTTTATTTTTGACGTTTCGCCTAAATCACATTTGGCATTTTCGAAGCTTTCTTTCTCGCGTCCGAATAGAGACCGAGGTGTTGGTGACTGCGACGCTTCCTTTTATACCCCCACTCGGGGCCGAAGGTTATATCTGCGCAGGCGTTGGTCGTTATTTATGTTTTCCGGATGGTGTTGTTGCGCTAATTGCCCTTTAGTTTTTGCGATTTTAGATTTGTTGATTATTGTCTTCCATACTGTTGGTAGTTTTAATGATTCGTCCCTTTTATTCACATCACCTTGTTTTTCAATTTCTATGGCTTCTCGGATTATTCTGGTTTTATAATGTTCTATATTGGCAATCTCCCTACACCCATCGAAATTTATTTTATGGCCGGTTTCCAAATGATGTAGGAATAAAGCTTGAGGTTGTTTGTTTATTTCTGATGCTGAATTTATGCTCTTCCACTCTTGCTGATATTCGCCTGTTAGTTTGCCCCACGTACAACTTTTCACAGTCCTGGCACAGAATAATGTATACTCCGTGGTTTTCCAGTTTGATTTTATCTTTTGGGTTTCCAGGTAGTTTACCTATAGTTGTTTGTGGCTTGTGTATTGTTTGTGTGTTGTGTTTCCTAAGAATTCTTCCGATTCTGTCTGTTGTGCCTTTTACATATGGTAAAACTACTTGTTGCTTTCCCGGCTCATATTTTGTGTTGTTCGTGAAACCTGTGCATTAATAGCTTTCTCAATGGTGCGATTTGTGTAGCCATTTTTCTTTAAAGCACTAGATATTACCTTAAGTTCGTTTTGTCTCGTCTGCGTTTCAGTTAATCGCACGGATCTGGATGTTAGGGTATTTGCCACAGCTTGAATTTGTGCTGGGTGATGATGTGATTTTGGATTTAAATATCTGTCTGTATGTGTTGGTTTTCTATACACGGTGTATTCGAAATGTCCGTTATGCAGTTTTGTGACCAAAACATCTAAAAATGGTAGTTTGTTGTTTTCCTCTAACTCTAGAGTAAATTGTATTCTGGGGTGGATTGAATTTACGTGAGTCAGAAATTTTTCGAGCTCTTCTCAAAACTTCTAATAAACAAGAACCATTATTTTTAAGCAACTCTTTCAAATATTTCATCACTTGTTTGCAATTTTAGAACTCTTTTTTGCTTACATCTTTTGCGTTTTAAATAAACAACCTTAATAAAAACTAAATGACACAAAACGTTCGGGAATGTGTTTTGCACACCCAAAAACATATAAATACCTGTTCAGAGTCGCAATCCAATTTAAACAGTTTAAGTTCAGAAATTCAGTTCAAGAAGTAAAGTACAGTTCAGAATTTCAATCCAATTTAAACAGTTCAAACGTATTTGCTAATCAGTTAAAAGACATAAGCTGTAATTATTTTTGATAGAATAAAAAGTTTTTTTTAAAAAGTGTTTTACGTTCACCACGATCTAACAATTAGCGCAGTCGTGCAGATTTTCAAAAGTGAAAAAATTACTCAAAAAAAAAGAAAGAACCAGAAAAGCAACAAATCCCAATTTTAAGAAGATTTTCCGGGACAAGAAGAGTCCAATATTTTCAAAAGGGTCAACAGAATCCTCGGGACGACAAGAGCCCATCATTTTAATTTACAAAGGGACGAAACGAGCCCACAAAACCAAGAAGTTAGAAGATAAGAAATCCCCAAGTCCGAGCAGCTTCGTGTGGATTAGGAACACCTAGTGAAGCCCCTGACACGAAAAGCTACTTACTCCAATCCCATCCCCGAGATGCGTCGTGTGGATTAGGAACACGTAGTGAAGCCCCTGACACGACAAGAAGCCTCTCATCCCCGTGCAGTACGTGTGGATTAGGAACACCTGGTGAAGCCCCTGACACATGACTACACACTCCCAAGAAGCCCTCTTCCCGCCGTAGGTTAAGACAAATGCTGCTTTTTTGTATGTAAGTTAACAAATATTATATTTTAAATTTGAATCATCATTTAGGTATATTTAAACATATTATTTATTGCATGTTATTATACTCCTGAACTCACTATCACAAACTAAACTAATTATACTTTTGAACTCACTAACTAAAATATTTAAAATTTCTGAACCCACCCACTAAATAAAATATATAAATTTCCCTAATTTAAACTCCCTAGTTCTATTAATCTTTATCAAATACAATCATTATTAAATAAAATTTAAAATGGAAGAAAATCAAAATAATGTCGACGCAATCGAAGAGTACAGACTTTCAGAAATATTTTCTATTCCCGAATATGACGGTGATCAAATTGCCTTAAATACTTTTATAAATGCTTGCAATAGAGCAAACCAAATGTGCGCACAAGACAAAAAAATTTTGTTACTAATTAAAATTAAAAATCAATTAAAAGGTAAAGCTGCACAGTTGATCAATTCTAGAGATTTAAATACGTGGCAAGACGTATCAAATTTATTAATTGTACATTTTGGCGATTCTCGAAATTTAACTTCTCTTATACAAGATTTGCAAAGAATGCATCAATTACCGAATGAGACTTTTTTTAAATTTTGCGGCGAGATTACAAACGCATAATGCAAAAATGTATTCTGCAGTAGCTAAACAGGCTCTTACTCAAGAACAAAAAAACGCACAAATTATTTTAATTGATAATATGTGTTTAAATACTTTATTAACAGGACTTAATCCAAAAATAGGTCAAAATGTTAGAGCAGGGAACCCCTTAACTATAATTGAAGCTATAAATCGTATTAAAAGAGAATTATAACTTTCTTATTTTGAAAACCAAAGGTTTCAAAGACTAGTAAAACCTAATAATAATCAATCACATAATATAAGAACAAATCAAAATATTAAAACTTGTACTTACTGTAAAAAGAATGGTCATTCTATAAATGAATGCTGAATGAGGCAAAATCAATCTCAAAAATTTTCTCGATTTTCAAATTCACAAAATCAAAATTCTCAAAATATGTTGCCTAGGAATGGTCAACAAAATTTTCAGCAAAGACCACATAATTTTAATTCTAGTCAAACAAGACTATTGTCTAATAATCAGCCGGTTCAAAGAACACAAAATTTTTCTCAGCAAAGGCCTACAGTAATTCAAAATAATCCAAATTGTAACAGATTAAATCAACAAAAAACACATGACTTGAATGTAGATAATTTTGATAATTATTATTATCAAGAAAATAATGTTCAAAACGAAAATTTTGAAATATATGAAAACCCAAATTTTGAAAATAATCAATACTATGACAATAAATCTTATCAAGATTTTCAAAATCAAAATCCGAATTTTAATGAAATACATGAAAATACATATTACGAAAATTTCAATGAAAATTATTCAAATGATAATCGAAATTTTTCTCAGTGTAATGAAAATTTTCTTATACAAGCCTCGGATGTACAAGAAATACAGGATTTGTCGACACAAATTCAAGCTATGAATATAACAGAAAATATCATACCCGATCTAAATCTCCAACAAATATTTCTTTAAATTTAGTTAGTTCTGAAAATTTATATTATATTTATGACCAAAGTAATACGTTTAAAATTCTGATAGACACAGGCGCAGGTATTTCTATATTTCCAAAACTTGTAAAAATTATTCAATAAAATTTCCTGAAAATATTACAATAAAAGGTATTACCAACCGTCCGTTTAATTCCATTTACGTATAATAACCCACATAAGGTTTTTATCTGCGACATTGACATTGAATTTGATGGTTTATTAGGTTCAGACTTCCTTGAGCATTATGATTGCATCGTCGATTTAAAAAATAAACAGCTCTTTACAAATTTTAAAATTATCCCGATACATAAGGTAGAATCAGCATGTAATAAAACCAACGAGGTCGGACATAACGAGAACCCTAATTTTAAAAATATAATTAATATTGAACCCCGGACAGAAAAAAATTGTAAATTTAAAACAAATAAATTAAAAAATACCGAAGCAATTTTGTTAGCTCAAGAAATAGATAAAGTTAGAATTCCAAATGCTATAATAAAAATAAACGAAAATGGCGAATTTTTTGCAACTGTTTTAAATGTAAATATGATACCAAAAATGATAGAATTTTCGAATTTAAATTTTGAACCTTTATAAAAAAATGATTTACCTATCCAAACTTTTAATAAAAATGACCCGGTATCATTTATCACACGTTTAACAAGAGAAGAAATAATAAATCAATTACGTTTGGACCATCTCAATGAAGAAGAGAAGGAAATGATTATGGAAGTATGTTTAGGTTTTTCAGATATCTTTTATTTAGGAGACAAATTGAGGTTTACAAGTGAAATTAAACACTCTATTCATACTAAAGATGCTAAGCCTATCTACACAAAGTCCTATAAATATCCATATGTCTACAAAGAAGAGGTGAAAACACAAATTAGCAAAATGTTGGACCAAGGAATCATACAGCCATCGATTTCTCCATGGTCATCTCCAGTGTGGGTCGTTCCAAAGAAACAAGACGCCTCTGGAAAACAAAAATCAACGACACATGTGCGCAAGACCGTTATATTTTGCCCAATATAGCCGATATCCTCGATCAACTAGGACATTGCCAATATTTCACAACGCTAGACCTAGCTTCAGGATTTCATCAGATTGAAATTGACCCAAAAGACGTTAAAAAAAACAGCATTCTCCGTAGAAAATGGACACTATGAGTTCCTCAGAATGCCATTTGGACTGAAAAATGCATCAGCGACTTTTCAAAGAGTAATGGACAACATACTCATGGGCATACAAAATGAGACGTGCAGTATAGATGGACGACATTATAATCTACAGTAGCTCAATCCATGAACATATTTCTAGACTAAGAGGTTTTTTCCAGATTAAGAAAGGCAAATTTAAAAATATAGCCTGACAAGTGCGAATTTCTACGAAAAGAAGTAGCCTATCTGGAACATTTAATCACAAAGAACGGAATAAAACCCAATCCCGCAAAAATTCAAGCAATTCAAGATTTTCCAATTCCCAAAAACGTAAAACAAGTAAAATCATGTTTAGGTCTGACTGGTTATTATCGAAGATTTATTTCAAACTATGCCAAAATTTCTAAACCTCTGACAAACCTATCAAAAAAAGAAACAACGTTTGACTTTGATACAAATTGCCAAAGATCATTCGACAACTTTTGGAGCCATTTTATCACAAGGACCTATAGGCAAGAATCTTCCTATAGCCTACGAACCCTTTGTCCTGTAGAAAGCAGATACAACGTGATTGAACGAGAACTATTTGCAATCGTCTGGGCAGTGAAACTCTTCCGCCCATACTTATATAGAAAGAAATTTAAATTGGTAACAGATCACAGACCACTGACATGGCTATTCTCTATAAGGGATCCTGGAAGTCGACTAGCCAGATGGAGGCTAAAACTCGAAGAATATGAATACGAAACTATCTATAAACCAGGAAAACTTAACAAAAATGCAGACTAATTCAAAATTAGAGTAACCAAGCACAAGCAAGGCAACCCAAGAAGTCATCGAAGACACCGAAGATCCCGAAATTGAACTGGAAAACGAATTCAATAGGTTCATAAGACTTTACCAAACGGAATCATTAATAGACTATTCAAAAATACAATATTCTAATAGCCAACTTTTAAACAAAGATCACAAAAATATTATAACCTTTTTCCAACAAAATTAAATACAAGAACCGCATTATAAAATCATAGAAGAAAATATTGCATTTCATTATGATCGCATTAATTTTCTAAATTCAAAATCTGGCAAAAAAAGAAATTACCTTATTATCCCTTGCCTGCTTCAAACGAATCTATTCTTGAATTATTCAAAATTATATGGAACTCGAAAATATGATATAGACTTAACAAAAACTTATTACATAGAAAACACTGTTGATATACCCATTCTAGAAATATTTTGCTTTATATTTGCAGACAAAGATTTAGTCTTGTAATGTGCCAAAATATCGTAACTACACCCGACAAAGATCAAATTCTAATAATCCTAGATCAATATCATTCTGGTAAAAGAAACTTCCATCGAGGTATTAACGAGACAATAAGACGAATTAAAACGAAATATAATTGGACAGGCTTGAGTAAAGACGTTGATAATTACATAAAGAGATGCGAAATATGTCAAAAAACTAAAATATGGCGTAAAAATTTAGACAACCCTTTAGTAATTACAGAAACACCTAAAACACCATTTGAGCGAATTAATATTGATATTCTAGAAATTCCAGATAAAAATTATATTCTTACTATAAGAGACGAATTAACTAAATTCATACAAGCTTATCCATTAATGGATAAATCAGCAAAAGAGATTATTTACACATTATTACTCTACTTTCGACATTACGGTACCCCACTTCGCATACATTGTGATCATGGTAGAGAATTTATCAATCAACTAATGAAAGATTTATGTAACCTCTACGGTATCAAGCTAACATTCTCAAGTGTAAATCATCCAAAATCAAACGGCAGTTTAGAGCGATTCCACGCAACTCCTTTGGAAATGATAAGAGCTTTAACGACAGAAGACCCTACAGACCACCCCTGTCAACTTCTACCGTACGCATGCATTTGTTACAATAATTCATTTAACAAAACTCATGGTTTCACTCCATACGAATTAATTTTCGGACACACCTCTAGTAGACCTCATGAAATACTCTATAATGAAAAACAATTAATTTCTAAATATATGCGAGACCTTAACGCAAGAATAAAATACTACTACGAAATAGCTAGACAACGGACAAAGCTTCAAAAACGAAAAGCTAAAGAAAGATTTGACAAACAGATTCCCGAAAAACGAGAACTAGATTATAAAATAGGAGATAAGGTCAATGTCAAAGAATCACAAATAAAGGGCAAACTCGAAAATAAATTTAATGGCCCATTTGAAATACAAAAAGTCCTAAAAAATTCGGCAATACTTAAAAATCTAGAAACCGAACGTACTATCAAGGTTAATTTTGACCGAATGAAACCATATTACGATGATATAATAATTAAACCTGATGATAAAAATGCTATAGACAATGACGACCAGTCTGAAATAAAAACTGACTGTTTTCCTTGTTTCAGACTATTGGCCTCAAAGTTTTCCCCTCAGCGTTTTCCCTAACGCATCAAAATGAAACCCGACTTTTCCTATATAACCTGAAAACAGTAGAAAATAATGAAGGTGTTTATTATCAATGGGAAAGTAGATTAAAAATATCAAATAATAAATGGAGCCTTTTAGTACATAAAGATATAAATAAACTAAGAGAAACTTATAATGTAAATAATAATATATTAAGCAATTTATTAGACGCTGTAAAACAAGAGACACTTGCAATGCGATCATTTTATGCAGACATAAATACACATATAGCATTATTAAGACAAACTTCCGACGATATTAAAAACAAGAAATAGAGAGAATTTTAATAAAACAATTAAAAGATTACAACTTGACGAAAAACTTTCAACAGCAATATAGAAGCAATTGAATCTCTTATTCATGACGTATATGACGAAGATCAAGTTATACAAGCTCGATTTAAAGCAATCGACATTTAACTGAATCATTTCTTTTCATAAATAATCAATTAACTGATATTAAATGCAATCACTTTCGCTAGACTAAAAATAATTCATACCTCAATATTTACTTACTAAAGACTTAGTAAAAGCCTTAGCAACAATCGCACAAAACAAACGCATAAAAAGTTGCCACTTATTTAGATATCATTGAATTGTCAGCATTTCAAACATTTTCAAAATTAATTTTTGTATTAGAAATTCCTCTAGTCGAACCAGAACTTTATACAGTATACAGATTGTATCCTATTCCAATTAAAGATAACAGAACTAGGTTACATTACATTTTACCTACAGCTCAAAAATATATCGCGAAAGGTGATGATTCAGATCGATACGTTACATTACAGAACATTGATAAATGCAAAGAAATAATGCTTAATATCAAATTATGTAAACATTTATATTCTTATCCCATTGATAATAATGCAATTTGTGAAGCACAACTTTTAAAAACTCAGAATTTCAAAGATTTACCTAAAAACTGTCAATTATCCTTAATTTATGCACAAGATTATAAAATTCAACTTTTAAGCAATAATATGTGGCTATTAGCTATAACTGATCAAACGCCAATTAAAATTAAATGTGAAATTTCGATCCAGTAACAAACCTTATTGAAACTAACATTTTAACTTTACAACCGAGATGTTCTGCTTTTATTGTCGAATACAAGCTTCAATGATTAAAGTTTCTGAATTGTATTATAATTATTCTCATGCAATCCAAATTCCAAACACTTGTTGTCAAAGTTATCCTAATAATTTAAAAACTAATTTAAATATAAAACCAATAAAACTTAGCCAATTAAATCTAGATGATTTAGAAATAGCTAAACATAAACTGGATCAATATTCAGAGGACTTAGACAATTTAATTAACGAACCAGTTATAAATAGAAAGTTATTATATACATTCTAAATAAATGCAGAAAACATCTAAGATCTACAAGAATTGGCATTGGCACTTCGTCAAACCCTCCACAACCACCACCTTTTCCTCAACCGCGAATTTCCGCATTAGGAAAAAGATTTTGAAAAATGTTACCTAGGCGACGCCCTAGTTTTCCAATAAACGAACCAATAGAGGAAGGTGAAAGTTTTGAGTTTACACATAATTTAAATTTGAATAAGAGTTGTGCTTGATTTCAATTTTTATGATAAAAGGTACTGCATTGTGTAGCACTAACTTTTTTTATGAAAGGGAGTTGTTATATCAGAAGTCAACCCTCATTTTTATTTAAAAAACATAAGTCCTTATCTTATTACGCAGTTCTAAAGGATGCAGGTGTTTACCAAAACTTCTAATAAACAAGAACCATTATTTTTAATCAACTCTTTAAAATATTTCATCATACAATGCAATAAAAACAACATATTTCATCACTTATTTACAACTTTAGAACTCTTTTTGGCTTACATCTTTTGCGTTTCAAATAAACAACCTTAATAAAAACTAAACGACACAAAACGTTCGGGAATGTGTTTTGCAAACAAAAATATATAAATACCTGCAATCTAAAAGCATGCCTTCAGTTCAGTTCAGAACCGCAATCCAATTTAAACAGTTAAAGTTCAGAAATTCAGTTCAAGAAGTAAAGTACAATTCAGAATCTCAATCCGATTTAAACAGTTCAAACGTATTTACTATTCAGTTAAAAGGCATAAGCTGTAATTATTTTTGATAGAATAAAAAGTTTTTTTAAAAAGTGTTTTCCGTTCACCAGATCTAACATCTAACATAACGTTTCGTTTACGATTGCACGAGGCATATATATATATATATATATATATATATATATATATATATATATATATATATATATATATATATATATATATATATATATATATATATATATATATATATATATATATATATATATATATATATATATATATATATATATATATATATATATATATATATATATATATATATATATATATATATATATATATATATATATATATATATATATATATATATATATATATATATATATATATATATATATATATATATATATATATATATATATATATATATATATATATGTTATATTTTTACTCCTTCACGGATGGAAAAATACAATGTGTTTTCATTCCGGGTGTACATCCGTTCACTACTGTCGTTCTGAAAAGAACAGTTTTGCTGACGTTTCGCCAAAATCACATTTGGCATTTTCGAAGCTTTCTTTCTCGCGTCCGAATAGAGACTGAAGTGTTGGTGACTGCGACGCTTCCTTTTATACCCCCACTCGAGGCCGAAGGTTATATCTGCGCAGGCGTTGGTCGTTATTTATGTTTTCCGGATGGTGCTGTTGTTGTTGCGCTAATTGCGCTTGAGTTTTTGCGATTTTAGATTTGTCGATTATTGTCTTCCATACTGTTGGTAGTTTTAATGATTCGTTCCTTTTATTTAAATCATATTTTATTAAAGAAAAATGGCTACACAAATCGCACCATAGAGAAAGCTATTAATGCACAGGTTTCCCGAACAACGAACAACAAAAAATATGAACCGGGAAAGCAACGAGTAGTCTTACCATATGTAAAAGGCACAACAGACAGAATCGGAAGAATTCTGAGGAAACACAACATACAAACAATACACAAGCCACAAACAACTATAGGTAAACTACTCGGAAACCCAAAAGACAAAATCAAACTGGAAAACCACGGAGTGTACAGTATTCCGTGCCAGGACTGTGAAAAGTTGTACGTAGGGCAAACTAACAGGCGAATATCAGCAAGAGTGGAAGAGCATAAACTCAGCATCAGAAATAAACAAACAACGTCAGCTTTATTCCTACATCATCAGGAAACCGGCCATAAAATAAATTTCGATGGGTGTAGGGAGATTGCCAATATAGAACATTATAAGACCAGAATAATCCGAGAAGCCATAGAAATTGAAAAGCAAGGTGATTTAAATAAAAGGAACGAATCATTAAAACTACCAACAGTATGGAAGACAATAATGGACAAATCTAAAATCGCAAAAACTCAAGCGCAATTAGCGCAACAACAACAGCACCATCCGGAAAACATAAATAACGACCAACGCCTGCGCAGATATAACCTTCGGCCTCGAGTGGGGGTATAAAAGGAAGCGTCGCAGTCACCAACACTTCAGTCTCTATTCGGACGCGAGAAAGAAAGCTTCGAAAATGCCAAATGTGATTTTGGCGAAACGTCAGCAAAACTGTTCTTTTCAGAACGACAGTAGTGAACGGATGTACACCCGGAATGAAAACACATTATATATATATATATATATATATATATATATATATATATATATATATATATATATGCCTCGTGCAATCGTAAACGAAACGTCGGAAAGTGATTTCATTTTGACCCGGTCTAATCCCATGAACCGTGATTTCTTACCTGACTAGTATTATGGTTTTATCGTTGATACATTATTAGGACACTTTTAATTTAATGCAGGCAAAAATATTGTTTTATTTTCATAGGGCAAAAGTTAAAAATGCATCATTTTGGTTTTTCTTAATTATCTCAAAAAACCACAAAAGATAATTTAAATCTTAAAGCGGATTTGCGTTTCTAATAAAATTCTTTAAAATTTTGCTAATTTAACCAACCTCGATATAACGGTTTCCCAGATAGCAATACATGTAAGCCAACGGCTTTTGGCTACGTAAAAACTTAATCTACCAAATATAAAACAAATATTTTATTATTTTCTAATTTTCACAAAAAACAAAGACAAGTCGTTTTGATATATGTGCAACGGTTAACATATACGTATTGCAGATTAAAATAGATTTTGTTTTAAGAAAGATACTCTCGTCCGTCTCGGGCGGCGGAAAAAAATTGCTGTCTCATTGAGACGAGACGATGGGCGAAAATATCTTGTCTCGGCAGCATCACTTTAAACATCATCAATAAACAATGCATATTCAATAAATCTAATTGATAAGATCCTTCAAACAAGTTACATAAAAAAGCTATGTGAATGATTTCCTCTTACATTGAAGAAAAAAAATGTATACAAAGTTATATTCTAGCTCTAAATGGTTTAGATATTAGAATTACATATAAAATATATATAATTCCTTGTTTTTAATTTACTTTAAAATTTTACTAAAAATCATAAGACAAAAACTGACAATCTTAAACAATCAGGTCTAAACCAATATATTGTTGAGATTGTGCCAAAACGTATATAGATCAAATAGGCAGATATTTTAATAAAAAATAGATGAAAACTATAAATCCTTCATAAAGGAAAAACCGAATATAATTACGCAAATCGCTTAACTGACTGGTCATACTTTTGATAATTTTATACAAAAAAAAGGGTCATGAATTGGATATATTGGGGTCGCTAGAAATAAATAAACTCAAACATTCAAAATGTATATTGAACGATCAGTAGAACTCAACAATTCATCCCTGTTAAATATATTTTGATAAGATTAGTTTAGTTTTATAACTATGTATTATATAAAAAGACATTTACTTTTTATGCAGCAAAAGATATAACACGTTTAAATTATCTTATTTCAACTATTTCAATAACATAATGTATAGGTTTGCACACAATCCCAAAATTAAATTTGGGAGACCCTTTTTTGGATATTCTCATATCTAGTCCTATTTTTTTAATGTCTCAAATAGAATTTTTTAAATTGTAATTCAAACGGCAATGTCAAATATCGATTATTATATCATCGAGGATGTAGAAACAATTTATAAAACAATTTTTGAACGACGTGATGGATTCTCTTGTGCCCTTACTGGGGATGGGCGTTTTATCGATAAGTGTTGATAGGTGTGCAAAATGCCGATAGATATTGATCGATCGGTAGCCGACAATTTAGATAAATAGCTGATAACATCCATAGTTATATAGATAAACGGATAACATACTTGCAAAGGTGAACTCTTTTTTCAATAAAATTTCGTTCCCAAACCGCCTTTGTCGCAAATATATCGATAGTTAGTAGCAAATACCGAATAGGTAGCCATGAACTATCGACCGGAAGGAGTATCTATCGACAACTTACTATTACCAGCAGATACTTCAGATAGCTAATTGCAAATTTTCATAACCATTTAGCTCAGTTTTTAAAAGCGAATGGATACTGAAGTTGTGTGACAGAAGCGTTGAGTTGTGGATGTAAGATGTAACAACTCCACTTCGTGATAATGAACAATGTTTGCTATCTCCAAAAGATGTAATTAATTTTCATACAGAAGGAGTATATAAAATTCCTTATTCTTGCAGCGAATTGTAAGTAGGAAAAACTGGTTGATCCATACGTAAGAAACAATTTGTAAGCAACATAACAACATTACATATTTATTGCATAAATAGGTTTCTTGAACGTCAAAATGTCCTTATATACAGTAGATATAGCTAAGTTTTGAACAAATAGGTAGAATTGTTTAGAAGCATGCAAATTAAATGTTTCCACTAAGTAGTCCCTAGTTGTATTTCTAGACAGCTCTAATAAAGAAGGGCTTTGACATAACCTTTCATAGTCGTCTTTATGTTCTCCTATAAAATTAAAATGTGCAGTTCTAACTATTCTTATATAAGGCAGAAACTGCCTAACCGCTCTTACATCAATGTCTCGAATACAGTTAGAAAGAAAATTCTTAAAATGATTTACTGTTATTCTAGTATTAAATAGAATTGTAGCCATGCTAGCAATTGTATTAATGGGTTCTTGAATGTCCATATGAAGACATACGTAGAAAAAATCATTGTATCCAAATAGGTCATAAAGTTCAGTAGTCGTATCCCCACTCAGATAATTTCCGTGACATAGATATAGAAATATTATATCATAAGTAATCTGAAACCATTCTTGCATGTTTTGAACCCTGGTTTTTAGAAAACTATGGAATGAACGGAATCCAAATTCTTCGAAAATAGGCTCTAAATTGTTGCTGTTTATAATAATATGTAGATATTCATATATATCTGTACTATCAAGATTATGTATGAGTACATCCAAATAAGGTCTTTTATTATAGAGTTTTTGATATTTAAAATGTTTCCAAATAAGATTAAAGTTGTTCACGTTGGGGACTTGTAGGCACATTAGGAATGCATTTAAAATAGGATGCTCATAATTGACGTCAGCCCCTCTATCAATAATTTCTTTAACATAAGGACAAGTATGAGTTAAAGCCAAATTTAATAAAGTCATTCCATCTTTTGTCGTTGTATTAAAGTCAATTACATAGTCTAATAATACCTCCTGTATTTTTTGACGTTCAAGAATGATTGATTTCATGAAAGGTGTAATATTATTATCACATTCAATGTTCGCATTTGCATTATAACACAGTAACATGCAAACAGTTTCCATACAATTTTCAGCAACTGCTTCATGTAGTGGCGTTTCTCCGCTATAATCTCTTGCATTGACTTTAGCTCCATTGCGAAGTAGCAAAAATGCCATTTTAGGGTATTTTACTGAAAGATGTAAAGGGGTAATATCTTCATAATTAGGTAGATTTACATTACCATTTGCTTCAATAAGTTTGACGGCTATATGTAAATGTCCTCGTTTAACAGCATGAAATAATGCTGTTTCTCCATAAAAATTTCTACTGTTAACACTAACGCCTTCAAGGGACAACATGTAGTCCACAATTTCTACCCTAAAATAAAATGATGGGTAACAGTCTACCTTATAAAGATGCACGTTTGAATTTTATTTTAAATAAGAAAAAAACGCAGATGGCCAGATTTTAAAAGTTAAGTTTAAACTGAATCTGAATTTAAGCTTTCGAAATTACAAATATACGTGAATCACGTTCGATTTAAAGGATAGCCGGTACAGTTTAAAAGAAGGGATCGCCAATTGACATATGGCGAAACCAATTCGTTCCGAATAATATCTAAACACGTTGGCACATTTTTAGAAAACTTAATAGCTAAAATGATTACTTAAATACACTTGTTCTGGAAACAAAATATATTATTGGATTTGACCTTTGGTGTCGGTACAGACTTTTGATTTCACATTTTTATAAATATTATGCTACGCCATTGACAATTTTCGTTTTTTTAATAAATCATTGCCCTATTTGAGGCAAAAAACGCGTATTGTGTCTTTTTGATACGGGTAGTGGTTTTGGCGAAAATATGTATGTATTTTGCTTGATTAAATAAAATGTTAATAAAAATACCAATATTTTATTTTAAGTCAACCAACAATACAAATTAAATAAATTGTTTAAATAAATCGTTGAAAGTGACCAGCTTCATCCAAGATACATATATATAATCACCTTGTCATGGAATCTCTTACACGCTCTGGAATTATTGGTGTATATTTCTCATTGCTTCACAGGCTACTATTATTCAATTCTTTAGATCTTCCGTTTCTACTGGTGTTTTATAAATTATTGATTTTACGTGTTCCCAAAAATAAGAATCCAGTGGGTTTAGATCTGGAGTACGAGCCGGCCAGGGTTGGTTAGGTTCTTCAACTCCAATCCATCGATTTAGATAAACTGCACTGAGGTATTTCCTCTTCATGACCCTGAAATGGGCGGGAGCTCCGTCATGCATCATGGAAGTTCATTTTCAAAAAGTGTCAATATGTTTCGCCATCTAGACGTAGCGGAAGAAAGAAAGGACCTATCAAGTAATCACTATATATTCCTACCCATGCATTAACTGAAAATTTATAATGAAACTGTTTTTCACTGACAACATGCGGATTTTCTAAATACCAGATGTGATTGTTGTGAAAATCTGTTACCTAATTTCGAGAGAAGTTTGCCTCGTCCGTAAAAAGAACATAATTTAGAAATTGAGGATTATCTATCAATTTTCTCAAAACTCACTGACACAAATTACAGGCACTGGGGAAAGTCATTGACGAAAATAGTTTGACAAGCTGAAAAAACACTGAAGATGAACAAGAGAAAAATACGTGTACAATATGCTATAAAGAAATTTCAGATACTCATAAATGTTCAGATTGTTGCTTGCCTATTCATATCATCAGCGGAAAAGCTAACGAAGGAAATGGAAAGGGTGAGCAGAGCATTACACCATCCGATGTTTACGAAGTGAGAAAATAAATAATGTACGGGACTTTGCACTATTGCCTCGACAAAAAAGGCGCATGAAGAGCTGGGAAAGTAGCACGTAACAGCAAATGTCACAGCAATAGTTCATGTCAAAAAATGAATGTAGGTATGCCGTTAAGGCATCAGAAGTATATGTAGTAAACGTTTTTGTTGCGTGTTTTGCTGTTTTTTTGAATTTGAATGTCAAATTTACATAAACAATAAAAATATCTTTCCATATTACATTCACCTTTGGACTTTTTGTTTGTATGCTCGAAGCGTTCTGGCAATGAGACAAATCCCAGAATGCTTTCAAGCTGACTTGGGAAAATCAGTACGCGTTCTGGCAATCGCAAAAGATCCAGAATGCATTCTGGTCTACATTAAACGGTCGGAAAGCGATATTTCGAACACTGGCAATATGCTGGTGGCCAGAACGCGTTTTGGCCGAAATCGGTGTTTGATCCTAATCCACTCCTTGTGCATATAACGCAGTGATATCTAATATTTGTTAGTCATAAAAATCAACTAAAAATTGAAAAGAGAAAAATATTGATTTGTAATTGAAATTTTTAACCATTGATTTCGGATAATATATTCCTACTGTTTGTATACATTAAGTAGCCGTTTACCGTGTTAAAGAAACGAGAAAAGAGAAAAAAACCTCACCTTTTTAGATTTAGGTTATTTTTCTCGAATGAAATGGCTTTGAAAACCATTTGACCCCTAATTACATCTAAAATTTTAGAGGTATAAAAAATCTGGTTTTTTTCGTTTTCATTGGTCCAGGCAATCTTTACCTAAATAAAAAAATACTATCTTTTGCCTTTCAAATACAGTAAAATTCCAATTCCGGGTAATTTAATTAAATATCATTAACGCAATGCCGCATAAATAACCTACTATAACTTAACTTAACTTAACTCCGACATTAATTTCTGGTAGCTTTTGTGTTTCGCCGATCTGTCACAGAATCAGCTTTTCACTGAATCGCGTATAGTTACTTTACCGAAGTGATGCGAACTAGACCAAACTCGTTCACAAGCCGCTGCTATTGAATTTGTCGGCTGTTCCACCCCAAACTCCCAAATAGTCAGATGAACGAGATTCGGAATTTTACAAAGCGATTTAAATTATTTGAAAAATTTAGCTAACTGATTCATTCCAAAAAATACGTTCTTTCGCGAACGTTACAACACTACTTTGAATATAATATGGATAGAACTTCTGATCGAGAATTCTCTATAAAGTTCGCTGACTAGTATTAAGCTGTTCGTGGACCTCTAGATTTAATTCTCCTTACAGAACTACCGATTTCAGCCGCGGCGATGAAGATTACTGAATGTTGGTGAAGAAGGCACAAAGTGCATGTCGGTTAAATGCGCATTATTTCTTAAATAATTCATATTAATAAATTGAAATTAAAACTTACAGAGAATATAACAACAAATAAGTGAAAAATAACACAACATATAAATTACAAATAGTAACTGCCAAATACCATTTAGCCTAGATAAATGTCAAGTCAAGTTCCAAAGCCACCATATAAAAAATACAAATTATGAAACAATACTAAACTGCTGGACACAAGTGAACCAACGAAATTTTTGGTTCACCTTTAAGGTTGCATACCTCAAAAACTAAAAAAGATATCGGGATGCGCTTTCCAATATATTATGGATAATTTCTTGTAGAATAGGCCCAATGATCTGTGACTTTTGCAATACCACACATTTTATTATACAGATGTATAATTGCAATTATTGCAAAATTTCGTTCATCTTGCAAAAAATATATTCAAATTTTTCTTTATCTTATAGGGTGATTTGGAGGAGTATTAAGCACTGTCTGTGCTCTTTACATATGGTAAGAATACTTGTTGCCTTTTCGATTCATAATATTTGGTATTTGTTGTTCGGGAATCACGTGTATTAATAGATTTCACTATGATGCAATTTGTATATTCATTTTCCTTGATAAATCAGATACTATATTTATTATCTTTTTGTCTCATTTGTATATAAGTTAATCGCATGGATCTAGATATAATGGTATTAGCCTCAGCTTGAATCTGTTTTGGATGATAGTGTCACCTTGCATTCAAATACATATATATATATATATATATATATATATATATATATATATATATATATATATATATATATATATACATATGTTGGGTTTCTGTAAAATGTATATTCTGGGAAGAATTGAATTTACGTAAGTCAGAATGTTGTAATAACACTGCTTGTTGGATTCCTTGGAAAAGGTACTCCAGGTTGACAGTGTTTACACTGACTACTCAAAAGCCTTTGGTCAAGTTAATCACAAATTATGAATGTGTAAATTGAGATTGGGTTTTGAGGACTGCATCCTATGTTTGTTGGATAGCTTTCTGGCAGGAATTTGATCTTAAACTGATAGAGTCATCAATATTCAGAGTTACTCTAAGGCGATCTAGACGCCTAGACGTCTTATCATGTTGATCCAATGTGAATGATCTCCATCTCCACCTTAAATCTTCTAAGAGCTCAGTCATTACTCCAAAACTAGAAATTTGCAAGAGTTCGTGTAAGATACAATGGTGATCAGATTAGCTCAGGTTAATGATTTAGGAATTATTTTTGATGTTGAGTTAAGCTGCAAAGCTTATATTATTGCAGTAATATTATTAAGGCTTTTAAACAATTATGATTTATACTTCGGCATAGTAATGACTTTACATCAAACACCCTAAAATTGCCTTTCTTGACGTATATGCGTTCCTGCGTGGAGTATGGGTCTACTCTATGCTCCACACGATACTACCCATACTGAATCAACTGAGAGGGTTTAGAAGTTTTTTAAAAATATATGTTTTAGGTCTGGAACCAATCTGGACGATTTTACCATGACATATCAATCCTCTAATAAGGATTCGTGTGTAAAAAACTCAGAGCACTTAACTCTACTTAGACGGGACATCATTCTTAAAAAAGACGATATTATAGCAAGCCTAGATGTTAATTTTTCTCCAGTTAGTCTACTGAAATGTGTTAAAAATACTAAAGTTCAATAGGATAAACTTAAAAAAAAATGCAAGTTCCGTAAGAAGTGTTGGCCAGTATTTCGATGTTTCTATATGAAATTTAATTCGATTCTGTTCTACATTGTTAATAACCAAAATAATCACAGAATTAACGTTATCCGATTGTTCAACTAGAAATAGTGGTAACACCTTTGTAAACGAAAACGAAAATATTTCTGGGCGATTAAAGAGATTATATACGTTATTGGGCTGTATAGTAAAACGCATACAATTAAAAAACACTAGACCGAACTAATCTTAATACACTTACAAATTCTTAACGACAGCAACATGCAACGGTGTATTTCCATGGTTATCATTTATATTAGCCGATTTACCTTCTACAATTAACTTTTTCACTTTCTCTAAATCTTCCTCAACAACTGCTTGCAGAACTCCAGTTACCAAAAGAGGGTCGTCATATAAAAACGTTACTGTATTTTCTTGAAACTAAAAAATAAAATATTGCTCTTTCTTAAAATTTGACTTCTATAAACATCAAAAATATTTTCAAGAGAACTAATCTAATACCGCGCTAATACGCTTCGAGATCAGGGCGAATCTGCCCTAGTTACAGTGGTACTACTCAGCAAACTTCTATTTAGCAAAAAATTCCAGATGCAGTGTTATTTTTATTCTATTTTACGAATAAACCTTACTCAATAGCTTCTATTTATGGAAAATAATTCCTTTAAATATTCACCTAATTACGTGAACTTTACTGCAGCCGCCCGCCGGCTGGTAGTAAATAGAATTTACAATAGGCTGGTACATACGGCAATAAATACCTTTGTTTATGCTTAGGGTTTTTCCAATTTCAGCATAATTCTCATTATTTGTTTAAAAGGTAAAGAATTCGAAGCCGTACTATTTTGATTTAAATTTTAGTTTAGTCTTTCCTTTTTTCTTGAAAAATTAAATGTGTCCGATAAAGTGCAAATTTTAAGATATTGGAAATGGAATTAAAAAGAAGAACGAAGAAGAATTTAAAACGTGTAAATTTAGAGATTTAGATGACGCTAATGATAAAGTAGGTCAGCCTAGCCAGAGAAAAAAACTTGCGTTTATTTGGCACTATAATCCGAGAAAAAGCGCAAGAGTTTTCAAAAAGTTTGGTTACGAGGATTTTCAAGCAAGTTATGGATGGCTAGACGAATTTAAAGGCCGCTATGGAATAGTTCAAAAAAACTGTGTCAGTGAAAGTGGAGAAGTTTATGAAGAAGATTGCAAAAAGTGAAACTACACTTTCGTAAGTTTTGAAGGAATATGAGCCAATAAACATTTTCAACGGGGATGAGTCGAATTATTTTTCAAATGTATGTAGATAAAACACTTACATTTAGAAATGGCAAATTCTATGGTGGCAAGCAAAGTAAAGAAAGGATTACAGTCATTGTCGCAGCAAATATGAAGGGAACTGAACAACTGAAGCTGTTAGTTATAGGAAAAAGGCTACACAATGTTTTCGAGAAATCCTTAGAGCTTGATTATGATTTTAACAAGAAATTATGGATAACAAGCGAAGTTTTAGAACATTTTATGCTGAAATTTGACAAAATCATGCATATGCAAGAAAGGAAAATGGCGTTTTTTATAGACAATTACACAGCACATCAAAAATCAGTGCAATCCATGTTAAAAAATGTGAAACTTTTTTACTTTCCTCCAAATATGACTAGTAAATTGCAGCCGTTGGAGCAGGGTATCATTAAAAAACTTAGAAAACGCATAATGATAAAATTTTTGGTGGCGATGGAGGAAAACTAGCCATTTAAAAATCTAATTTCACTTTGCGACGGCATTTTACTGATGGATAAAGTGTAACCTAATTTAAAGTTTTGTTTTTTGCATCGTATTGTTTTATTTTGCAACAAAAATCGTTCATATTATTTTCCTTGTTTTATTTTACCAGTAAAGTAGGGAATTTTTATTTATTATTATGTTAAAGGATGGGATAAGTTTCTCCTATATGGAAGAGAGGACTTTTTTTTTAGTCACTTTTTCCCACGAATTTGGGGACGCTAAATACGTTTTGGCGAAAATAATTAATCCGACACAGGCTGATTGCTTTTAGAGGATAGGGCCGATAAGGTCCCGTAACCTCAAGCGTACACCTAGGGCCCCAAAAGTTGTAGATGTGGGCATGCACCTTAACAAATCTACGCAGGTAGACAGTAATTGTGATTTGCGGCTAGTACAAAATCCATATTGCCACACTTAAATGTTGGATCTAGGTAACTTCAAATATTCATATTTTTTATATTCTACACATAATAGTGTGTAGAATTTCGTGCCTTAGGTAACTATCGAGTTAGCGTCTTTTTATGAAGTTTCGAACATTCCATTATAGCTCCCAAGAGACGATGTTCAGCGGTCATAAAATACGCAGACGAATTAGGTCTGAAAAGTTGGTTTTTAGGAAGACCAACAAAATGGATATAATGAAAGATAGAACAAAATTAACAGATGCCGAAAAAAATCATTCATTTTAAGAACATACAATATATGGGATATGAAATGAAAGGTAATTGTGTAGCTTCCCAGAAAATTATCAATGTATTAAAATCCCATTGTCAGGATCCGAGAAATCGAGATTTTTAGGCGGGTCATCAAATACACGAATGATTTAACGATAATAAAAGCCCAGGTAGGAAAAGATCTCTATTATCAGGTTATTGGAATAAATCAAATCAGTGCCGCCTGCATGTGATAATACATCGACATAATACAGATACTTGTGGAGCGCATGCAAGTAGCGCCATTTTAAGAACATACAGTGTATGCAATATGACAATGAAGGTAATTTTATAACTTTTCAGAAAATGCTCCGTTTATTATAATCCCATTTTTAGGAACCGAGACATTGAAATTCTTAGTGACATAACGGCACTACCCTAAAAACGTCCCAAAAAAATCATTCAAATCGGTCAAAAAATCCCGGAGTAATCGGTGTAAATACTCGAAAGGGTCGAATTGATAATCTTCTCAGTTTTTGAATTCGGTTAAAATGGTGTTCAATTCTTGTGAGAATAAAGGTTAGCCAGAATTCGATATTTAATTTTGAAATTATATTTTTGTTGAGTATAATTTATTAAATCTTCTAGTAAAAATTATTTCATTTACTCTATACTGAAACCGAAGTTGCTTGACTTTGTACGTTTAAATTTCAATTTACTACTGCAATATCCGATAAAAACTGTGTGAGTGTGACACAAGTGAGCTTGTGATCATGGATGTAATAGATTGCGTCTGGATTGTATTGATCACATGCCTGGTTGAAACTACTCAACAAAACTTTAACACGATGAGGATTACCATAAGTGTCAAGGACTTCAAAACACGTACTTGTCAAAGGCAGAAAGGAAAGGAAAACAAGAATTTAAAGAATTACAACCATCAGGATTCGGAAATATATGAATTGAATGAATGAAAGGAATTATATAGTATATGTAGGAGCTCGACAATTTTGGGAGCTTAAGATTTATTGAAATTTTGTTGCTCAACGGAAGTTTGCGACCGGGGTTGAACAATTTCATAATTATAAGGATTGATGGCGGGTACGAATAGAGACATATTTTACAAACTGAAGTTGATTAAATTGTTGGAGGATTTTAAGCAATTAATGCATAATTTGTTTTGTTTACATAAGTTATACCTATCTATCTACTTTTATTAAAAAAAGAAACACTACAATTATAAATGTTATGAGAAATTTTGCATATGCCATATCGTTGTGGTCAGTATTATCAAGTTTGGGTCATAAATCCGGGTTTTATCAAAAGAACATTTTGTTGATTTATCTTTAATATGAATAGTTTCAGGATCAACTGTTGTAATAAAATATTTAAAAACTATTATAAGGTATTAATGAATTATTGGTAGATCTAAAAGCCTTAGGAATTCAACATTATCCATAAAACCAGCATTATAAATGCAGGCTATTTTTATAACTCCTTCCAATAATTGGTTGAAAGAAGTCTTTTATGTTGATAAGGATTAACCAAGGTGCCGCATGAAATTTTTTAGTTTCCATCTGTTAATGGCATATTCCGAACTAATTTTAATAGTGTTCCCTTAAGAAATGAAATAAGGTATTGATTTTTTTAAATATCTGAAAAACCAACTTCGGTCTTATCAAATTTTGCTATTAGTCAAAAAAGGATAGCCAATTTTTAATGTCCTCTTCAAATACAAATTTATTTGGGCAGATCAGATTTTCCTTAATATTTGAAGTAATCTTTTGACTATCTAAAGCTGCAGGTGTTGTGGAAATATTTTATATATCGGAAGAATAAAAAGCATTATTCTGGAATATTTTTCATCTAAACCTATACATGCAATTTTTTGAATACACTTAAAAGATTTAATATTTTCAATAATAATTAAAATATTAAATTCCGGTTTTCAGCAATGTCTAACATTAGGTATTTTGGGGTTAGTTGATACTTCATTACACTGCTAAACATGTGAAGTTGTTGAAATACAAATATTTTCATTAGTTGTTTATACTTATTAATTTTATGTGACAGTCTTCTTGCAAATTTTCTTTTTGGTGTTCATGTAAGTGAAATCCTTCACACGTCTCACACTCTTCATTACCAAGTTTTGCGAACGAAATATTTTTGTTGGCTTTGAACCTAACTCTGTACGCCTCCTGTGAGATGTCAACGTCCGGATTTTTAGATCGAAAATCTTCATACATAATAGAAATATTTATGTCGCTAGGTAAGTATCTACGACGCACAGTGGGGTATTTGACATCGATAGTTGATCGAAATCTTTAATACAGGGTGTCCACGAACAATCCCTAAATAATGAAAAGGGGTGATTCCACACAACAAAATGTGACTTTTTTTCGATGAACGTAGATCTGGAAATCTTCCTAAACATGTTATACAGGGTCATAGAAAAAATTATACAGGGTGTTAGTAAATAAGTGGAACAAACTTCGGGGGTGATTCTGTATAAAAAAATAATGACTGTTTTCTATATAAATGTATGTCCGCAAATGATTCGTTTCCGAGATACAGGGTGTTGAACTTTTTCTAAAAATCTGATTATTTATTTATTGCTCGAAAACCGCTCGAGATATGCCAATCAAATTTGGTGGGTTTTGAGAGGTAGTTATTGCGCATTTTTTGACATGCAACTGAAAATTTTATATTCATCATTGGCGCGCATACGGGTAATGATCGAATTTTTTTTAATAAAAAAATAGTACGTCACTGAGAAATTTGAAAATATTTTTTTTTTGAATTCCTCGTTTAATTTGAGACAAAAAATCGCTCTTGCCTTTTTTTCCCATGGGGCGCGGTTTTTATGCAAAAAAAATAAAACATCGTATAGCGTATTTTTCATTTCTTCAATAAATACATTATTAAAGAACTATCTAATTTAAATAAGAAACATAAATAGATTATCCTTTATTTTTGTAAACGGTTACAATTGATAAAGAGATACGAAAAGTACATAAAGAAAATTTATTTAAACTAAAATGAACTATTAATGTTAATTGAATTGATAATTAGCAAATAATTGAAGAAACATTATCAATCGAACAATAAAAAACTCTTTTCAACAACTTTGAGTAAAAAGAAATTAACTTGATTGTCCTAACCTATCGTATTTTGCCTAAATACGTTTAACTTTTTTTTACTAAATTGAAAAAGCTATTTATTTATATTTACTTTGGCAACCCCTACTTAATTTACAAAAACGTTGCTATATGTCTTGATATTAGCCTTCAGTTATCAAATTCACCCTCAAAGTAGCATAGTATAGAAAAATCTTAAATCTTAAGTTTTGTGGAAAGTTCTTTTCAGAATTTGCCGGCTTGGCCGAACTCCAATGGCAGTCACTTGCGAGAAAGAATTACTTTTCGCACTAGTTACGTAAGAGTAAAGACTGCAATCACATAAGCGCGGTAATAATGTAGTATCCTACGTGTTACGTACAGTGACAAGCATTAAAAACTCAGACATTCAAGGTCATTGAAAATGACAGAAAAATTGCTGTAAACTAGACTTAATTCTTTGTCACTATGATGCAATCAAAAAAAGAGATAAAAACTAGGCCTAATTCACGTTTTAATTTTTTAACATGAACTTGAGTGTCTGAGTTTTTAATGCTCGTCACTGTACAACGTTTAATCTACAACTCTTAAAGATGATGACTATTTGAGTGGAAATTAGTTATAAATGAACTATAGAATACAAGTTAGTGTTTACCTATAAGAATTTTTGTTACCTGGCATAAATGGCAAATGCCATTGTCACTAAATTATTTCTCATCGTCAATATCGTATCTGCCATCTCTAAGCCTTACTCCACATGGATCCGTGATTACGAATACGTATTCATCACATGGTCATCAACAACCAGTCATGTAAACGTTCGATGACAAAATTGACTTTGATACCTGATTGGTTGTTAATGCTCATGTGATTAATACGGATCCGTAATCACGGATCCATGTGGAGAAAGCTAACGAAATAGTGCGATAGTGAGTGTCAAATCATAGTCATTATATGACAGTTGTAGATAAATGACTATTATTTAAAAAATTTCATTGATACCTAATCCAAACACTGCACTGCTTTGATTCCCATTAAGGGTCTGAGTCCCATACAAATTTATACGTGTTTTAGACACATTTTCTGGAAGATATAACAACTAACTAAACCTAAAAACAGGTTGTTTTTTAGGAATTTTGACTGCCACTTTTGGGAATTAATCAAATGAATAAAAACACCTTACACAAGACGATTACTAGTTTAGACATTTATCTTAAATACTATTTTTAATTTGTTAAGAAATATCGTTAGGTTTAGCTGTAATATCTTCCAGAAAATGTGTCTAGAACACGTATAATTTGTGCGGGACTCAGACCCTTAATGTAGTCGTTCGTTCTGAATGGTGAAATTATTCAGAGTCTGACGATGAACTTTCTGATTCAAAACTAGATCCTGGTGATTCTTTCGGAGGTTTAATAAACTCAAGACTTCTTTAGGAAACTTTTTGAATTTTTTTGGAGGCAATTTTCTGAGGCTGGTAATAAGAGGATCCGAAGAGATGAGTAAATTATTTAAAATGTCTCTGTTGGTATTTTCACGAGAGAATTTTCTGGAGCGACCTTCTCTGTATCGCTTAAGATCCTTATTACGAGCCTCTTGGGCTTCTTCGCTCAGTTGGCCTATGGGTAGTAAAGCAGTATCAATGATTTGCGCGCCATGTATAAGAATTTTGTGTACAGTAGGCGGCATCAAATACCAATAGTATTTTTCGACATATAATAACGCAGTTTCCTGACAGTATTTCTGAAATTTTTCGGTATCTACATCAAAACCAGATGATATCGTTTGTAAAATTACATGAAATCTATGTATTAGGTTTAAGTCAATGCTGGTAATACGGGCAGACTCTTCTTCGTTCTCGAAAAAGCGTCTGGCCGTATTACCGTCATTAGTATTCCCAAATCCTTGCTTAGGCTTATCTACCCACAGACTCAACGTTCTTTTGAATTCGGCTTGAATTTCGCTCTTACGCAGTGCAACTACATATTTTTCGTGCTGTGTACGAGCCTGATATTTTTTTAGTTCCATTTTGTAGGAAAGATGGAGTAAACATTCCATAAACCTAATCCAGGCATGCAAAACACTCAAGCCGAATTCAAAAGTTTCTTTTTTGACGGTAATCTGCAAGCACTTTTGAATATTGTTGAAACCTTTTGTTGTCAAGTCGCATATATAACAACGCTGCGTTGATTTAGTGTCCGTGATGGCATTGCAAATTTTACCATCTATCATCGTGAAAAGTAAAATATGATGTATATTATATTGCTGACCATTAAGATGAAAAGTTGAGGGAGTAAGGGATTTAATCTCACTTTCGACTCTTTCTTTTTCTACCTTGGTACTGTCGACCGACTCGTGCTCGAAACAAAAACGAATCGGTCGACAGTATCTGGTAGAGCTTGGCCTAGGATTTTGCCATAGAATAGTGTTCTTTTCTTCAGTGGGGTACAATTGTATCGGTACAACCGATGTGAAAAGTATGCTTTTATCACTGCTATTCTCACTTTGAAAACGCTGTTTATATTCAGTGGCATTTGTACCATCAATGCCCCATTTTGAAACTAACTGGAGATTCCTAAAGATAGTCTTGTGTCTACTTTCTAAAACACTTTTAATCGTTTCCATCATTCTCGTAGTTGTGTGATCTAATAAACTTTGTAGGGTGACTTTGCTACAAATATCATTTACTGAAATGTATTCATCACCTGGATAGCAATCTTTTTTTGCCGTTTGAACTTTTGAATAAGATGGAAATCTATCTTTCGCATGCTGCTGTATTAAGTTGTATTGATGCCTAGACAAATTTGCCTCGGTAATCAAAGAAAGAGCTTCTTCCGTGCTAATTTGCGATGTTTTTTTACCATGTTTTTTAACTGCTTCGCTATAAAATTTTGCTCTCGTAGGATCACTTGAAATGTCTTTGACGATCTTGGATGCCGCTATGTCACCTGATAGTCTCAAATTCATTTGAGTCGAGTAAGCCAATTTATCAACAGAGTGCTCCCTCAACAAAGCTGTTTTTCTCCTTTTGACACACTCCGAACTTTCTTCGAAACTCAGAGTTGGACGACCTCGTTTCGATTGAATATTGTTAGGGTATAATTTAAACTCCATAAAACTTTGAAGCCATTGCCGATTCTTCTGTAGAAATTTGGTTCTATTTCTAAAAGACTTGGCCCATTTTTGTCTAAGTCTAAACTTGAAGAGTTTCAATTTTTCAGTTAGAGATGGTAGATCTTCGTTTGGACAGTTTGTTGCATTTTGAACGTACGTTCGTAGGTCTTCAAAGTCTCTATCATTATTTAGTTGCCCGATGCGATTAAATAAATCATCTCTTCTAATTCTGATGACATTTTGGTCAGCCGCTGTAAAAGGAAACATCTCATACGAACTTACTCAGACTTCGTCAATTTGAACATTTTTTCGAGCCCTACTCTGATAGCTCGGAAGAGGGTGAAACACCACCAAATTACTTCAAATTCTATACAAATTAGCTAAACAAATTATCTAAACAAATTCAATCAACTGCACTTCACCAAAATTTCACGCTAAATAATAAAATGCATACCAAGAAATAAAGCGGTTTAATAAACTTACTATGAATAGATCCGGTATCTACAAGCGCGGGTCTACATTTACGGAGTGCTTTCTTAGTAATGAAATGATACCGCGTCTATTTTAGGGATATGTGAATATTTTCTTAGATACGGCATAAACCTATATTGAGTTTTAACGTTGCCGATATAGATACAGGTTTTAGTGTTGGTAAATACTTAAGTTTACGTAAAATAAAGCCTATGACATAAAAGACGCGAAAAACTGTTTTTTTTGAAGATACGGCATCTATTCTTAGGAGGGCAGAGTAGACATAAAAGCCGCCGCAATGTGTATATATATATATATATATATATATATATATATATATATATATATATATATATATTGTAATTTAAGAAAGGAGACCAATTATATTGATTATTAAGGAAGAAAAATGTTTCAAATTAGTTTTAATAGCATATTTCAGTAATAAATCGAAATTTAAGCAACTTCGGTGTAAGTTTTGGGTAAATTAAACAATTTTTACTAGAAGATTTATAAATTATACTCTAACAAAAATATAATTTCAAAAAATAAGTTGCATCTAACCTCTATTCTCACAAGAATTGAAAATCATTTTAACCGAATTCAAAAACTGAGAAGTCCGACCTTATATATTTTTTAAGTATTTACACCGATTACTCCGGTATCGTTTGACCGATTTAAATGATTATTTCAGGAAGTTTTTAGGGTAGTGCTGGAGAGGTCTGGTAACAAGCATATTAAAAGAAATAAAAATGGCAACTTTGCTGCGCCATTCCGTTACGTCACTAAGAATCTCAGGCTTTCTCGGCTCCTAGAAATGGGATTATAATAAATGGAGCATTTTCTGACAAGTTACCTAATTACCTTTCATGGGCTCAGGTATCTGTATAAGTATAGAGTAATGTTAGACAATACCGAAAACCGCAACACAATATTTTAATTATTATAGAAAATATTGAATCTTTTAAGTTTATTAAAAAATTGGCATGCCTAAGTTTAGATGAAAAATATACCAGAATAAAAAGCACTTGAAATTTGTATCTCTTCCGATATAAAAAATATTTCTACAACATTAATTTCTTAAGGGAACACAATTAAAATTGATTCGGAGTGTGCCCTTAACAGATGAAAATTTAAAAAATTCATGCGGTTGGGTAATCCTTACCAAAATAAGACTTTGCCACCAATTATTGGAAGGAGTTATTAAAATTGCCTACATTTATAAAGCTTGTTTTTACATAATATTTACGTAAAATTGGCTTTATGGATAATGTTAAAGCCCTAACGCTGTTGGGTCTACCAATAGTTCATTAATAATTTAATGGTTTTTAAATATTTTATTATAATTAAGCCTGAAACTATTAAACATATTAAAGATAAATCCATACATGTTATATTGATAAATCAAGGTTTATGACACAAAACCTGATAATACTGACCTGGTACAAAGATGGGGATATGCAAAACTTCTCATAAAATGTATAATTGTAGTCTTTTTTAAATAAAAGTTGTAAAGAAATGTATACCTTGTGTAAACAAAATAAATTATGCATTAATTGCTAAACATCCCCCAAAAATGTAATCAACTTCACTTTGTAAAATATGTCGCTACTCTACTATAATTATGAGATAGGTGACCCCCGATCGCAAACTTCTTTTCAGCAACAAAATTCCAACAAACCTGAAGCTCCCAAAATTGTCGAGCTCCTGCATATACTATATAATTCCTTTCAAAATTCAAATATTCCTGAATCAACTCCCTGATGGTTGTAATTCTATAAATTCTTGTTTATACACAGTTGACCCTAATTCCTTTGTGCTTTTGACAAGCACGTGGTTTATAGTCCTTGACGCTTATGGTAATTCGCGCCGTGTTAGAGCTTTGTTGAATAGTGTCAGCCAGGCCAATTTCAATTCAAGAAAATGTTTTCGCCATCTTGATTTGTCTTCCACAAAATTAAATATCCCTATTAAAGGTATTGGACAAATATTACCCATATCCTCTATAGGTGTCACGTCCTCGTCAATCTGACTTATAGAACAAAACTCAGTATTTAATCTTGAAGCTAGTTGGTTCAAATATGCCTGCTACTTTCTTTGGTACAGCAAAATATGATCACGTGACTAATCTTAATTTCGCGGTCCCTAGCTTTAATATGCCATTTTGAATAAATTATCAGCATCTCTTTCTTTGATAGTCAATATTAACAAAATCTTGCAAACAAATCTAGAAAACTGAAGAGATTCCGCAATTTTTACATTTTCCAGCTGAGAACTCTATTTGTAAATACTTTTCTTAGTACATATAATCATACTGTTAATGAACATTTCATGGTTACATTGACGAAAATAGTGAATCAGTATTATTTGACTTAACATCAATCGCTTTACGGCATTCCTATAATTTTGGGAGACACCTTCACAAAAATTCCTATATTCACAAATCATATTGCAATCTCATGCAAGAATATCTTTCCTTGTAGCATAGGAACTCACAAAAAATTACCTTTAATAAGTTCTTCTGAAAAAATGTAATATATATATATATATATATATATATATATATATATATATGTGTGTGTGTGTGTATATGTTTGATATGATTATATTAAAATTCATGTCAGTCACTTTATCACGGGCCCATTTCTGATTATGCGCTAAAATTGTCACTTATGGTGGTCCAATATTCCGCCTTTAGCCTTAAGATGCATTTTGGAATTAGCTGTAAAACAAACCTGAGTTTCCTAATGCTTTTACAATCGCAATCTTTGTAACTCTGACTCCTTAAATGGAGCTATTCTAATGAAAATGAACTTATTGAACTTTTACAATAGGTGGTTACAAACTTAGGAAATTGTCGAGCAACATCCTTAAATCACCAAAATATACTTCCCTTGAATGATTCATTTTCTTATTTTAAAGTCTATAAAACTGGACCGGTTGGTGTTCCCATGGGTGGCCCATATAGCTTAGGTGTTTGTAACTGTAAGGAGGCAACCTCCCCCAACTACAGAAATTATCTAACAAACATTTACTTTAAAATTAACACCTTCACATAACAATTACACACACCATATAAATGTAATAATTAGGATTCAGATTATTAGCCGCCTAGCTGTTTTTAAAGTTTTATATTTTTACAATTCGTCATGATAATTTTTTTACGTTTGTATAAGTGTATATTATACAAGATGTCGCATTGGCAAAACAAGTTTGTATTTAAAAGTACACTTTTGAGAGAGCCTGTACGGACAAATACCGCTACTAAAAGTATTTCTTGAAACCAAGACCTTTCCGTCTTAAAATTTTTTTATATCATTTACACTGTGAAAACATTTCGAGTGTCAGTAAAGTTGAGACACACACCCTGTATATATAGTTACAATTAAATATTTTATATTTACAAACTTATGAGGCCCGAAATATATCTATGCAAAATTTTTTTTGCATAGATATATTTTTTTGCCTTCGATTTCTGACTCACCCAATATTTTGCGAGGTATGGTGAAATGGCAAGAAAGTCTCCTTATTGGGACAATATCAACATACTAACATAAATTTAAAAACAACTTGCGAGACCCGAAATATGTCACTAAAAATTGGTAAATTAGAAATATACAACTTTTGTTCCTCGATTTTGGCTCACCCTGTAGTTTGTGAGTTATAGTGCAATGACAAAAAAGTTGCCTTACAGGCTTGACAATATATTGAAATATCAAAGAAACTTTCAAGGAACCCAAATTACGTTTAATTTGTGCCCATTAAAAAGTTTCCCCTGTGTACCTTTTGGCAATTAAAGCACATCATATTATGTTAATGAAAATCGTCAAATGATGCTAACAGAATGAAAGAAATAGGACATTTTGTCTTTGATTGCTAAAGAGTTTTTAAAAACATAGCTGCATAAGTCCAGAATCTCATACAAAATTCACAACTTGTCTTTCAATAAAAAATATCTCTCAAGTTTAAGCTTCCAATCTGAAATGTTATGTGGTTTAGACAAAATCTAGGTCTATAATGTATTAAACTGCGATAGCGCTTGCATTGGATCGGAATTTAATGCATAAATGCATGCAATAAGTGAAAACTGAAAAAGTAAAAAAGTTTAGGTCAAGATTTTGCTACCAGTGGGAAAAGTAATACAGCGGAGGTCGGCTTTTTAAGATATTTGAGTGTAGATTAACGCAAGAGTCACGTTAGTTACTAGAGGTTTTAGAAACATATTCCCTTTTAGAACATTTGTCTCCTTTAAACTTTCCGTCGAAAAGTGTTTTTCCAGGTCGATAGAGCGTGCTATTAAGATGACCGTCCAAAGTGACATTTTCCTTTTTTTAATAAAGTTGACATGATTCGACATAGTAGTTTTTAAATCGAAGTTCCAGGAATCTTGGCTCCTGTACTATAGTATAGATTCATAGAGTCTAATATAACCGGAATGGTATAATGGTATAATTGGTATACAATCGCATCCTATAACTAGTTTTTAAGATACAGGGTGTTAAATTTTGCCCAAATTCCAAATAAAATAATGGAAAAAAAATGGATGATACAAAATAAGCTTTTTTAACATAGTTAATGCTTTCGTACTACTTTCCAAATACGAAAAACTTTATAAAAACATAAATCAAATGGATTTTTCTTAGTTGTCCACAATGTAGTTCGATTGAAACAAGTTTTGCAGCATTTTTGGACAATTTATTAAAACATTCAAATCCAACTCCCAACGTTTCGACACTGATTAGTGTCATATTCAGGGCTATAAAGAAAGAATCAAAACACCAGCAAAAATATTTTTCACAATTTAAAATCATAAACAAAACACTTGTAGAAAAAAATATCACAATAATATCTAAACTTATATAAAAACTAGGATTTGTAAAATATATATAGAAGCATAATTGGAAACCACATGTACTAAAGCAACAAACGTTTTAAAAGTTTACAACAAGAACAATTACAAAACGTTAAAGTGATTATAAAAGCGAGAAAATTTAAATATATAAAAGGATACAAAACTGACATAGCTTATTGACTAGACAGTTCTTATTCCCGGCATACGAGAGTATAATATTCTCGTATGCCGGAAATAAGAACTCTCCAGTCATAATCTAGGTCAGTTTTGTATCCTTTTTATATATATATATGTATATATATATATATATATATATATATATATATATATATATATATATATATATATATATATTATGTATATGTATATATATATATATATATATATATATATATATATATATATATATTTTATGTATATGTATATATATATATATATATATATATATATATATATATATATATATATATATATATATATATATATATATATATATATATATATATATATATATATATATATATATATATATATATATATATATATATATATATATATATATATATATATATATATATATATATATATATATATATACATATATATACATATATATATATATATATATATATATATATATATATATATATATATATATATATATATATATATATATATATATATATATATATATATATATATATATATATATATATATATATATATATATATATATATATATATATATACAGGGTGCCCCAAACTCGTTGGTACGTTAGCCGTAAATCCAGATGTAGCCGTGGAATTTTATTCAAATTCGGAACGGAGATAAGAGGTCAACTGAACTCTCAAAGCAAAATATTTTGACATTTCTGTTATTTCCGGTTTGAGCGGAAATGACGTCACCTTTGTTATCTTAAATGGGACACCCTGTATTTATTAATTCATTTTGTTTCGTTGTTTAATTCTGAACATTTTTGTGACCTTTATCTTTAACCGTTTTTGAGATAATTGAGATTAAATAAAAAATTGGAAGAAAAGAATTAAATGGCAATTTTTTAGAAACTACTAAACATAAAGAGACAAAAATTTGGTGGGTTGAAATATTAATATGACCCAACAAGATAAATGTCATATCATACATTTATTTTATACAGGGTGGCTCAAAAATCGTATCATGTTAACACATTTTCTTTTTGCAATAACTATAATTTTTTAAATGGAACACCCCGTATATTTTCTAAGTAATGTTTTCTCTGTAGAATGCTTATTTCAAAAAGTTATAATGTTCTTATACCCATCTTCAACGGTTTTTTAGATATTCAGGTTTTTATATTGGAACGTACTAAATATCCTAAAATTTGTGAAATTTAGTAGCTGGCTATGATATGATAGGTTTTAGCAAAACAAACTATCGTTGACTATCCGAAGAGCAACTTAGTCCACTACAAAATTTTACAAAACGTTTCGAGTTTTGCTTTCGTTATGATCAGTTTATGAAAGTAGACATTACTTTATTACCATGTTATCATAAGGTGAATAAAGGGTATTGAAAATTCAGAAGATTTGCGTTAATTAAAAAGGACCTATAATTACTCACGTTCTGATATTCTAAATCTGTTTATTATTCATAAAAAATACAATCGAATAGAAGCAAGAACATGTACAACATTTAACTAACAATATCCCTATCTACCATCACTAAACGAAAGAAAATTCAGAAAAGTTCAAGTTAATTTAAAATGCTGACGGTTTTAAACAAACAAATTTAGGTTAGTTTAAAAAGAGAATGAAAAGGTTAGAGTTAGATACAATATTAACATAAAAACGGGTTTGGCGGCAATAAGTATTACGGACAAAAGCCTTAAAACTAATACGTCCATTAAAACAATAACAAAAATAAATATTATTTCAAACACTTTCTAAACATCAATATGAATAATGATGAAAATAATGTTACTTATCGAAAATGTCCTCCATTTGCCGCTAAACATTTCAAAATAGATGTTTCAACATGCTGAGTGGTAGCTCTTCTAACTTCTTCACCGTCTAGGTTTCGAAAAGCTACGCATACCCCATTTATTAAATCATCCTTGGAAGTAACTGGCGTTTGATAAATCCTTTTCTTGATGGTGCCCCACAGATAAAAATCTAATGGTGTAAGATCAGGTGACCGAGGTGGCCATAACCAAGGACCCATTCGTCTAAACCATCTGTCATCGAATAAGTTATACAACAAAGTTGAAATTTGTTGAGTGCAATGTGCCGGTGCACCATCTAATTGATACCAGCAGGATGACCTTACGTCAGGGGTTAAAGTATTTAAAAATGGCCCTAAAGTATTGTTAAGAATATCTGAATACTTTTCTGAATTAAGATTTTCATCGTAGATGCAATACTGAAACTTATTGTCCATTAGTATACAAAAAACATTGAAGCCAAATTTGTCTTGAAATCCTCTTTCCTTTATAAAATGTGGGTTTTCTTTTGCCCAAAAATGAGAGTTCCTTCTGTTAAAAATTCCTTCTCGTGTAAATTTTGACTCGTCCGACCAAATAACTTTTTGTACAAAACTGGGATCTTCCTGCATTTTTATTAAAAACATCTCGCAAAACTCAACGCGCTGAATAGCATCTCCCTCTCTTAAAAATTGCGCTGTTTCAAACTTATAATTGTGCATTCCGTTTTTGTTTTTTTTCTTTAGACGAATAGGAAATTCCCAAATCACTTTCTGCACTGTAAATCGAAGCGTGAGGGTAAGCTTCAAAATATCCTAAAACGTTAATGGTATTGTCTTCATCTCCAGTAATCGGACTAACCTGAATCCGTTCGGTTTTAATATCGCCATGGTTTTTAAAATTAGCCTCAAATTTTCTAAATTTTCTTTCGTTTATTGGTGGTAGTTGGGGATATCGTTCGTTAAATGTTCTACATGTTCTTGCCACTATTCGATTACATTCTCTATAAATAATAAACAGATTAAGAATATCCGAACGTGAATAATTATTTGCCATTTTTGAAATTAGGAGAAGAAAAGGTTAAAGCTTGTTACTGTTCTGACAGTCAACTGTAATTTTCTTTTTCCAGAACCTGTCATATCATGCATAGCCAACTACTAAATTTTAGGATATTTAGTACGTTCCAGTATAAAAACCTGAATATCTAAAAAACCGTTGAAGATGGGTATAGTAACATTATAACTTTTTGAAATACGCATTCTACAGAGAAAACATTACTTAGAAAATATACAGGGAGTTCCATTTGAAAAATCATAGTTATTGCAAAAAGAAAATGTGTTAACATGATACGATTTTTGAGCCACCCTGTATAAAATAAATGTATAATATGACATTTATCTTGTTGGGTCATATTAATATTTCAACCCACCAAATTTTTGTCTCTTTATGTTTAGTAGTTTCTAAAAAATTGCCATTTAATTAGTGCCATCTTTTCTTCCAATTTTTTATTTAATCTCAATTATCTCAAAAACGGTTAAAGATAAAGGTACAAGTATGTTATAAAAAAATGTTCAGAATTAAACAACGAAACAAAATTAACAGAAATGTCAAAATATTTTGCTTCGAGAGTTCAGTTGACCTCTTATCTCCGTTCCAAATTTGAATTAAATTCAAAGGCTACATCTGGATTTACGGCTAACGTACCAACGAATTTGGGGCACCCTGTATATATATATATATATATATATATATATATATATATATATATATATATATATATATATATATATATATATATATATATATATATATATATATATATATATATATATATATATATATATATATATATATATATATATATATATATATATATATATATATATATATATATATATATATATATATATATATATATATATATATATATATATATATATATATATATATATATATATATATATATATATATATATATATATATATATATATATATATATATATATATATATATATATATATATATATATATATATATATATATATATATATATATATATATATATATATATATATATATATATATATATATATATATATATATATATATATATATACAGTGTGTCCGAAATTGGTTGACAGTATTGGGATCTCAGAAACCGTGATAGTTACAAAAACGTTTAAATGGAGAAAGTTTTAGACAATTATGTTTGTAATTTAACGCCGTTTTGCTCGCGATTCTATCTTTTTTAGTTTTTGAGATATTTTGAAAAAACGAAAAAACTGCATTTTCGAAAAAGTCCTATAATTTATTTATTTATGAAAATTTTCAAAATCTGTAAGAACATTATTAAGGCAACTTTTTACGTAGAGTGCACCTATTAAGTCAGATTTTACATACGACGTTTCGATTTTCTAGAACCATCATCAATTTTGTTTTTTGTTATGGCCGCTGTGTTCGATTTTAACAGTTTTGAAAAGAGTATTTCTTTAGCTTTTCAACGGTGTATCACACTTTGTAATTAGATTATTACTAAAGGTGCAAAAAGTGCGTAGAGAAAATATTTAAACGTTTTTTGGAATTATCAAAGTAAAAAATTAAAAATTAATAGTGTTAAAAGGCAATATGTAATTCAACATCCAGTTCTACAAAAAATTAGTAAAAACTACTCAATAACATTGCACAATGTTCACAAATGTTCAAATGACCAGCCACAGATAACACTAACATCTTTGCTCAAGTAGGCTTTGGTTTTGAAATAATAGAATGCTTTTAATCTGTCAAAAATGCAACGTTTAAGTTTTATTTAACATTCATCGCTGTTTTAATAAGGATTACAATGGCTTTAAAGTTTTCTAATGAAGAAATGTTTGATATGTTAGTGTGTTATATTAAAAATGTAAGAAATGCAAACAGGGCCATGGATGTGTATTTTGACACGTACCCCGAAAGACGGCAGCCTGGCAGAACTTATTTTCAAACGCTGGTTAGAAACTTGCTTGAGTTTGGCAGTTTTAATAAGATTCGCACAAAGAAGTATGCAAAAGACAACGAGCAACGCAATAGGCAAATCCTAGAATATTTTAATGAAAATCCGACTTCATCTACAAGAAGAAGCGAAACAGAACTTCAAATTCCAAAATCTACCGTTCATGGCGTCTTAAAAGTAACTAAATATCGTCCTTACAAGCCAACAATTGTGCAAGGACTTCAAGCAGGTGATTTCGAAAGAAGAATTGTTTTTTGTAATTGGTATATCAATAGATGTCGAGAAAATCCCGCTTTTTGCAATAAAGTCATTTGGTCAGATGAGACTCATTTTACAAACTGTGGCATTTTTAATAAAAAAAATCACCATTATTGGGCTATTGAAAATCCGCAACTACGCGATCCACGCAGGCTGCAAGAGCGATTTGGTTTTAATGTGTGGTGCGGGATGCTTGGTAAGATAAACATAGTCTAATTGAATTGCTTATAATTCAATATTTTCCATTACTTTTTAGGAAATCGTCTCATTGGTCCCTTTATTTTTGATCAGACACTGACAGGCCCAAGATACCTTGTCATGTTACAGAATCAAATAGTTCCTGCCATTCGAGAAGTTGTGCCAGATGATCAGTTTGTGGTTTCAGCAAGACGGTTGTCCTGCACATAACAGCAGGGATGTACAAACCTTTTTAACAACAACTTTTGGTGAAAACGTAATATCCAACAGTGGTCCTGTCCGCTGGCCAGCTAGATCCCCGGATATCACGCCGTTGGATTTTTATTTATGGGGATGTGCGAAAAATGAAATATACGAATTTGACCCCCCAGAAAATAGGCAAGTTCTTGAGCAGCGAACCCGAAATATTCTAGAAAATATAAATAGAAATACCATTCAACGGGTAATCAGAACAGTTGAAAGGAAATGCGGACACTGCATAGAAAAAAACGGTCAACATTTTTAATCCTAGTATTATGTAGCATTTTTTTATTAATTTTATTGAGTAGGTAGTTCATACTGATTTTCTGTTAATTCTTGTAAGGTTAGTACTTTTAAATCGCCATGAACGGTTGACTTCAGAATGTGAAGTTCTGTTTCAATTCTTCTTATGGAAAAAACCAGATTTTCATTAAAATATTCTAATATTTGCCTATTCCATTCCTTGTCATACTTGCATACTTTCTGTTGCGATTCTTAAAATTGGCTAACCCTAGCAAGCTTCTAATCAGTGCAGCGCTTGAAAAGAAGTTCTGTCGACAGTCGTTCTTCGGGGTACATTATGTGCAGTGCACATAGTATTAATGTTACTGAGTAGAACTTACTGATTTTATGCAGAATTTAATGTCTATTAAATTTTAATTTATATCGATAATTCGAAAAAATGTTTAAACAGTCTTATTTCAAACGCAAAGCCTACTTGGGCAAAGATGTTAGTGTTATATGCGGGTGGTAGTTTGAACATGTGTGAACATTGTGCACGAATCAATTATGTTATTAAGTAGTTTTTACTGATTTTTTGTAGAACTGGATGTTAAATTACAATATATTGCTATTTAACACTATTAATTTTTAACTTTTTACTTTGATAATTCCAAAAAACGTTTAAATATTTCCTCTACGCACTTTTAGCACCTTTAGTAATAACCTAATTACAAAGTGTGATACACCGTTGAAAAGCTAAAGAAATATTCTTTTCAAAACTGTTAAAATCGAACACAGCGGCCATAAGAAAAAACAAAATTGATGATGGTTCTAGAAAATCGAAACGTTGTATGTAAAATCTGACTTAATAGGTGCACTCTACGTAAAAAGTTGCCTTAATAATGTTCTTACAGATTTTGAAAATTTTCATAAATAAATAAATTATAGGACTTTTTCGAAAATGCAGTTTTTTCAAAATATCTCAAAAACTAAAAAAGATAGAATCGCGAGCAAAACGGTGTTAAATTACAAACATAATTGTCTAAAACTTTCTCCATTTAAACGTTTTTGTAACTATCACGGTTTCCGAGATCCCAATACTGTCATAACCAATTTCGGACACACTGTATATATATATATATATATATATATATATATATATATATATATATATATATATATATATATATATATATATATATATATATATATATATATATATATATATATATATATATATATATATATATATATATATATATATATATATATATATATATATACTTCGAAAATAGGTTTCTGGACCCTTAATGTATATTCAGTGAAACAGTTTTCTTGGGTATTTTGGTCCTAATTTTTTATATATAAAACGAAGATTTAGTTTGTATATAGCATTTTATTTATTTTCAAACGTTTCGGCAAGTTTTTGCCTTCATCAGGGTTTCTAAAACAATCATTGTTATTTTATAAAGGACCTAAAGATTTTTTAAATAATATATAATAAATATGATTCAAAGAGAATTACAAATTTAATTTAGTTTTTAACACACCTAAGAAGGTAATATCCGGCATCATAATAAAATATTAAGAAACAAAACATTCATAAACAAACTTTCAATACAAAAAAACAACTTTTTACATTCTTTCAACATTCGATTTTAAAAAAAAACATAAACTGTACAACAACCTTAAACAAATACAACATAATAATAATCCAAACCAAAATACACCAAAATACGTAACCTTGCCATACGTTCCTGGTTTGTCTGAAAAATAAAAAATGTATTTAAGGGCGAAAACATAAAGGTAAGTCACAAAGGTTTTAACTTACTTAACAAAAATTTCAGTAAATTAAAAACATACATACGACAATACCAAAAGATAAAAAGAGCAACATTGTATATGAGATACCGTGCAATGACTGCAATACAGTATATATTGGGCAAACTAGTCAGTACCTAAAAAATCGGATTAACAGTCACAAGTACGATAAAAAAACAGCTCTCGCAAACCACACAACTGAAACCCACCATACTTTTAACTATAGTGACAGTAAAATACTTATTACTTAAAACAACTTAAAAAAAAGAGTTTTACGAAATGGTTTACATCCAAAAAAATTCTAACTCTGTAAACGCAAAAACAGATACAAAAAATTTAAATAAAATATACCACACCCTTTTAATATAAAATGTGCGACATGTATTAAACAAACCCGGTAGGTTCCAAAATACATCAATTTATTATACCGACCTTGTATATAAAATAAAAATCAACCAAAGTATTTAAAGGGAAAAAAATCACTGCTACATAAAACAACGTCGTATTATTCTAGTATTGTTAGATATTGAAGTAAATGTCCAGTCTGATCGGTGTAGTTTTAATTTGTTTTTCAATGTAATTGTGTCCATATATGTTTGAAACTATGTCTGTTCTCCAAATTTCCGACTGTAAGTTTTTATTTTAGGATTTTATTTTAAAACCCATTTTCCTCTTTCTAATATTGTACAATTTAATAAAGGCTCAAGTTATAGCCGAAACGTTATTAAAACGAGACATGAATACGTGAAAATAGTTGTTCAATTCTTAATTGGAGGATCATATCCCAACAAACAAATACTAACTATATAATATATATATATATATATATATATATATATATATATATATATATATATATATATATATATATATATATATATATATATATATATATATATATATATATATATATATATATATATATATATATATATATATATATATATATATATATATATATACAGGGTGGCCCATCGAAAACGTACCGCAAGGCATAACGGCCAGGGTAATTTTTTTTTCAAAAAATCCAAAAACACGTCAATTTTGTTTGTGAGGGGGACAATTTTTGCCCTTAAAATGATCGCAAAATTTTCAACCCTCTAAGCGGGGGTGTCATCCCCCAAACTTTTTCAAATGGGAAGAGGGGTCAAATGGTACCGCAATGAAAAGGGCTTTCTATTCTCTATACATTCCCGCTTTGGTTTTGAAAATCGGTCAAGTCATTTAGAAAATATGAAGGATTGAAATTTAAAATGTTTATTTACAAATTATCAGAGTAAATGATAAGGATAAATTCCTTCGACCAATTCGCTATTTTTGTCCTGTTATTTTAGATGTTTACTGCTGATTTTAGTGATTTGACATGCCACAACGATCAGGTGCGGTAGTTGCTAGATAGCTGTTCTGTAACTTGTGCGTTTAAATTTCTCAATATCATTAAATTTTTTATCAATAATTATGGTGTACTCACTTGCAGAAAAAGTGGAAATAATCGAACTTTATTTTAAAAATAATGAATGTGGCAATCGGGTTGCGCAGATATTTAATGAACGACATCCTGAAAAACACCTTTCCGGCAAAATTGTTCGCGAGTTAGTAGCAAAATTTCGCGAAACTGGATCCCTTATGAATAAAAAGAGGCAGATGGAAAATCCTGTAGTAAATGAAGCTATGGAGGTCTTTGTATTGGGCCAAGTTGCCATGGATAGTACGCTGAGTACAAGAAAATTAGCCAATGAGACCGGCGTGAATCGTACAAGTGTCCAAAGAATATTGAAAAAACACCATTTCCACCCGTATAAAATTCAGTTGGTACAAGAACTCAACGAAGACGATTTTGATCGCCGCTTGCAATTTTGTGAAACTATTAGTGAACGAGTGGCCAATAATAATAATTTTCTATTCAATGTGTGTTTTTCGGGTGAGTGCACTTTCTTTTTGAACGGTGTAGTTAATCGGCATAACTGTCGGTACTGGGCTGAGAACAACCCCAGGGTATTTCACGAGGTGCACACACAACATCCTCAGAAATTGAACGTGTGGGCTGGTATTTATGGAAATTCTATTGTGGGTCCTTTTTTTCTTCCTGGAACTCTAACAGGTGATATGTACTTAGATTTACTGGAAAATACCATCGACCCAGCCCTAACTGACATCATCGAAAATAATCCTGGATACGTTGAAGCGGAACTGATATTTCAACAAGACGGTGCACCTCCACATTACTCTCAAAATGTGCGTAATTATTTAAACACTAACTTTCCCGGGCGGTGGATAGGACGAAGGAGTGCCATTGAGTGGCCTCCCCGGTCACCCGACTTGACTCCTTTAGACTTTTTTCTATGGGGACACATAAAAAGTAAAGTGTATAGCACTCCACTTGCCTCATTAGAAGATCTGCGAACACGAATTATTGACGTTTGTCGCGAAGTGACCCCTCAAGTTCTTCAGAATGTTCGAGAACGATTTGAAGCTAATTTGTATTACTGTATGGAGGTCGACGGGCAACATTTTCAGCATTTGCTTCATTAATACGGTAAGTTTTTTTTTATTTAATTCAATTTATGCGTTTTTTGAAAAATGTATTTTTCAAATTTCAATCCTTCATATTTTCTAAATGACTTGACCGATTTTCAAAACCAAAGCGGGAATGTATAGAGAATAGAAAGCCCTTTTGATTGCGGTACCACTTGACCCCTCTTCCCATTTGAAAAAGTTTGGGGGATGACACCCCCGCTTAGAGGGTTGAAAATTTTGCGATCATTTTAAGGGCAAAAGTTGTCCCCCTCACAAACAAAATTGATGTGCTTTTGGATTTTTTGAAAAAAAAATTACCCTGGCCGTTATGCCTTGCGGTACGTTTTCGATGGGCCACCCTGTATATATATATATATATATATATATATATATATATATATATATATATATCCATATATTTATATGTACTACTAATTCTTACTCTGCAAAGAGGAAGGAATGCCGTTTAGCTTCATATTGTGAAGACATCTTTTTTATCTGACAGCGTCCAGTAAGAATTCCTGTTTAAAATCGCAGGTTTGTTTTCGACACTGCTAGGTAACCCAACAAATAGAAACTCGATTTGTTTAAGAAACATCTACTAGTTTTTCATGACATACAAACACTGCGATCTATATTTTTTTTAGGCCAGTAATTCTGGTCTATTATCTGCGTGGATTAAGATAATTTTGTTGCCAGAGAGATTCCGTTGCGTATCTACGGCAAAATTCTCTCACAAATATAGTTATTTAATAGTAATTCCGTTTTTTTTCTTACACACATAAAATTAATTTAACTATCTTTTATTGTCATTTTAAGCGAAATAAAAGTCAAGTCAAAATGTGATTTAATATTATAAAATAAATGATGTAGTTGACAAAGCAATGTACTTAAATAAATAACACAGAAATAATTAGTAAAAATTAATAATATCAAAGAATAGAAACCAAACAAAATAAATATAACGACATACTAAAGGATTTCATAAACAATTAGAATCTGTATTTAATTTATTTGAAATGTATATTGAAAATTAAATACTTATTTTTTTCTTGTTCATAACAATTATATATGATACATAAATTTTTTATATCGCACAAAAAGAGTAAATATATTACTAATCAATTTTACTATATTTATAAAAAGTATATACGATTAACAATACATTTTAGATTTTAAGGAGTAAATATGTTACCAATCGATTTTACAGTGGTCACAAAAATTAAATATGATTAACTATACATTTTAGATTTTATGTCAATTTATGTTTTTTTTGTCTCTGAACGCGTGAGTGTATTTTGAATGTCCACGCGAATGTAGTTTTAAAAAAGTAGGTCGAACACAGCGTTGACAAATTCTGCAGTATAGTTTTTTAAGATTATCAGGAACATTTTCAAATGAATGATAAACACCACTAATATAAACATCACTTTCAGTTGAACATCGATTTTCGTCTCTGACTGATTGTAATTCATGTACATAGTTTTTAGGTTTCAAGTTTTCTGGCGTTATTTCGGTTGTCAAAATATCCTTTTGATGAGTTATATTTATATTAATTTCTTCAACTTCACGGCAATTATCTAAAATGGCTGAAGTTGTTTCAACATGTCTCAAATTAGTACTTTGTTCATATTCACCTACAGCCGAGTTAGATATTTCTTCAGGTATTAGACTGGTATGCTGCAAAGTGATAGGTATCGGTACTTTTTCTAAAATTACTTTTAACATTTGACCTTGTTCAATTGCGTTTCTTTTGTCTTCTGGTGAAGATGCTATTTTTCTGTTGCCCGTCTTTGCACTTTTTCGTTGTAAAACTGTCCCTTTATTAAACTTTTTAAGGCGAAATAAATTTTGTTTATTTCTGGTGACAACTTCTGATTCATCTGATCCCTCTTGACTATCTTCTTGAATATCCGAAGATAAAACTAGTTGTAAGTGGTCCAAACTCTCGTCTGGCCAATCTAGATTGGATTCCAAATTAAAAGCTTTTAAAAAGTTCACTTTTCCGGTATTTTCCTGAGAAATTGCTTTATTATCAAGTTTAGGTAACTGTTCATGCGGTGTTTTTGTTTCACAGGCATCATCAGAAATCTCAAAAATACCCGTATTTTCGTCTGAAACGATTATAACGCTTTCTAAAGTGTTATTAGCTGAAATATTTTGATTCGTTTCTCCATCTGAATTTCCGAATGAAAAAACAATACTATGTGGTGAACAAGGTGGACTATCAAGGATATTCTGGTCAATTATATTAATAGAACATATTTCTTCATTTACTTCATTTGCTAGCAAATTAATTTGTGTTGCGTCAGATGAATTAAGACATAATCGTTGTTGACATTTAAAGTTTTCAATTTGTCTATTAGGAGAAACTGTACTCTTAGCTAGTAAAGGGCAATGTACCGTTGTTAGTGTATTTGACGATAGTTTTTTACTTTCGATAAGTTTTAACTGTTTTGATGGGTTTTTTTTAGACCTACATAATTGTTTTCTCTTCTGAGAATAAACATTACGTTCACTATTATGAGCCTGTAATATAGCACCACTACTGTATTCGAGTCCTGGTATCTCATTTGAATTAGTCACACTGGTGTGGGAATCGTGTGTACGGTCATTACAGTGATTTTTATCTTCGCATAATCCTTGTATGTTTAACGAATCACAAGTTTTTAGAAAATTTTGCATCAAATAATTAGGCACTACTGTTTCTCCTTTGTACATATAATCTAAAAAGCATCTGACTTCTTGTGGCGCTACACCTTGTAAAAACACAATTGGATGTTGTGTCACAGCTATGTCTCGAAAAATTGTTTTAAAATATGAAGAACAGACAGATAATACAAACTGATGTGCCTTAAAAATTTCTCCATTACTAACAAGACTTACATCACAAAGAAACTTTTGATCGAGAAAATCAGCAAATGTGGTTTGAAAATGTTCGTTGCGTTTTTTCCATTTAAGGTAATATCTTTGATTCTCCATTACTATGGCACTGGTAAACAGAGGATCGTTGGACTTCACAATCGTTCTCCAAAGAGCTGAAAATAATATATGAAGTACTTAAAAAAGGATACCACGGCATGGTATTCAATATATGAAGGCAATATAATGTAAAATTAACTCTCTGAACTATCAAATCAAAATGTACTTTATTGTCAAGAATACAAAAAATTCTGTTGACAAAGCATGTTAACATAAAAAAAGGTTTTCGTAAAAACATGGCAAAAAAAACACAATAATCACAATGTGAGTTAAAAACATACAATATATAAATGGGTGTCAAATTATAAAAATATCAAGAAACAGTCAAAAGGTAAAAACATAATAAAAGCAGAGACATATAAATGCATATATTAAAACATCTAAGTTCAACAAAACATAGTTAAAATGTTTAAGTTATATAATTAAATGCAAAGAAGTCAGTAGTCGAAATATACAAAACCGACCCAAACAAAAAAATAAATGACAATTAGTTACATTAAGCTGCCTACCTAAAACTACCACGTTATAATGTACTTGGTTTAGAAGTGCGTTCTTTAATGTCCTTCAAAAGAAAGAAAGTTAGTTGGCGTTTCTAATGTGAATTGGCAGATGGTTAAATATTTTCCTACCCTTATAGATATAAGACCTTAGTGGGTATGGGTAGGGGTAGATGTGACGCTCATCTAGTATTGCGTCTAGATGATAGACTTTTGAGTAGTACTGTTATTTTTAAATATCAGGGTAGCAGTTTCGAGAATGAATAGAGGTGAGTGTGAGAATTCTCTGGACTGCCTTTGGGTGACCTTAGCGATGAAGCGAACAGCATTCTTCTGCAATAAAAAAACAATATTTAAAAGATACTGGCTACTGGAGCCCCAAAATGGAATGTCGTACCTAAGATGCGATTCGAATAAGGCAAAGTAGACTGATCGCGCCAACTCTGGGCCGAGCTCGCTCCTAGCAATCTTAATTGCAAAACAAGGTGATGAAAGTCTCCCACTCAACCTTGAAATGTGTTCTTCAAAGCGAAGATCACCATCTATGAAAACCCCCAGAAATTCAGAAACGTTTTCCTCCCTAAGGGGATCCCCATCCAGATTTAAGCCACGCATGTTACACTTAAATCCCACCACTTTTGCCTTTGCAACATTAAAGGAAAGTCGGTTTGAGTCACACCATAGTTTTATATTGTTAATCAGATGAAATATTATTTCTTAGTTGCATATAATACTTGCTGTGCCGTACAATGGACGTATCATCCGCAAAAAGCGTAAAATGGCCAGAAATCTGAACACTCACAATATCATTAATATACAGCAAAAACAGGACAAGTCCAAGGACCGATTCTTGAGGAACGCCACAGTCGATGTAGCGGGCCGTTGACTGCACACCTGAAACAACAACTGATTGATTGCGACCGGGGTAAGACTCAAACCAGGCAAGAGCATTACCTCTAAATCCATAAAGTTCAAGCATCGATAGCAATATTCTATGATCCACACAGTCAAAGAATACTTCCGCCGCCAACTCTCCCTGATTCAGACAGAAAGCCGAAGATGGCATCATGAGTTGCCCTTAGAGTTCTGAAATCTGTACTACTTTGGAGTAATTAAGTTGAAAGATGCAAAATAGTTACATACTCTCCTCTTAACAACTTTTTCCAAGACGTTGGAATGAGATAACAGCAAAGAAATGGGGCGAAAATTTGATGGTTCAGTCAGTACACCCCCTTATGAAGTGGAATGACCACAGCGGAGTTCAAAAAAAGATGGGAACACTCCTTGGGCTCAAGAATTGTTAACAGCCACTGCTAGATCCTCCAACGCGCAGTATGGTAGTCCTAAAAGTACTCCTGTCGATATACATGCACCCATATAAGATTCAGTTGGCTGACCCCGCTGATAGACTTTTATTCGCTAAAATATTGAATTGAGTTCCAGCAGTCGACATCTTATTCTTCGATGAGGCTCATTTCCACCTTAATGGCCATGCGAATATTCAAAATTGTCGCTACTGGTGTGGAGAAAATCCTAAAATCAAACATCAACAATATTCGGCAAGAAATCTAAGCCATAATTCCAGACACTTGCAGCCGCGTTATGGAAAATTTTAGAGATCGGCTTCAGGAGTGCCGTGACAGAAATGGGGCACATTTAGGCCATGTAATCTTCAGAACATAAATTTCCAAGAATTTTTGTAAATTTTAAAAATAAATGTATTAAAATTATTCAGCTGTTTTTTTTTATTTCATTTCAAAAAGTCAACGACTTTTTGGACCACCCAGTTGCAGTTTTGTTAATTTACATTACGAATTAACAACGGTGCAATCCGGTGGAAGTGGCGACCAGATATTTGCAAAAATAGATAATCTAGTACCGGCTCAACAAAATACTAACCTAGATACTACAGAGTTAGATCGCAAAGAAAGGTGTTTGCTAAATTTCAGTTTTCGGCCTCTATCCATCCAAACAAAATGCGTCAGATCGATTTTTTTTTTGGAAAGAGGTACTTGCAACCTATAAAACTTTAGTACAGTTTTTTCATAAAGTTAAGATTTATTTTGGACCAATTTTTCTTTAGCCCCAAATTAAGGGGTTTTTCGACACTCACGCACTATTAACTTTTCATAGTTTAGGAAGCGATTTTGCGAACCTTTTAACCGATCTATCGGATATCGGATCTATCCAACTCGGAACTGACTTTTTTGACATTTGACAAGAAGCAAAAACAAAAATTATTTTTCTCTTCAAATAAACCGACGCCGGGTCGGTTGCCATTGTGGCTTATGGAATGGAATGAACGATCTAAATATTTTTGAAATTTTTTTTCGATCATGCCATTTGGTTAAAAAGCAAAAAAGAAACTTTTTTATTATCGCACTTTTTCACGGAACCCCCCAAATAACTCCAATAATACTGGCTTATGGAAGGGACGATCTAGATATTTTTTGAAATTGTTTTGGACCGCGCCATTCGATAAAAAAGAAAAAAATATTTTTTATTCTTGCATTTTTTGCTGTATTTTTTCAAATAAAAAAAAATGCCGTCTGATCGATAGCCCTTATGAAGGAGAGTTATGTCCATTCTTCCTTAAAAAGACATTTATGTATTGAATAACGACTATACTATCTATTGTTAAGTTAGACACCGTCTTTATTAGTTAGAAATCGACTTCAAAAAAGTCAAATTTTCATGATGAAATTAAACATTATTTCTTTTTTTTAGTGCTCTTTTTAAAATCGGTCTAATTTTCGTATACCCAATTTAGTTTGACCTTTTTAAGTTCTATTATATACAATTTTATTGCAAAGGTCAGCTTTAAAGTTTTCGAGACCCAAAACTTAGTTCAAAATTTTCTGAGAGGAAAACAGAATTCTGAAAGAAATTCTGTGTGCAGACATGTATAAAAGAATCCGAGACCTGCATGACATGTCAAAAATTGGGACATTCGCAGAGTTTGTCAAAATGCAAGCATTAAAATTTTCTTTCATGCCATTCGGGGCTTGATTTGACAAGACATATGACTAATGCACGATATGATCCCGAAAATCCTACATACTACTATATACAAAAGACTACCCTTGTATTTTCAGCCACTACGCTAAATTAACTCACTTTCAAATTGTCTTATCGGATATTCCTTTCAACCCAAACACCTGTTCTTACCACAATTAGACACATAGAAGACCCCATAATTGACAGAACATAAAGTTAAACATATAAATATTATGACTTTGTTATTTAGAAATGCTTGAAGATTTTCAAGTTATTTTTTTCCTCATATCTCCGTTAAAAAAAAAGATATCAACTTAAAGTATTGCGTCGTGTTCTCTTTTTTCTCTCCGTAACACTACTCTATAGTAGACATATCATGCCATTTGAAATTTTCAAGAAAACATGTGAAATCTGAGAAATTGCCAAAAAGCGCCATCTGGCGATTGGCCCGGGACTTAAAGTAATATAATTCGTACTTATTTGGGAGCCCAATAAATGTCCTTTCAACGAGACCCAAGTAGTCAGATCCGTTAATCATTAATTAAATTATACCAGATTTTTTAAACAAATATTTGCTTTTTCGCCACCCTTGACAAGCTAGAGAAAAAAACATTAATACAAATTATTTGTAATTTACTAAATATTATCACAAGGTTAATGTTTGTATTGCTGCAGGTTACTTCCCTTCATGTTTAAAAAGGGCTAGGGTTGTCCCTCTGTTTAAGAAGGGTGACAAAAATGACATGGCAAACTATCGACCTATATCCCTTGTCTCTCAAAAAGGTTTGAAAGATTGTTAAAGGATTAACTCTACAATTACTTTGAAACTTATAATCTCTTCTCTGGTGCTCAGTTTGGTTTCAGGGTGAATAGATCAACATCCCCCCCCCCCCCCCCGGAGGCTTTTGAGAGGTGTGAATATGTCAGCACAACATATTGTGACCTCTCAAAGACCTTCGACTGTGTTTCTCATGACCTTTTGCTGGATAAACTAAAGTACTATAGAGTTGGGAGAGGGGCTGTCTCTCTAATCTGCAGCTACCTTGAGGGCAGGAAACAGATAACTGAGTATAGGGGTCAGTATTCATCGGAAGCATCAGTTCATTATAGGGTCCCCCAAGGCTCTGTTTTGGAGCCGCTGCTTTTTATTATATATATTAACGACATAGACAGCCTATATATAAAAATATAAAGCCTACATTATAAAGTAGTTTATGTAAACAACTGAGTAAAATCCCCATTCTATTAATAAAAGTGGTTATATCGAGGTAAAAAACCGCAAATTAAAAAATAAAAAGAGAAAAACTTATATTAAAACTTACAGTTGAATTTTGGTATAAAGGTATAAAATTAAAAAAGAAACAGCATTTCCCTCTACCATCTTTCTAACTTAAAAACATTTTTTGATAAAAGTCAAATTTAAATGGTAAGAGAATTCACGTGAGTAACTTTTATTGTCATTTTGCATTATGTTTCAAGCAAAACTTTCTGTAAACTCAATTCGTAGTTTGGTCAAATTAAAAAAAAAATCATATGTTGAAGACTCTAAAGGTCATCTAAGTAGCGGAGCGGATGACGGCGAGGATTTCGGACACTGGCTACACATGTCGCGGTTTTGAAGGCTTATATTAATCGGCATAAACAGTACAAAACTATAATTGGTCAGAAACGGTGGTGCTATTATAACGCGAAAATGTCTCTTGTTAATAATATATGTTTCTTTGAAAATTCTACATTAGAATTTAGAATTTAATAATGAGTAGGAAAACTCATGGAGAATTCCATCATTTATATACCAAATTAAGAAGACATCCACAAAATGTTTTGAATATATGAGGATGTCAATTACCTCTTTCGACTTGTTGCTATCGAAGGTCGCTCAGAAGATAACGAAAGAAACGACCGGATGGAGAAAACCAATTACACCAGAAGAAAGGCTTATTATTTGTTTAGGGTAAGGGCACTATTTAAATAATTATTCTACCATACCGAATATGTTTTATTTTTAGAATATAATGAATTATTTAAAACCTATTCGGAACATGTGGATTTTGTAGTTGTGGCTGCATATTCATTAGATTTTGCGGAGGCGACGTTGGACAGTTAAATCCTTGGAGTTCTCCTTGTATCCCCTGACTTGAATGCTGTGAAATAACCGACGCTGACCTTGATTCGTATGATGATGATGGCGAAGGACGCAAAAGTGCAGGCGTTAGTGATGACTGATATTGTGGCAAGAGTGATAATTCCTCTATAATTGCTCATAAAATATTGATAGTCATGACATTTCGGTTCTTCATTATTTGATTTTTGCTTTGTAAGTAAGTCCAGCTTTTTCTCCTCTAATTTTAAGAACTTCGCATTTAAGTCTTTAGTGATTACTTATTGATCTTTTGCCAGCCTTTTGAGTTGTATTCTTAGACTGTTCCTCAGTTGTAACTGTATTATCAGTTGATGGTTCAGTTATAACCTCTGACGAGTCTTCAGTATAAACATCACTTTCCCCCTGTTTTTGTCGATTTAATACAGGTGAAGGATTTGGTAAATTGCTCGTTGTTTCTTTGACCTCCACTTGATCTCTTAAAAAGTGTAACAATTGAAAATATGGCCAACTGGGCTCAAGATACTTCCATTTTTGTCTTACGTCTTTAACTGAAAGGAAAATAATTATTTTACACTGCAGTCCACTAAATATGCAACACCTGGAATTTTTTTTATTTTTTCTCATAAAATTTTACTGTTGATAAAACAGATTTACAGGGTGTTCAAAACTGTGTTTTAAAATTTACAGATTTCATAAATGTAAATTTCTGAGACGGCAGAATAAATGAAATTTTTTTATCTTTCTACTAAATTGCAATTTGATACCATTACAAAGACCATAAAAAACTAAGATCGGAATGTGCAGTCCGTTTTATTCTACCTAAGTTAAAAGTATAGATTTTACAGCCCTTCAAATTCCAAAAAAATCAATATAACAACAGTTTTCACATATCGATATAATATTTCGTCCCCAATCGTTGGACTACTACTACTACTGTATATATTTTGCTGAATCATTTTAAACGGAACAAAATATCGACTTTTGCTAGATACCAAAGAGTTAGAGAAAAAAATGGGGAATCTTATTTTCGAAGTAAAACCACCCAATGGTGTCGCAGTAAAAAGTGTGGGTGGGTTACAGGGGTCATGACTTTAAAAAAAGTAACACTCTGAAGATTTTTCTAAAGTCCACCATAGCCATTTTGTAGACATTGGCCTCAGTACACTATGCGTAACATTTGAATAATTTATCTCTATAAATGTATATATCAAAAAAACAAAAAAAATTTAGCCCCCTGTATCTTTTTTAAATTATTACTACAACTTTAAGACCAAGGTTCTTGGGTTAGTTCGTCATACTTTAGCCCCAGATTATTTACTTGTTTTTACCTTTTTACGCAGAGTTACACTTTATTTATGTATTGTAGGTAATATTTTTATTTTGTTTCAGATATCTTGCAACCGGAGCTTCCTTTCGTTTACTCACATTTACGTTTAGAATGGGCAAATCTACTATAGCAAAAATTGTCGCCGAAACATGTGTAGTGATCTGGAATGAATTGCAACTTACATATATGATCTCCGACACAACCTCTACAAAACGTAATAAACGAATTTTATATCCGTTAGAATTTTCCCAATTGTTTCGGAGCAATTGACGGAAAACATTGCAAAATTAACTGCCCGGCAAATACTGGATCAACTTACTTTAACTATAAAAAATATTTTTCAATAGTGCTACAAGCCATTGCAGACGCAGATTATAAATTTATTGTAATAGAAGTTGGAGGAGCAGGAAGACAGAGGGATGGGGGTACATTTCAATATTCTACTACTTACCAGCTATTGGAAAGTGGACATTTTAACGTTCCCGAGGACAGTTATATTCCGAATACAGTAATAAAAGTACCGAACATTTTAGCAGGTGACGATGCATATCCACACAAAAACCTATCTTATGAGATCGTATCCTCGAAATAATTTAACACCAGAAAGGGCAGCATTTAACTATAGACTGTCCAGGGCTAGATGTGTTGAGTGTGCTTTTGGAATTCTTTGTACCAAATGGAGAATGTTAACAAAAAATATTGAGACGAATACAAAAACTGCTTGTGATATTATGAAAGCAGCATGTATGTTACACAATTTTGTTAGGGTCTTAGATGGATATAACAACATCGATCTCGTTAATATTCAAGGACATTGCACCGAATTTCAACCACATATCAATGAACGAAACAATAATCCTACTGTGGCGGCAAAAGATATACGGAATAAATTCACCGAATATTTTAAAGTTCATTCAGTTAATAACAGTGGTTAAGTTAGTTGATTGATTTTAAAAAATAAAATTGTATCAAAATTAACAATTAATATATTACTTGCTTTAAGGTTATAAACCCAAATTCTAGTATTTTGTTTACCTTGAATATTTATATGCCCTGCAATTTCGTTCCATAGTTTGTCCAAAATGCCCCGGTTGTGATGCATTGGATGTGAAATATCCCAAATTGGTTTCCGTGCAAATACTTCACTAATTAAACTTTCGCAATCAATCGTCTCCTTCAAAAACTCAACAAGAAATGACCCAGTACACGCGAAAATATCAAACAAATTTAAACGCTCCCCTGCCATCTAACAAGTACGCTTAATTCCGCCACGCGCTTTGTTGTATGTGTGGCCGCACAAGTTTACTCTAATTCAATTGAACGCCCCGCTGTCCGCTCCGCTCTCCTGTCCGGTCCGCTGTACGCCTGATGTGTGGCCTCCCACTTAGGGGTGATTGTCTGGGCGAGAATTCACGAATTACCCCTATATAAGCACAACTCTAAGGCTTTTTCTACCCAATATATTTTTTATGGTTTTCATTTGTGTGTAAATAACTGCAGTCTGAATTTAAGGAGGTACTGAGTGACAGAGTATACTCGAAATATTTTAACTACATTAGGTTTTTTATTTTAAGTTTTAAGAAAACATTTTTTTAACGATCGTGCTCTAGTTAAGTTTTTATCTTAGAATTTTTATATACGTTTGGTCCATATCTCGGTCCGAATAGAAACTGTCTCTATTCAAACCGTTCTTTTCAAAGCAAGAGTAGTGAACAGATATATATCCAGAATGAAAATACATCGCATTTTTTTCAACATTTCATTTCAACCAACATCAAAAGCTAGTACATAAGAATCTGTTTTTATTTATATTAGGTATGGTTCTGGAAACGTAAAATATTAAAAATATACAATTAATGACACTTTTATGAGAATTACACTGATCCACTGATTACAGACACAAAATAGAGTTTTGTTACTATTTTACTAATGCCAAAATTCCTTGACGGCGAACTGTTTTCTACTGACAAAACGACCCACCTTGACAAAATCAACATTATTTATTTCCAGAACAATTTAAAAATTATTGAATACATATTTTGATATTTACTGTATATTTTTCTCGTGAAATAGTCATGACGAATACCACTCAAGAAAAAATTTTGCAGGGAAATTTTTTCTCTTGTAATATTCAAGGTTCTTGCTTTTTGGCAATTTCACTCATTATGTCATTTTTACCAAAACCAATTTTGTTAAAAAAATATCATTCACGAAATCGCCTTGCAACAATTTTTTATAACAATGAAAAAATACCACTTTTATTTTCAATTTATTTCAGTTGATAAAAAACTGAGGAATGCTTCAAAATTAGATCTGAAATTTCTTTAAAAAAAAATTAAGAATTGACAATTACTCTATATAAATCGTCTTTTCTTCTAGTTTTTAGATTTTAGGTAATTAAAAATTATCATCTAATTACAAAATTAAATATCAAGCTTTTAATTTTAATATTATATCATCTGTTAATAAATTATGATTACTTTTTAACGAGACGAGACGAGAGAGGGTTCTCGTCTCGCGATATTCTCGGCGAAACGAGAGGCCACTTTACTCTGGTGTCACGAGAGAAAGCCTTCTTTTGTCTCGTCGCATCACTTTGTTAGCATAAGATCGGCGCATATTATGCTAACAAACGTAAAGTAGAAACAACCTGTCATTGAAACTAAATAATAATAATTTCCGATTTTTGTATAAAGTAAATGCTGAAATGCAAAATCTAACTTGTCGTTTTTTGTTTGAGTGCTCACTGCAGGATTTTCCTTCACTAGAGCTGAATTATGTTCCTTATTTTCGGGTGCTATTTGTCTCTGAAGTCCACGATTATTTTGACTCTACACTTCCCGTATCCCGCACTGGCACTTTTGTCTACATTGTCCATAAATAAATAACATGTATTTATAGGAAAACAATAAATATGGCACAAAAAACTCACTTTTTAAGGAAAATGGTTGAGTCCAATAATAAAGTACAAGAATCTTGAAGGATAGTCTCAAGTCTGCTTCTTATTATTGAACAATAGCTTTTACTTTAATTAATAATAAAACCATAAGATTGGACACTTTGGATTATTTGAAGGATACTGTTGTCAATGACACCTTTCACCTATATCCAACAGATTTTTTTGAATTAAAAAATATTTTTGCAAGTATTAAAAATAAAAATTCTTCTGGTTGGGATATGTCCTTGAAAATATTTTTAAGGTTACCTGACCAAATTCTGGAAGTGTCATCGGAAGCCATTAACTGCTCCTTTTTAGATGGCAAATTTCCAGATTGCCTAAAGGTTGCCACTGTAATATCTTTGTTTAAGGGTGGGAATGCTGAACAACCCTCTAATATTAGACCAATATCTCTTCTTCCAACTTTAAGATAATTGAAAGACTGGTCAAGGGGCGAATGATGGCGTTTTTGGATAAACATAAGCTGCTTAACAATGTACAGTTTGGGTTCCAGAGTGGCGGGGACACCAATGATGCTGTTTTTTCATTGCTTGACCAGGTCTACCTGAGGCTTAACGATGGAGAGGGAGCGGCAGCGGTATTCGGTGATCTATCCAAGGCTTTTGATTGTGTGGATCATGGGGAACTGCTCCGTAAACTTGAAGTTTATGGCTTCAGAGGTATTGCTTTGGAGTGGTTAGTCCTATTTATGGTCAGTGGTCTTCAGGATTGAGCAATCTGCTCGTAGGACTATTACTGCGGGAGTACCTCAAGGCTCAGTTCTTGGACCACTGTTGTTTCTTTTATATGTGAATGACCTCCCTAAGCTTAATATTGTGGGTTCATTCACCATCTTTGCAGATGATACTACAATATTTTGGCACAACAGGGGTCATACCATTTTGGAGCAGGATGTTAATAGGGATGTAGCTAGTATGAAGAAGTGGTGTGACGCGAATAATTTAAGTTTTAACGTGTCTAAGACTAATATTATTACTTTTAAATGCAGACTAAGCAGCGATTCATTCGAAAATAAAAAAATCAATAATCCAGTAGTAAATAAGTTCCTAGGACTCTATATAGATGAGCAATTAAAATTTGAATATCACATTTCAATTTTAAATAAAAAACTATCTGCTGGTTGCTATGCTCTTAGAGAGTGATTGTCAGTGAATTGAACACTAGTCTATCAAGGAATGCATACTTTGCTCTAATAGAATCTCATTTGCGGTATGGAGTATCTTTTTGGGGTTCATGTGCTGCTACACTTTCAAATGGTTTTCCTTATGCAAAAGAAGGTCCTTAGACTACTAAGGTTAGGCAAAGGGACTCATGTAGGCCCTTATTTTTGGAGCACAAAATTTTAACTCTTCCATGCATATTTAATTTGGAATCAGTGTGTCTGATGCATAGGAAACAAAACATTCATCATCAGCATATCCATTAAAAGTCCATAGTGAAAGACTGTTTAATCATCTGCCAGTTTACATAAGACATACCCTGCCAGCAAAGAAGTTTAAAGGGGAAGTGAAAAAATCTCTTATTGCGAAGGCCTATTATACTACTAGGGAATATTTTGATGATCATACTAATTAGTATTTTTAGTTGAAACCTCTATCGTTTTATCTGTTGTTGCGAATATTTTATCAATTTTTTATTTAGATTTTTATGTTATGACTTAATTGAAATTGCTGTTTTTGTAAAACTTTATAAGTTCTTATTTTGGTTGACTTTTTTCCAGTGTAGGATATTTTTGTTTTTTGTTTGTTTGTTGTTAATTGCTTTTTTTGCTTTATTTTTCATGTTATATTTATTGTTTTATTATTTTTTTAAAGTGACACGCTAATTGTAGCTTAATTCTGTTCTTCAGTGACTTGTCTTCGTAAATTTTATCAAAAAAAAAAAGTGCTTACTAATTAAACTATTTTGTAGATAGCCTGATCATTATGATCGAGTAATAATTATTTTCTTTTAGTTAACCAGTTGGTATTGTATACTGCTTTGTAAATGAGAGTTTTGTATTCTTTATACAATAAAGCTTAGTTTGAGTTTGAGTTTACTTGAGTTTGTTCTATATACATTGTGAAGTGATTGTGTAAAATTCCATAATGACCTTAAACATTTTTTTTTAGGTAGCAAAATTCAATTGTTCATGAATGTATAATATAGTATTACGTGTTGTTCTATTGCCCAGTTCAAAATCAAATTTTAGTTCTTTCAGCAAAGTGTTAATTCGTAATTTGCTGTGAAACAAATATTAGTGTGAAAGGTCAACTAATTTAAGGAATAACCTATGCTTGAGAAGTGGAATTTACTTCAAAAACAATAAAGAGTTGATTCGCCTAATCTACAAACTCACAAGGGGCGGGACAGCCGAAGCAATTTGTTGTGACTACTTTCCAGAATCCTAATCGTGATGGCGCGGAAAAAATTAAATTGTGAGAAGTATAAAAGCCCATTAAATAAAAAACAGTATAAAATTGTATGTTCGGGCCCTTGTAAAGGATGGTTTCATATTGAATGTGCAAATATAACAGAAGCCAAAGCTAAAATTTTGGAAAAAAATCAAAAGAAATATTATCGCTTAAAAATGAGATAAAGGATGTCAAAGAATCAATATGAGAAAAGGAAAAATAATGTTGTGTAATCTTTGAAATAAAAACTAAAGATACTGAAGAGAAAAGAGCTATATATCCAACAACAAAAAATTCACTAACATTGGTTAAACTAAAGGAAGAAGCCAAAAATATTTAATTATGGAGAGGAAGAAATCCTTACAAATCACCACCATGAAGTGCTATCTCGATAGGGAAGATACTAAAATTTATATTCAAATTCAAATTCGAAAATATTTATTGTTTAAAATTCAGCATAAGAAACATATGATAAGAAAGTACAAATATACACAAAAGGACAAAGTATACTGTCTCCAATGATCTCTATAACCTAGCCCTGTAGAACAGTCATTAAAATAAATTAAAATCAAAATCACGACTCATTATCACAGGCAAGAGAATTTCCAGCTTTAATCTTGCTTTTAAAGTGGCCTTTGTTACATTAGGTATATTTTTCAATGCATTAGTGATAAAGGGATCCAGAAATGAAAAACTGGATTGAAAAGCCATGGTTTTATGAGACGGAGTATTTAGAGCCTCGCGCATCCTTCGCAGTTCTCTTTGATGGATATCAGAGCGAAGTGTAAGTTTAGCAAAAAAGATAAATCAAAATAAAATCAAATCAAATCTGATCTCATTCAATTTATAAAAGTTCAGACCGCGAATATATGGAGAAACATGTGCAAACCATGGAACATGAACTATAAAAACGTACACACTGATTCTGGATCTTTTGCAGTCTCGAGCGACTTTCATTTGTTAAACATGGGCCAATAACAGCAAGTTCTTAAAAAGATAAAGCCTCTTCAAGCTTATATAGACCTTGTGATAGACATCCGAGACATGACTCTCAAATTTCAATTTTGAATCAATCCTCAGCCCTTGATTCCTAATAGACTGGCTGAACTTGATCACCTGTCCGTCCACCAGAAGCTCAAGATCACCGACCTTTTCGAGGTAATAGTTTGAACCTATCAACATGTGCTGGCTCTTTAATGCATTCAACACAAGTCCATTACCCCTTATCCATTGTTTTTAACATTGTGAAGATCTTCAATAATTATATTTCTCCCGATCCTTTCCATTAGGTGAAAAATCAAAGGAGAGCAGGTAGCAGGATTTAGGAACAAACTGTATGTCAGAAATGCAAAAAGAAAAAAGAAAAGGACCCAGGACTGAGTCCTGCGGAACACCAGGGTCAATTGACCTTAAATCAGATTCTGCTATAATAATAATTATAATAATATTTGCTCAAAGAAGAAACGTACAGATACCTAGGCTTCCATCAAAGCACCAAAATTAACCACACTCATATCAAATCAGAGCTCAAGACGGAATTTAAAACCACACTCACAAAGCTACTAAAAACAAAACTGAATTCGCCATACCTATTCTTACGTATTCGTTTGGTATCATTAAATGGTCACACACCGACATAGAAAACATTCACATTCTTATACTGTAGGGTAGATGGCGCTGTCGTGATAGGAAGTGTTGTGGGGTCGCTCTGCAGAAAGTCAAGTGTTTAAGTATTCTTTATGGTTGCAATCAATTAGTTTTGTGCTTCATAATGTATTTTAGAGGCCTCTCTTCAATGTGAGTGTACCAGTTTTCTCAAATCTGTCGGCTAACGCTGCAAAACTAAAAATCTCATCGATTCGTAGAATTGGCCGCCATCATGGGTTTGTCATCGACTGACCTTCGAGAAATCAGATCAACGATATTGTCTACGTTCAATGAAAAATTTTTACAAGAAATTGCCGACAAAGTGGCTCAAATAATAGAAAAGCAGTTTGAGGAAAAGTTTAAGGAACAAAAAAAATTGATCAGTGCCCTTGAGGATAGTGAATTTAGAAAAGGATAATATTAAACAAAATAAAATTATCGATTCCCAGGAGCAGTCGTCGCGCAGGCTTAACCTGCGCATTTTCGGCCTGCCAGTACAAGGTAAAGAAGATGTCAATTCCGAGGTACTCAATATTTTTAATAACAAGTTAAAAATAAACATTGACAAAGGTGACATTAAAAAATGCCATCGGGTCGTATCCAAAATCTCGAATGAAAAACCTCCGGCCGTGTTAGTGCGTTTTTTCACAGATACCGCTCGTTTATCGGTACTAAAGGCTCGTAAACATCTTAAAAACAGTGGAATTGTTATCAAGGAAGACTTGACGAGGACGCGCCTTGAAATATTTGCTCTAAATAAATTTACAAGTAAAAATACTTGGATTTTAAATGGTGTTATTTATATAAAAGTGAATGATGTGGTACACAGAATTTCAGATCACAATGAACTTAGTGCAGTGACTGCAGTGGAAAATGCTCGGTAATGTAATGTTCTTTTATGGGAAAAAGTGGAATATAGATCTTGGCATCATTATGTAAGTGTATTTATATACTGATGCATACTATCGTTGAGTAAATCTATTGACAAATAAAAATAATTTTAGTTCGTTAAAAAAAATAGTGTACCTATCCATTTTTACGCCAAAATATCTCTAATTTCTATATATGTGAAAATGCCAGTACTGGTGCTATATTTGTTTAGTTCTTTGCTGGTTTAGTTTTTTATCTGGGTGTATAATTGTGAAGGTTTTGGAGATTCCCTTACAATTATATAAACGCAAATTCTTTACATTCGTTTAAATAAAATTTAACTATCAATTGTCGATATTTAATAACATGATTATAATCAGGAGCATTTCTGCTCTTCAGCTCTTTTTTTTCTTGTATTTTTGATTACAACTAAATTAGGAATGTTTGATGTTATAAATTTAAAGATATATTGCTAATGTTTGTTTTCGGTTTCTATGTGCTTCTGCATGGTTCTTATTAAAGATATTGTAAGATAATAAATACAGTAGATTAATTGCTTTTTTTTTCTTATATTTTTGATTACAACTAAATTAGAAATGTTTGATGTTATAGATTTTAAGAAATACTGCCAATTTTTGCTTTGGGTTCCATGGTTTTTATGGAAGAAATTGTTAGATAATAGATAGTGAGTAAATATTATTAAATATAATGCAACATAAAACATAACAATTTTATGGGCGACTTTACATGTTATCCAACATGCAGTTTTTCACTATACATATTTTTTATTTTTTATGTTTTTTGTGTATATTTTTTGTTATAAATAGTATGGGTTTTGCAGCGGGCAGGAGGCGCATGGTCTATCTTGGGGGAGTTGCGGGTGAGGGCGCTTTGTGGGATGGATGACGAGATCTTGGCGCTGTCGGACAGCAAAAATAATTTTTCAGTTGGTCATTTAAATATTAGATCAATAAATACAGGATTCGACGAGTTTACACAGTATATGTCTGAATACGATTTCGATATATGCTGCCTTACAGAAACTTGGCTCAGCCCAAATTTTGAAAGTGCCTCACTATATATTCCAGGCTATAAATTGCTAAGAAAAGATAGGAACGGCCGGGGCAATTTTAACCTTACGTTTGAGAGTTTTGAGTTTGTTGACATTGGTTTTAAAATAAAAAACAAGTTATATATTTTGCTAAACATATATCGGCCTCCTTCTGGAAGTATACCATGTTTCCTTGACAACCTGGAAGATATTTTGTCAATGATATATCCCCACTATGATTATATAATTTTAGCGGGGGATTTAAATATAGATTTTTTAAATCAAACAGTATACTTAGAAAAATTAATTAGCATCTTGGAGACATTCAATATTTCGCAACGTATTACAGAGCCTACTAGAGTAAATCACACTACAAATACATCCAGTCTAATTGACGTAATAATAGCAAATAAAGAATTAATATCACTGCGAGCAAAGTCATTGGGAATATCTGAATCCTTATCTGATCACAACCTAATATATACAGTTTTTAATATGCCCAAAATAGATAATTTTTTAAAACATATTAAATATCGTGACTACAAAAATATAAACGAAAATGATTTTCATCTTGATGGCTCAATAATACAGTGGGATAATGTCTATTATTCGCAAAACGTTGAAGAAAAAATTAATATATTTAATACTCAGATACTTGGTCACCTAAATAAACATATTCCGTTGAGAATAAAAAAGATCCGCGAAAAACCCTTTACCCCATGGATAACCAATAACATTAAATCGTTAATGAAGTTAAGGGATAACGCGCATCGCAGATACTTAAAATCTAAAAAAGAAACTCATCTAAATTATTATAGACAATTAAAAAACTACACTAAGCATGCAATTACTCGAGAAAAAATAACGTATTTTAATCAATTATCAGTAAAAAAAGGTAAAGAGTTTCGGTCAGCGGCAGATAAATTAAACCTTACTAGGAATAAAAACAGCACTGAACTACCTGAAAATTTGCTTGATGTTTCAGGTATTCACGATTTTTTTCAGTCTGTTAACAATCTACCAGACACTACCTCACAGCCTTTGATAAATTTTTATACTAATAACAGAATTGTCGACGCAGATTTAGAATTTACTCTTATCACCGAAGAAAAGCTCTTAAAAATTATTTCAAGTATCTCATCAAATGCTATTGGTGATGACGCTTATTCTATAAAAGATCTGAAATTGTGTTTACCTTTTTGTATAAAACCTCTAATTAATATAATAAATACATGTATTTTAGAAAATATATATCCAATGTTATGGAAAAAAGCAGTAATTAAAATCGCCAATCCTGTAGAATTTAAAGATCTTAGACCGATAAGTATCCTACCAGCAGTGTCTAAAATAATCGAAAAACACATCTTTTCTCAATTATCGGCTTTTTCAGAAGAACATAACATAGTACCGTTTTGCCAATCAGGTTTTCGAAAAAATTATAGCACTACTACCAGTTTAGTAAACATCGTGAACAAAATTCGCCTAAATGAAGAAGAAAAAAACTGTACATGCATGGCGCTTTTAGATTTCAGTAAAGCCTTTGACACCTTGAATCACAAAATGCTACTGGCAAAATTACACTATTATGGATTATCGGAAATTGCGATAAACTTTTTAACTAGCTATTTACACCACCGCCAAAGCAAAGTGATAGTCTGTAAGGGGACTGAAAAGATTGCCTCCCAGTTTTTGTCTATTACACAAGGAGTTCCACAAGGTTCGATTTTGTCACCATTACTGTTTTCAATATACGTAGCGGATATGTTTAAAGTGGTTAAATATGCAGAGCTTCAGCAATATGCAGACGACTCACAAATATATATACCCATTAACAACCAGAACGTTAATACAGTACAGGAACAATTCCTCGCGGACTTAGAAAACATAGAATCCTTTGCCGAAAATCACAATCTAAAATTTTATCCTTTAAAATCGCAAATTCTAGTCATAGGAAATAATGCCGTTGTCAGAAATGCCGTCCAGCAAAACCTACAAATATCCATCAGTAATAACCCAATTCCAATTGTTCGACAGGCTAAAAATCTGGGCGTAACTTTCGATGATGCACTAACCTTCGAATCTCATGTAAAAAATAAAGCAAAATCAGCTTACTTACGTCTTAAAAAACTCTATAAATTAAAACAGTTTCTAACATCCAAACAGAAATACCTTTTGTGTGAGAGTCTAATTATTTCACTGTTTGACTATTGTGATATTGTGTATGGAGATTCTTTAACGGTACGCACGAAAAAAATAATTCAAAAAATACAAAATTTTTGTGAGGTTCCGTATAGAAATCATATAACACCTTATCTAAATGAAGCTGCTATACTCAACATGGAAAATCGCAGGAAACATCATATGTACAAATTTATATACAGAGTAATAAAAAAAAATCAACCAGAATATTTAAGCCAAAATTTTTCCAATTTTCCTCGCACTCAAGGAACTAGAAATATTCAAAACTTTGTGGTTCCTTTACATAGAACAGCGGCCTTTCAAAGATCTTTTACATTCGTTGCCATTAAAATGTGGAATGCCTTACCAACTAACATTAAGAATCTTTCTATAAAAAGTTATTCTGAACACACAAAGAAAAAAACTACTTTTAGAACAAAGAACATTAACTAATTAACTCAATTCATTTCAATATAATTATATAGCTACTCAATTGCCAATTAAAAAAAAAAAATGTTAAAATAAAATTAATTAAAAGAAAAAACTAAAACACTATAAAGTTCTCCGACAAAACGCGCCCTGCATGGTTTCGTGGTTTCCTTTCTGCTCCCCTGCGGCCCCCTCGTCGGATATTTTTTGCGTCTTCCTGTTCCCCTTGCTGCTTTACCCTCGGCTTTACCTTATTACCTTATTATGGTGAATTTTTTTAGGTTTAATTTAGGATTATATGGGGTTAGAAAATCTAATATATTTAAAGCTGTTGAAAATGCTTAGTTTTAGTAATGGAAATACTGATATATCTAATAATTTCTATATAAAAAGATCAATGTAGGGCGCCTCACAATTGCTCTGAGTCCGCTTGGTGTAATTGCTAACGGTTATTTATAATCGAGAGGCTCACCCTTTTTGTCATGTAAATCATGTAAATTTTGTATTAAGAACCTATGTATGTAAAATGCTAATGATATCATATGACAAATAAACTATTTTTGAATTTGAATTTATACGCTCTGAATTCACTAAACACAGGAAGTTACATCCCAACGCATGCAAGGAAAGACTCACCATCGAGAGGAAAGAAGGAGGAAGGGGAATTATAGATACACAATCGCTAAATAAAAAACCAATTTACGAACTCAGAAAATTCTTCCACAACATACAAACTAACCTCCACAAGGCAATAGTGAATGCAGACAAGAATTATACACCGCTCGACCTGTCTCAAACGAGCCACGCAGCAGACGCACACAGTCACATCCAATCACAACTAGAAAAGATGAACACCTGGTCTAAAAAAACACTTCACGGAAGACCCTTACTACCATTATAAACCAACATCTATACTTGAAAACGAAGACTACAAGCTCTACTGGGACATTGACATCCACACAGATAAAACAATCCCCGCAAATAGACCCGATATCACTTTTCAATCCAAAAAAGAGAAAATCACTTATTTAATTGACATGGCTGTCCCCAACGACGAGAACATCCAAGCGAAATACATTGAGAAGATCGCCAAATACACTGACTTGGCAATGGAAGTAAAAAGGCTGTGGAAACAGGAAAGAGTCTTCATTGTTCCTCTCGTCATATCAGTAACAGGTCTCCCCCAACAACGTTTACACCGCATTTGGCTCAATTAGGACTTAATACAGACATTCACAGAAACATCCAGAAATCGGTCATTTTGAAAACATGTAGATAGTTAGATCATTTCTTAATACACAATAGTTGTTTTTTTTCCATTTCCTTTTTTTTATTTTTTGTACTAACTTGGTATAATCCCGTCAGTATAAAATACAACCACAGGAATACTGTGAGACAAGAAGTCATAAAAACAATAATAATAATAATAATAATAATATCCTTTATCGCCAACACTATCTCAATAATTAAGACAAAGCAACGTCAAGTCGATAAAAACAAAGTTAGCATTATTTATACAATTTAAGAATAGTGCAATAATTTATAAGACTTTAGATAAAATTTAATTAAAGTAATCAACAAAAATAGGGACAATCCATACAACGTTTAAAAAAAAACTGTATCATATAATAGAGAAATAAAGAGAATTAAAATGTATAAACAAACTAGAAAACATGTACCCAACAAGCATTCACTTCAGGCAAAATCAAATGAATACAGACAACTCTGCAATAGCCATTCGTTAGCATGGGTTTTAAAATGGTTTTCACTTTTCACTTGTCTGATTTCAGCAGGAAGCAAAAATAGAAGGTGGATTTATGAAGGGGGATCCTGAGATCCGTCCCACCCCTGGTCAACATCAACATGTTCTCCACACAATGCGCTCTATTCACGGGAAACGAGCCAGGATTCCTCCTAACAAACATTACCAAGGCCCTAAAGTAGAGAGTTGGTACCGTATTCAGTAGTAGCAAGTAATCTATTGAACGGGACTTTATTAAAAGCTTTTTCCTGGTCCAGATACAGGATATCAACAGCTTTGCCTTCATCTAGCATTTTTGCCCATTGATTTGAGCATTCAAGAAGGTTGGTTGTGGTTTGAGGTAAGAATCCGTGCTGGGTGGGTGGTATTATGTGGTTGGAGATCTAGAACCTTTTCTTCTGTGATTTGGATGTTTGAGATTTCGATAACTGTTCTGGTTTCACACTGGAGCATTGGCATTCTGAACAATGGGTTTTCCGAAGTGTATACTTTATGAAAGTGATCAGCAGAGGCCTCTGCTATTTGTTTGTTGTCAGTGATGATTTCCTTACTTTCTTGATCTTTAAGTATTAGCTCTGAAGTTTGACTACTGAGGCTCTGTTTTATGTAGTTGTAGAAGTGTTTTTCTTCCTTTTCTCGTAGGCTCTGCTCATTGGATTTTGGCGTTAGGATGTTAATTTTCAGCTTTTTGGGGTTTACTTTGATTAGGGTTTGCGGAAAGTACTGGTCAATGGTTGTTGTTATTATATTCTCAAGCATTCCATAGGTTAGGTCTCTCACTGCAAGTTGCTGAGTCAAATGCTCATTAATTGCACTGTAATTGGCTTTTTAGTAGTTTCTTTTATAGACTTTTTATTGTTGATTTTTTTTGGCAATAATGCCACAGAGATCGCTTTTTCCTATGGGGGGGCTGATATTATATATTGAAGATTAGTTTTTTGCTAGTTAGCAGCAAGTCAGGAGAGACAATTGGTTTCCACCAAACCTTGTATTTTCATTGACCATTTACCAGCTATTCCACTTTTGATAGTGGTTGAGAAATTCTAGATCAGACAGGCTGGGTGTCTCGAGTGTAAGTGACTTCCAGTTTATTTTTGGGTAGTTAAAATCCCCCAGTATGATGGTGCTGGGGTTGGTGGCATGGATTGTCATAAGCATTTCTATCAGGGCAGTGTTGTCGACCATGGTGATATTAGGTGGTCTGTAGACACATCCGACCAATAATCTGGTGGTACCTATTTTTATATTTACCCACATAGCATTTATTGAAGAAGGCAGTTTGTAGTTGCCATTTAGATTTGATTGAATACCTAACCCGTTTATTTAATTTTTTACCATGACACATACCCCTCCCCCTTCTTGCCCCTTGGCTCAGACTACTTTCATGCAGCCAGGTTTCAGTTATAAATATTATTGTTGGTTGGAGATCCTGTCTTTCAGCATGAAATTCATCCAGTTTGCTCATAAGCGAGTTTACATTGGTGTAATATATTTTGATTGTAGTTAAATACAAATGATTACCTAATAGTAACAGTAATATATAACATAATTTTTTTACAATTGCCTGTCAACATGAACACTATTAGCGAATTTAAATAGTCTAAAGTAATATATAAATTGCACCTAGGTGACCTAACAACCATATTTGCATGAAAACTAAATATTAAAAAATTATATACATACATACATATATATATATATATATATATATATATATATATATATATATATATATATATATATATATATATATATATATATATATATATATATATATATATATATATATATATATATATATATATATATATATATATATAACACCTAATTAATATTAAAAACTACCAAAGTAAGATAATTTTGTTTTAAAAGTTCATACAAAAAATACAACAAAAACAGCAATTCCTGAAATTTTGCCAATCATCTAGAATATGTCTATAGTTAAATTTATTTTACATTCCCATTATTTACAACTTCTTAATAGCTATCGATATGCTTAAGGCAAATATTATTGGGTAAAAAATAAGGAAAATAAAAGTTACCCAAAACATATATATGTGTATCGTCAGTTAAAGAGCCTTTGAAACTGTTGATATTTCTCATAAATAGTTTTTTTAGTGAGTGTTTTAAAGCATTTTAAATTAGTATATTTTCTTGTATCAGCAGGTAGCAAATTATATATCTCCGGACCTATGTAATTTATATATCTTAGGTTAAGATTATTGTTGCTTAGAGGTAGTAGTATTTGTCTGTCATTTCTAGTACATGTGTCATAGCTATGGTTGACAAAATTTTGCAGATTTGGGTGAACATAAATATAAGTACAGACTGTTGCTATATACACTGATCTAATGTTACAAATATCTTCATTAAAAAGCAAATGTTCAATAGTTCAAGATGGCGTCCAAAGAATTTGACACTGAAAATAGCTCAGTAAAAGTTCGCGAAAAACGTAGTGAAAATGTAAAATCGTGTGTATACACTGTAACAAAAGTCCCTCAACAGCGCAGCAGTGTGGAAAATGCTTTAAAAATGTGCCGTCATGTGCCGGCTTACGCTTGCGAGAGTTTTGAGAAAGTGAAAGAACCCTCTACCAGATGATAGTTAGAATTTTGGAAGAAAAAAACCAGGTACTGTATGAAAACAACCTGTTAAAGGAAAATCAGAAAAACCTTTAAGAAAAATTCCTTCCTTCCTTCCTCTTCAGTTTAACGGCCTTAAGCTACCTGGGCTATACGGCCGATGTGGTGGCTGCAAGAGATTTTAATAAGTTAGAATGTTGATATTTTGCGGCTTCAACCTACTCAGTTCAGTCTCCGCTCACAAGTGGTGAACAACTTGAGAATGATTGAGTGAGTGAGAAACTAAATAAGTGATGGGTGAGTGAGTAACAATTACTGCGTTTTCTGTATTTAGGGTGCATGCTGGATTAAAGCTTCCTGTTACTAGATGCCAGGAATGAATTTATGACTTTTATACCTTCCTGAGAGGCTAAAAAAACACTGGTCATGTTTAGTAGAATGAAGCCATTGATTGATTGGAAGGATTGAATGAATAAGTCAAAAGCCTGGGGAAATAGAGGGCATTCAAAAAATTATGGAACCCCACACTCACAGTTAGGATCTGGGTTTATTTTAATTCTAAAAAAGTGCTTAGGTGAGAGACAGTCGTCACTACGGATTCTGCACATTGTGACAATTTCCTTCCTACTCAATGATTTCATGTTTTTGAACCAGGCAGATTTGAACGGAGACTGGACGATCTCCCCATAAAATTTTCCTTTGGTTTGTGCTGTTTCTTTCCAGCGTTCCATTCATGTGTCCCAAAAGGATGATTTAATGGTTGGAAGAAACTCCCTATAATCCATAGCCACGTCAAGAGGTTCGTCAAGACAACAGCCTTTTTTAGCTAGGTAGTCTGCTTTGTCATTACCATGAATATTAGTATGACTGGGTACCCACCCAAACTCGACGTTTCTACCAATTGATAGTAATTCCATTAATTTATACTTTGTTTCTAGAGTAATAGAGTTATCCTTAGGTGACATATAACTGGTGATTCTCTATAACGCGATTTGACTGCCAGAAAAAATGACCATATCCTAAATGTCTGAGTTTTCAACAATCTTGATCGCATAAATTCAGATACGCAGATACTTATTAATAGGAAACTTATCCTTAGCTTTAATCAGGTGAAAATATTGTGAATTATCTACTTCTTTATCTAAGTTCATTTTAAAGAAGTTTGTTTCCTTAAAAATTGGCTGTTTGGCAAAATATGGTAGAGTTTGACTGACTTCAATGTGACTGAACATAGTTTGTGGAGACTGCTTCCACTACAGCATTATCCTCGATAGAAAAGGCTTTGATTAAAAACTTGACTGCCAGCCAATTTCTTCTAATTTCAAGCGACATTTCTCCTGCTTCTGATAATATTATATGAGTCGGTGTTGATTTCATGAAACCCAAGCAAACTCTAAGACTTTGATACTGAATTTTATCTAGTTTTGTCAACTGATACTTAGCACATTTATTTATAATTATACTACCAAAATCTAGATGAGACCTGACATAATCTTTATAAAACATAAGCATGGTCAAAGGATATGCTCCCCACCACGTGCCTCGCAAATATCTTAATATGTTAAGTGATTTCAGTGCCTTTTGACATATGTTATCTATTTGTTTGCCCCAAGTCAGATGATTGTCCAATAAAATCCCTAAGTATCTATAATTATTAACCCAAGAAATTGTTATTTTTAATTTTGACATGAAACGGATAACGGGAGTGAGAACGAATCCCCACCATCATAGCCGCGGACTTATTTGGAGAAAAGTTCAAATGATGTTCAACTGACCACCGGTTCAGACCTTCTAAGGCCTCATTCATAAGCGTAACCATTCGTTCTACTGCACTCCCAGAAATAGTAAGAACAAGATCATCTGCATATTGCAGAACTTTGATGAAGTCAGGCACATAGTCCTTTAGAGTGTTCACATAAATGTTGAGTAAAAGTGGGGATAATGGAGATCCTTGAGCGACCCCCTTGTTCGTCCTCTCTGGACCAAGAAGAACATTATTTAGTGGATCCCTAACGTAAATAATTTTGTCTATAAGAAACTTCAAAGCCAGATCGCAAAGATCCTTTGGGAAACCCAAATCACAAATCTTTTTGTAAAGCTTGGAAACACACACGTTATCATAAGCGCCTGTCAAATCCAAAAAAAACCACCAAACATTTCCTCCCGTTTGCTATTGAGTTAGTGAGTTCAGTGACAAGAGTAGTCAAGCTATCCATGACATCTCTACCCCTCGAAAACCAAATTGTGTGGGTTTTATTAATGTTTGGTTTTCACATAACCATTCTAGCCGAAGCTTAATTAGACTTTCCAGCACCTTTCCTATGCAAGAGGTCATACTAATTGGTCTGTATGAAGATAGCAATCCAGGGTCTTTATGAGGTTTAGGAATTAGTCCAACTATGGCGGTTTTTCAATCATCTGGAAACTCAGTAACTCCTCTCAGTAAGTCATTGAAAAATTTGAATAGAAATGTTATACAGTACAAAGGAAGGTTTTGAATCATAGAGTACGTGATAAGATCTTTGCCTGGAGCTGAATCCTTTTTTCCCTGGACTACTGACCAAAATTCACCGATAGAAAATAACCTACTCTGGTCATAATTAAAATTGTTTGGAGCCTCTGGATCAACGGTAGCTGTAGAAGTGAGGGATCTGAGCATTTCCTCAGGAACTGAAACGTCGATTGTCCATGGAGAAGAAATTGAATTCAGCGATTTTGCAAACCTTTTGACTGACTTCCATGTCTTACTGATATTACTTGAAGGATTTAGGTTTTCACAAAACCTCTGAAAACTTTCTCTTCTTTTGTCTCGTAACATTTTCTTACGCCCTAACCTTTCTGAAATGTATATACGACTCCTGACTAGGACTTCTGAAGAACTCACTCAAAGCGTTCTTTTTCTGAGCGATTGCTTGGACACATTTTACATCCCACCAAGGGTTGCCAACCCTGGTTGAGAGTACAGTCTGTGGAATCGAGAGCTGTGCCGCTGCCATGACCTGATCCCGAAAGTGTTGGTAGTCTTTGATTTCACTTCCAGAGAAGCTCGGATTGAAAACCTCCCAGCTAGCCTTTTTAATGTTAAATTTTTTTCGAAAATTAGCTTTCGAACCTGAAAGCTCATCAAAACCACACATAAAGGGAAAATGGTCGCTCATGTCTATATAATCTGTAAGAACCATCCATCCTGAACAATTGTTAAAATTTGGTGAGACTATGGCAATATCTGGAACACTCTTATTTTGATTGGGGGCAGTGATTCTTGTTGAATCACCATTATTTAAGCAGATTAGACTGAAGTCAGATATCAATTCGTGAAGGATGTTACCGTTTCTATTATTAGTGCCTGAACCCCACAAATAGTGTTGTCCATTTAAATCACCTAAAATTAGGAACTTTTTTGTGAAATTTTGTTTATTAATTCTGATAAATTATCCAAAGACAGTAGTTGATTAGGTGGATTGTAAATAATAACTATAATAAATGATTTAGTTTCTAAGGCAAGGCACTGAAATCTATCTAAAAAGTTAATATTTAAATTTAATGGTTATAAAGCAATATTTCTTTTGAACATTCCGGCTATGCCCCCTTTACCATCTATTCGGTCTTGTGTAATGATGTTATAATTCTTTATATTAAAATTTTGATTTTGCTTCAGCCACGTCTCATTTAGTGCTATTATATCAGGTTCAACCTCCTTAATCAACTCGATCAAGGTGTCTCTGTTTGAAATTATGCTTCTAATGTTCCAATGAACTATCCTCATTATTGTAACTAATGTTTAAAAGATAGATTATTTAACAGAAATTTAACTGAAAAAACGCTTTTGATTAAGGATGCATAAAACTGATAAAAGTATGGAAAAATCAAGAAAAATGGAGAGTATTAATGGTTAATTTTCATTAGAGTGTACTGGATTTCTTATTTTTTTTTTAAATTCTAAATCTTGCGTTTTAATGATTTTTCGGGTGGTCCCTGTGAACCTATAACATCTTGAATTATTGATTGTTTTGTTTCTTTAAGAGATTCAAAGATTGTTTTTGCCGATACTTCATCGCTTGCGTCCATATCAGATAATTCGTATTGGAAACTAAGAAATTGCATTGGAGATTGCCGATTTAGTGCAGATTCCTGTCGTGATGGTGAATCAAGCATCGATGAATACTTCACTCTAGCCTGACTCGGGAAAAGTGCCCCCCTATGCTTAGCTTGGTCATAACCTGCCATATTAGTCCTATGAGTTTTGGGTTTTTTGGCTTGGCTGGCATAAGTGTGTGTGAGTGATTGTTTTGGGAGTCTCTGGCTTGGGGACGATTCTGCTTGAAGGGAATTAGGAAAATGATCGAGATTAAGATCAGACGTTTCTTAAACTGCCCCTTCCTTAGGATACATTTTATTGGCTTCCATAACCGATATATTATAGTCAGCTATTGCCTTGTTAATTTGTTTTTGTCGCAAATATTCCTTGCATTCTCTGCTTGATGCTTCATGGTTGCCATCACAGTTGAGGCACCTTTTTGTAGGGCTATCCTTTTTATCAGTTTTCCTTCTCGTGTCCCTCCCCACAGTATAAGCATCTAGGAGAATTTCTGCATCGACTTTGATGATGACGAAAATTTGAGCAATTATAGCACATTAGTACTGGCTTAATGCAAGAAGCAAATTTACAACAGTGGTTCCTAGCCAATAGTTTATCCCTCAACAATTCTAAATCTCAGGTCATAAATTTCTCTCTTAGACATACTGAACTTGAACATCCATATCTAGCTACTTGACCTGGGAAAATCACATTATACATCTGTCTAAGAAATTGTCCAAATTGTAGAATATGCCATACTATCCTGGTGTCATTCCACTCACATCGGTAAGGTTTTTGGGCAACAACGCAAGTGTGTCCGTATTATAAGAGGTTTGGGTTACAGAGACGATTGTCGTCAATCTTTTGTAGACTTGGGACTTTTAACCATGCCAAGCATATATATACTGCAATGTTTACTGTATGTTAAGCAACATTTGCACATCTTTAGAATGCATAAACATGATCATAACTACCTTACTAGAAATAATAAAAATCTTGTCCATGACTTTGGCAGACTTGAGAGAGCCAGAAATAGCACTAGGTATTTTGCAATAAAGTTCTTTAACAATCTACCAGCAAACGTCAAAAATTTAGATTTTTCCCAGTTTAAAGAAAAAATTAAAAGGTTTTTGATTTCAAATGCTTTTTTCAGCTATGATGAGTTCTTCATGTCTAATTTTAATGTTTGATCTGTTTCTTTAAAAAAAAAATTGAATTGTAAATGTGTATCTTTTAAAATGTGTAATCTTGTTTTAAGTCTAAAATTTTAACTTGTATTATTTATATTAAATTTTATTTAATTTTATATTTTTGAAGTCAAAAATAGTGTAAAAATGCAAAACTTTGTATACTTTTACTAATAAACTGAAACTGAAACTAAATGTGTTGGATATAATCTATTTTTTCCAACATAATTTTAAGTATATATTTTTGTGTTATATTTAATGAATAGTTTATTGTTATACAGACCACCCCAGACCAGGATACCGTAACTTATAATTCAAACTCAGTTTATTCACTAAAGAACACAAACATATGATATAAAGTTCGTCATAAAGTAAACTAGTGCTATTGTAACTTAAGTAAATTACTGTCACATTCATATCTTTAAATATAAGTTAGAAAGAAAACTGGAAAATTATACAAAATTAATAAAGAAGAAAGAAAGACAACACTAAGAATATACAGCAACAAATTAAATTAGATGAAGAAGAGGCGTCTTTAAGGCAATAGAAAGTTCTGTCATTTAGAAATTTTTTTAGTTTCTTCCCAAATATTCCTATGGTGGGGGCTTGCTTGATTTCTTCGAGTAACTTATAAATTCTGATACAAGCATAGTTTGGTGATTTTTCATACATTGCTGTGGTATGCCTAGGGAAGATTAGGTTGGTAGCAGAATGTCTTGTAGAGTAGTTGAGGTTATCGCTACTGTCCTGGAATTCACTCCTGTATTTAAAAACATATGTTGCAAACTTTAGGATATAGATAGATATAGTAGTGAGAATTTTATAGTACCTAAAGGTATCTCTGCAGGTTTCCAGTGGCTTCAGTCTAAACATCATTCTGATCAATCTCTTCTGAGCTACAAAGACCCTACGTACATTGACTGCTTGACCCCACAGAATTATATTGTAAGTTAAATGGGGACAAGCCAAGGCATAGTAGGATGTTATTAGGGTGGACTGTGGTACAGGATGAAAAACACCATTCATTCAACCCATTACAGACATTATGTACCTTCTCAAGGCTTCAGGTTCATCGGTCGCGGATATGGCAACAGAGGTATCATCAGCAAACTTTACAGTCATTCCAGGCAAAGACAAATCGTTCACAAACAAAACAAAAATGACGAGTGCAAGTACAGATCCCTGGGCTGCTCCAATATCAATGCTGTACTCTGACGAACGTCAGTTTCCCATCTTGACTATGAGTTTTCTTTCAAATAAGAAGGACTTTATTAAAGATAGCGCATTGCCTCTTATACCAATGTTGTAGAACTTTGCCTCCACAAACTCCAGATTCACTGTGTCGAAAGCCCTAGATAGGTCAAAAAACATGCCGATAATCGATCCGATTTTGCTCCAGCTCATTATGTATAAACTGTAGTAGCTGGAATGCTGCTGTCTCTGTTGATTTTCCTCTCCGAAAGCCATGTTGATCGTCCTTTATGAGTTTGTGATAGCCCAAGAAGTTCACCAGTCTGTCATAAAGAGCATGCTCAAATATCTTTGAGAATATACTGAGCATCGACACTGACCTGTAGTTCTCCATATCAAAGTGGTTGCCCTTTTTAAATATAGGAATCACAGTGGCTAGTTTTAGCGAAGTTGGAAAGATCCCACTCTCAAAGGAACAGTTTATTAATATTGTAAGTGGCTGTTCTATCTCCCTGCGGACTCTTTTGATTACTTTTGTAGGGATACCATCGAAGCCAGTTGATTTTTTATTCTTTAACCTACCAATAATACTTCTGACTTCTTCTTGTGTTACAGGATTTAAAAACATTGTGTTTATTTGTAAGTCCATGACTGTTTGGATTTTTAGAAATATGGTCCTTGAAATGTTCTCCTATTTTTTCCTGTGCAATATTGGCGAAGTATTTGCTAAAAGTTTCTGCGATTTCTTTATGCCCGGTTAATTTACGATCACCAACCATTAGTTCAATTGCTTTGTTTTTTTTTTACTTCTGTTCAGCTCTTTGTTTACTATGTTCCATATCTCTTTGGATTAGTTACTGGAGATTTCTATTTTGGTTTTATTGAAATTGATTTTAGTATTGGTCACAAGTTTTTTATAAGACCTTTTCATATCTCGATACTGCTGCCACATTTCATCAGTGTATACTTGTTTTGCTAAGTTATAGGTGTCTTTTAATCGAGTTTTTTCGGAGGTATCTTTTCACCCTACGGATCTATTGGAGTTTCTGCAGACCATCGGCAGCATCAAAAATAAAAGCTCTTCTGGCGAGGATGGGCTATCGGTCAGGATATTTCTTTCGCTGCCTGATAATGCCCTTGAAGCTCTTTCTGGGGCAATTAACCACTCGTGGCTTGAGGGTGACTTTCCCTCTTGCTTGAGGAGCGCTCTGGTGATTCTGTATAAGAGGGGCGAATTGGATGTTCCGAGTAATTTTCGACCCATTTCTTTGCTTTCTGCATTGTCAAAAATAATTGCGAAGCTGGTTACGGTCCGCATGCTGTCCTTTCTTTATCAACATCAAATTTTACATCCCAGCCACTTCAGCTTTCAACCTGGGAAACGTACAGATGATGCGATTTTTCATTTCTTGGAACAAGTCTACTTGGGACTTAATGATGGCGACTCGGTTGCGGCGGTGTTTTGCGACTTGTCAAAGGCTTTTGACTGTGTGAGTCGTGAAATACTTTGTCGAGTGAGATTGGTTTGGGAACGGCTAAAACCGTTTGCCATTCATTTGTGGAGTCGCATTTACGCTATGGAATTGTCTTTTGGGGCAAAGCATTCTTCAAAAACGAGCAGTGAGCAGACCACTATTTAAATTTAAAAAAATATTAACTTAAACATCATTGTTTGTCTTGGAAACGGTTCGCATGATTTATAAACATAAGAACAGAAAGCCTATGCCAGACCATTCCTATGACACCCGCCAGTGTCATAATCTCTGCTTGCCAATCCCATCTTAAACCATTCTCTGATTTATGAGAGCAGGAAGATGTTTAACCATCTTCCTGTGGTTGTTAAGGGTTGTGCTACTTTGAGGTCCTTCAGAATTTCTATGAAGGAATGTTGATTGAGAAAGCTTATTATGAGTTGGGGGAATTCTACTGTGATACTTTTTAATATTGCACATACCTAATCTTTGTTATTTTATTCTAAATCTATTTTAATGTTCATTATTTTATTTTATAGATCACTTTTAATAATTTTTATAGATTCATTTTTGTTTTGTTTTGTAAAAATGAACTGTTGCTTTTATATGTGATACTGTTCATGTTATTTTTTTTTTGTTTGACTAATGCTTTATTTGCTGTTATTACTGTATTACCAATTTGACCCTTGTACATTGTTTTCTCTTTTATGTTATGATACCCCGTTTTTTTTCTCAACTTTTTATAGGTATTAAATATTTTTTGTAATTTTATTTTGTAATAGGCTTTGTCAATAAGATAAAGATCTTTGACAATAAAGCATATTTTGATTTGATTTGCATGTTTCAGAAACAGGTCTCGTAACAGAATTTACATACAACTGAAAGCCAAAAGCACTCATTAGAGCGAGATAATTTGCTACATGATTGTCTTTTTTGTCCAAAATGTTTATGTTAATATCCCCTATAAATATTTCAATATTGTTTTCAGTCAAGGTTTCTAAGTAAGTATGTAGGTCAGTATTAAAGTCTGCTTTAGGGATTGGTGGAGGTTTACACATGGCTGTTAATCCAAATGTTATATTATTTACTTTGAAGTCTGGCAGAAAGAGGCACTCGAATTAGTTAATTGAATTTGAAAATCACTTATCACTATTTTTTATTCCGACAAGCGAGATAGAGGTTTTTGATGTTATCATGAGTCTTCCAGACAAGTATTCTGCAGGAGTGGATGAAATTCCGGTTTTCCTTTTAAAGCACGTAGCTAATAGAATTTGCATCACATTAACAACTATAATAAATAATTGTTTCGGCATGGGAATCTTTCCTGACCAACTTAAAATTGAAAAGGTGGTCCCTGTTTTCAAAAAAGGTAGCATACATGACCCTTTAAACTATAGGCCTATGTCTATCCTTTCATCGGAGTCGAAGATATTTGAAAGGATAAGGTATAAGAGATTATTAAATTTCCTCTTAAATTGCAACATACTTAACTTGACATCAAAATATTTTTTGTCCTATCAAAGGCCTTCGATACCATCAATCATGAAGTGCTACTGAATAAGTTAGATAAGTATGGCATAAGGGGTATCAGCTTGAGCCTGATATCATCATATCTAAGTAATAGATATGAGGTTTAACTGTGTTTCTCATGGAGGACAGCAACACTATTTTGAACAAATACTTGTTAAAATGGGTGTCCCACAGGGTTCTATACCAGAATGGCTTCTCTTTTTGTTGTATGTGAATGACCTACCGGGAGCATTGTGAGGCGGGCATATTTGCCAGTATGCTGATGATACATCTGTCATTCAGTGTAACCTTACTCTTTATGCCCCTTCGGTGGTTTGTTCAGCTGCAGCTGGACAGATGGTGGCCTGGTGTGAGTCTAATTTTCTTAAACTAAATGCAGACAAAACGGCATTGCTTCTTTTCACCAAAATGAAATGCTCCACTTTTAAGTCTCTCTATGTAAGACTCAATTCTAAGTCCATTCAAAATACAGAATCTGTTGAGTTCCTCGGGATGCATGCGGATTTAACTCTGAGTTGTGGGTTTCACATCTAAAGACGAAGCTTAGCTCTGCATGTGCACTGATTCGTAGGCTGAGGTGCATGGTGTCATTTGAGAGCCTCAGAATTGTCTACTTTTCATATGTGTAGTCACTATACTATGGTATGGAATAATTTTCTGGGGAGTGTGTTTAGACTCCAGAAACGATTGATTAGGTATATGATGAGACTGCATCCTCGAACATCATGCAGACCCTATTTCATTGACAAAGGAATCCTTACAGCCCCGTTCCTATATTTTGTAGCTCTAGTCACCTTTGTAAAAAAATATCCAAATCCAAACAAACCGGAATATGTATTCTGAAGCTATGGCTATTTCAACTCGAAATTTTAGTACACTCCGATCTCCTGGTCACAGCTCTACCTACTTTGAGAGAAGTCCATATTACCAGTGCATTGGAGCATTCCAGCTTTTACCTCCTGAAATCAGAAATATGGAGGGAGCAAAGAGATTCAAAAAAGCTGCAACTGAATTTGCTAAAGTAAAATGTTTTTATTTAAATTTGACTTTTAATTATATAGTTGTAAGTACGTGTGATTCTAGTCTTTCAGTTTCGATATTTATGGAACTTATTATAATTGTGTTAGTTTGCCTTATATGTGAAATATCTTGTCATAGCCTTAAAAAAAAATTTAAAAAATGCAAATATTTTATTCATTTATGCTAGATTTTTAATTGTATAGATAGAAAATTTGTAGAATTTAAATAGTTTGACGTTGCCTATTATCCGTTTACATTCGTTAAGTTCTATGTTTGGCATTTTAAATTGTATTGGCAAAGTTTACTGAATAAAAATATAAGTTGCGGCACTTGAACACGTGACTCGATTTACCTATTCCTCGCGTCCCGCCCCGGCTGATACATTCTGGGTACTGGTCGGGTCTCCGGCACATACACAGTTGTGCTATATAGTGAGACAAATTTTTTTTTATTTCTTTGACAAATATGAGCCAATATGCCTATTAGATTTTGCTCTGTAAATGGTTGTAAAAAACAGTTTTATCAATTCCGTCGTTTCGTCTGTCGGTCTGTATGTCTGTCTATTAGTTCGAGACATAGCTTAAATACTACTTACTCGATTGACTCCGGATTTTGACCAAAAATTAAGGGTCATATGAGGATGAACTATAATATGTTAAAAAAAATTGTTAGAGTGGTGTATTATTTGGGGTTAAGATCCAGTAAAAAAAGCAAGTCTTTTTTTAAATTGTCGATGTTTCCCAACTTTATTGTTGCATCCTCAGAACACATATAGATTCTATATCCTGCATGAAACCCATATTATCAGTCTTTACCTACCGTTGGACTGCAGATATTTCCCAGATATTAAGTTTCTAAATGGTTTTCGTTAACGATCCTTTTGTTGTTATATTAGAGTGATGTATTATTTGGGGTTGGGATCCAGTAAAAAAACAATAGATTTTTTTAAACTGTCGACGTTTTACTATTTTATTGTTGCATTCTCAGGACACATAAATTCTATATCGTGCACAAAACCCGTATTTTCAGTTTTTACCTACTACCTGAGCCCACAGTTATTTCCCAGATATTAAGTTTCTAAATGGTTTTCGTTAGCGATCCTCTTGTTTTTATGTTAGAGTGGTGTATTATTTGGGGTTAGGATCCAGTAAAAAATAAGACTCTATTTTTAAATTGTCGACATTTCGCAACTTTATTGTTGCATCCTCAGGACACACATATATATATATATATATATATATATATATATATATATATGTATATAGATTTTATATCCTGCATGAAACCCATATTATCAGTCGTTACCTACTCCGTTGGTTCGCAGATATTAAGTTTCTAAATGAGTTTCAATAATGGTGTTCTTGTTGTTATGTTAAAGTAGTATATTATTTGGGGTTAGGAAATATCTGAGGACCAAGGGAGTACTGATAATATAAGGCCCATTAGCTCTATTAGGTTACCTCGCTGAGCAGCTATCGGGCGAGGGGGCGCGAGGGTGAGGCGGGGTTTGTGACGTCGATTGGCGACCCGGTCTGACAAGGAGGCCAGTGTATTGCTTATTCAGCTTGACCTTTGCGTTGCGATAGATGTCAGTTGTGTTTTTCAGAGTATTTTCTTACTTCCTCATGTGAAAGTTTTAAGACATTTTCGTCTTTCTGTGTACATATGTGAATATTTTAAGAGACTTTTTACGTAAATTATGAGTAAAGTATGAATGAAAATAATTACAAATAGACAGTAGTAAGACCAAGGTTATTTATAAGAATGAAATATTCAAATGAACTCAGGTCTCACTGATGAGGGGCCAAGTCTGGAGTTTCGAAGCTAAGACACAGACTACAGACACAGGGCTTAATCTAAGGTGTGTGCACCCGTGCCAAGGGATGGATGGCATCTGAGCTCAAATCAGGTGTCGTAAACGGGGCCTCTGGGACACCGGGCGACCTCCCTGAGACAAAAATAGCCTTGAAACGGTAATGCGAGGCTCTGCCGTGGTGAACCAACCTTTCCCTAGCTACTCGTGGGACTCGTATGGAAAAAAATATGGGCCAAGAAAACCCAAACGAGGGGGGTCAAACTCTCGATCTTCAGGCAACTGGAGAACAAACCACGGCGATGGATCAGCTGATCCTGGAAACACCTGAGGTTGGACAAGAATCTTTCTCGGTGTAGGCTATGGAAGTTGTTCCACCGTCACCAACAATGATGGCTAGAGATGTCTCGCCATCAACGGATGCAATTTCATCTGACCAGGAGAGGGAACACTTAAAAATCCCCATCCCAGGTTAAAGATGGAAACAAAGCTCAGGATGAGGGGAGCCTTAAACTGAAAAGAAAACGACTTCCTCGATGTTGACGAAGGGAGTTATCCAACCTCCTAAAAAATGGTGTACCATATCACACCGCTTTAGAGAAGGTGCTGCAAATGAAGCAGACACCTCAGCAAGAAGATGGTAAACCTCCGAAGGCAGAGGTGAAAAGCTCCGAACAAAACCTGCAGCCAGAGTCGGAAAAAACCGATTCCGGTGCTGCAGGTGGCAGCAAACGCCTGAGGTCAGATGATAGCACTCCTGAGTCTTCTAACAAGAGGGCTCGGGCGGGCCCATCTGCTCCCACATATGGGGCTGTTACTGGGGGTCCAGAGCCGGTTTGGTCCACCCTGAACATCCCAGTAACACCCTTATCAGGGATCAGCTGAACGCCCTGCGCCTGGAGGTGCTGAGCGCTGTTCGGCGGATCCCAGAAGGAGGCCCGCAGGTAAGATTCCAGGCCTGTACGATAAGGCCTGGAATCTTACCTCCAACTGGCTGGAAGATGCGGCAAAGCAATTCCCACTAGCAGAGAGCGCAAAGGTCAAGTTTGTGAAGAGGAAAGACCTTCCTAAGACTCATGTCTGCGTGGTATATCTTCCGGACGACTCGAAAGAGAGAGAGAGAGGAGAGAAGGAGGGCTGCAGGAACCGAAGAAGACAATCCAGACTGCAACCGAAGGAGGCAGCAAAAAGCTGCCTTTCAAGGAATCTGTAGCTGGATCATCAAAAGGTTAAAGCAGCGACATTAAACAGGCTACCCAATCTGCGAAAGGCAAATCCTTTCCGGGCAGGAAGCCTATCAAGAAGAAAGGTCCAAAAAAGGGCAATGAGAAGAATTGGTAAATCTCTTGGTAAGTTAATTGAGTGCAGCTCGGAGAGAAAACCCAGAGCATGTATCCTTATCAAGAAGAATATAAATTATTCAGAGTTCTGCACAAGAGACGTGGCAGCTATACACGTCTCACTGCCGGATAGGGAGAGCAAGACGGAGTTAATCGTCTGCTCTGCTTTTTTCCCCGGGGACAGGGAAGCAGAAGAACCGCCTCCGAAAGCAGTGAGCGACTTAATCGCGCACTGCAAACGGAAGAGATTAAAGCTAGTGATTGGATGTGATGCCAACGCACACCATGTAGCATGGGAAAGCACGGACATCAACCAAAAAAGTAAGTCACTTTTTAACTATTTAATGGGAGAGGAACTCTTGTAAATAACTCGGGGTCTGAACCAACTTTTGTTACTAGAGTTAGGAGAGAGGTTCTCGATTTAACAATTAGTACAAGCTTTATTAGCAATAAAATTTCTGACTGGAAGGTGTCACCTGAACCATCGTGCTCAGATCATAGACACATCCAGTTTGATATTATAGTAGGCCCCAGGCCTCAGGTTAAATATCGTGACGCAAGAAGCACAGATTGCACAGCTATAAAACGTCTCTACAATCCAATCTCTGCTACGCGTCTACCTCAGTCAATAATCGTGAACAACTAGAGTTTGTGACGGACCAAATCACAACCGCCATAATCTCATCATATCACAAAAACTGTCCACTGAAGGTGAAAAAAGACAATAGAAATACACCTTGGTGGAACAATAACCTGAATAAATTAAGGAAAGAAGTTCGTAGACTGTTCAATCGAGCTAAAATATCAGGTGAATGGGACCAATATAGAACTGCTTTAACAAACTACAATAAAGCAATCAGGAAAGCCAAAACAGAGTTGTGGAAAAAGTTCTGTGAGAGTAGGGGTAGTATGCCCCATCACTCTATGATGCAATTACTGAAAGAGGGGTAGAACCCCTTATATGTGACTGGATAAGGCAATGCTTGAAAACAGGAAAATAAAACATCTCTACAGGACGAGATAGTGAGCTTTAGAGCTGCTAGAGGGTGTCCACAGGGAGGCGTGTTATCGCCCTTGCTGTGTTCACTAGTGGTGGACAATCTGCTGGCTGTGGCTCGGCTGTGGGAGGTTGATCTGCAGGCATATGCCGATGATCTAGTCATCATAGTAAAAGGAAAGGCTGAAGAGGAAATCTCAGCAACCTTTCAGGAAGTACTGAACACCACACTAACATGGTGTGAGAGGGAAAAGATGTCTATCAACCCTAAAAAAATAATACTAGTCCCCTTCACAAAGAAAAGGAATCTGGAGAGACTTCGACCACCTTCCTTAAGGAGACAGGTGATACCATTTTCAGCTAAAGTGAAATATTTGAGAATTATACTGGATAAAACGCTGAACTGAAATGCTCATCTGAATAAAATAGTTCAGAAAGCTAAACTATCCCTGTGGACCTGCTGTAAAATCTGCGGGAATCTATGGGGTACGAAACCAAAACAGCTATACTGGCTGTACCTAACGGTCATAAGACCAATGACAGCCTATGGCTCTGTAACCTGGTGGAGGAAGGGACAACAAAGTGTTGCCCAAGCCAAACTGAGTGGACTGCAGAGACAGGTTTGCCTGTCAATTACAGGAGCGATTCGCTCCACTCCGACAGCGGCCATGGAGCTCCTTTTGAAACTTCCACCACTCCACCTATTTGTGGAAGGGGAATCAATGAGGACAACATACAGACTCCATCATGTTACCAACAGCATGGTGGATAGAACGAGTCTCATGGAATCATCCAACACGCTGAAAGTTGTGAAAAACCACTACATGTTGGGAATGCCATAGGACATGCTACCAAAAACTGTTAGTGCACAGCAACCCTACTCCGTGATCTTCCCAGGGAGAGAGGAGTGGGATCAGAATAAATCTGATCTACTTAAAGGAGAGCTGTGGCTCTTCACGGACGGCTCCAAAACCAATAAAGGTGTAGCAGCTGGAATACATGGGGTAAAACTGAAGGTTGATCTGTCAGTAAGCCTGGGAAATAACACCTCAATATTCCAAGCAGAAGTGCATGCTATCGAATTTTGTGTTAGAATGTTGCAGGATCAACAAACAACACATAAAACGAAAAAAATATTCTCGGATAGTCAAGCGGCCCTTAAAGCACTTGAAGCGAGTCATTGTACATCCAAAACAGTCTGGAACTGCCAACATGCTGGCATGAGGAGTGACAATAAAATCGCTCTTATCTAGATACCAGGACATGCAGGTTTGGAGGGAAATGAGTCTGCGGACCTTCTAGCAAAGAAAGGAGCAGAGACGAGATTCGTGGGATCTGAACCAGCTTTAGGAGTATCCCACGAAACGGCCAAGCGCGCAATTTTGGACCTGGTTGAGGAAAAAGCTAATCTCTATTGGTTTGGACTGCCAGGCCTGTCCCATGCAAAGGCATTTATCCCCCTTCCTATGAAGAAGAGGATAACAGAAAGTCTGTTAAGTATGAACAGAATTAAGCTCAAAACAGCGGTAGGCCTATACACTGGCCATTGTGGTCTAAGACATCACAGGCACAGGATGGGGCTTGAAGACGAATCCGAGTGCCGCCTATGTATGGAGGATGAAGAGACAGCCAGACATGTGCTATGTGAATGCCCAGCAGGATAAGTTCTTTATTTTCGGTGGAGATATCCTGCTGCCTGAGGACTTGAAGAATACCTCCCCAAAGGCAATAATAAGACTCACTGAGGACTTAGAGTTGCTCGGGGAAGTGTAATCATAGGTGTGAGCCATAATAGACCACAGAGTCGCAGTGGAGGGTCGGTTTGATCCACTCACTTTTAACCTAACCTAACCTAACATGTACTGAAGTAAACACTATTCCGAACAAATAAAAAAAAGTGGGAAGTTCCGGGTAAAGGAAATTTACCGATTTTTTTATTTATATAATAAAAATATTGTATTCTTAAATTCAATTAGCAGGTAAGTAACAATTTAATATTAAATTCACTATACTACTACTTAAATAACATTTCTAATCCATAAAGCAGGTAATAAACATGATATACACAACTTTAGACCCATAAGCTTAATGAATAACTTTGGAAACATTTTTGAAAAATGTCTGAAGAATCGACTTATTAAATTCTTTACAGAAAACAATTTTCTATCTAAAAATCAATTCGCATTTGTGGGGGTTCTTAGTACTAGTGATGCTATCTGTGAACTTGTTAGCCAAGGAATGGCAAACTTGAACACAGGGGAGAAGAGTATTTCTGTTTTTCTGGATTTTACAAAGGCATTTGACACGGTGCCTCACCATCAGCTTCTTGGTGTTCTAGAAAACTATGGGGTAAGAGGTATTGTGTTAGATGTGTTTAGGTCATATTTGAGTGATAGAAAACAGATAGTCAAAATTAGAGAATCTTACAGTAACGCTATAAATATGAAAATTGGTATTCCACAAGAAACTGTCCTCAGATCAATTTTATTCATTCCCTACATAAATTCATTGACAGCTATGGACTTGAATGGAACTATAATATCATAGATGACACCGTTTTAATCTTTTCGGGCAAATGTTGGGATGAGGTAAGGAGACAGACGCAATTGGGGCTGAGTAAGATCAAAAATTGGTTAGATTATCACAAGTTATCACTAAATTTAAATAAAACACATTATATAGCTTCTCCAAAACTTCGGCCACTCGCCCTGATTTTACTAGTATATCAGTAGAAAATTTTGAAATTGACATAAAAGAAGTCACTGAAACAAAATATTTAGGGATCATGATTGACAGACACCTGAAATGGGATAAACATACTTTAAAAATAAAAAATAGTATAAGAAAACTAATTCATAAATTTTATCTTCTACGAGAAATATTATCTCAGAGTCTTTTAATTATGATATACAGAACACTGGTGGAATCCTTAATAATGTATGGTATGGTAATGTGGCCTGGGGTGGGCTGTACAGCAGTGCACTAGAACAATTAAATGTTACACAAAATTTTATTTTTAAAATAATCTACAACAAAGAAAAGCGTTGTCCTACTTATTTATTGTACAATAAGGAAATATTTAATGTAAGATCCTTATATATACTCGCAACATGTTCATATTTCCATAATAAGAGAATAAAGCTAAAAGCTATATCAATCATCAGTATGGAACCAGAAACAAAATTCAGATCCCTAAAATTTATAGAAGCATTAATCATAGATTTCTGAACTATTTGGGCCCCAAGTTTTACAATTTGCTGCCACCAAATATTCGACAAATAAAGAAACAAAAAAAAATTACTAAGGCATGTAGAGGATATATAAACGGGTTGTACCCAATTGCACATAGTGCTACAAAATTTGTAATATAATATAATGTAAATATAATTAACTTAGGGTTTAGGTAAAAAATATTTAACAGTACAACTAACAGTAAGTAGTTAAAACATAATAAATACAATTTACACATGCTAAAAATATAAAAGTAAATTTAATTAAAATGAAAACCATCATTTAAATGTATCACAGGTAAAACAAACAAAGTGGACATTTATTTTAATTGGTGTCTAATTCGACTCACAGGAATATGAAACACATCTTCCCAAATCTCGTTAGCAGCTGTCATTGCTCTATTAATGGCAGTAAACTGGCCGTATAATGTACGATGACGTTCCAGGGAAAATGTGCTAGTTACCCTGAGATGTCTACTGGGAACATGAAAGCTTAACAAGGACAAGAGATCAGGACATTTAATATGATTTTGCAATAAATTACAAATAAGTAGTTGATCATTTACTCTTCGTCTATTACTGAGAGACTTAAGACCAAGGAGATTCCTTATTTGACAGTAATCTATGGATTCCGAGGGTATTCCTAGTTTAAAGGCAGCATAACAAAGAAATTTGTTCTGGACCCTTTCAAGGACATTTACCTGCACTGAGAAGTGAGGTGACCAAACACTAGTGCTGTTCTCAAGATGAGATCTTACCAGGGAGGTGTATAATACCCTAAGCGTTCACAGATTAGAGAAATCCCTGGTAGTATGTTTCACAAAACCCAACATTTTCAGTGCCTTGTTACAACAGGCCTCGATATGACTTGCAAATGTCAGTTTGGTATCAAATACTACATGTGTTACATTATTCAATAAATAATCATTTTTATTAGGTTGAATTTTCCTGGACAACTGTATGTATTTACATTTATCTGCATTTAAAGTCATTCCATTCACATCACACCACCTTTGGAGCCTCAGAAGATCATCCTGCATCTCCCCAGCAGCGCTATGTCCATCAATTGCTCTAAAGACTTTTACATCATCTGCATAAAGCAGGATATTACTATGGTGAAAACAGATTACGATATCATTGATGAACAAGTTAAATAGGAGAGTGATGGCCCCTTTGAGGCACACCAGATGTAACCTCTATCTCGTCTGAATAAAAAGTTTTCACCTTAACCACCTGTTTACGTCCCGTAAGGTACGAACACCACCACACGATCATCGAACCACACACTCCATATTTAGACAGCTTATCAATCAGCAGTGCATGAGGTACTATATCGAAAGCCTTTGAAAAAATCGGTATATATGGAGTCCACCGAAAATCCATTCTCAAGGGCTTGCAATATTGCACGTTCATACACTAGGAGGTTTGTAGTTACTGACAGTCCTCCTGTAAATTCATGCTGTTGTGGGATAATGACATTAGTGAAACATGAAGTTAAAAAGTCTGTGACAAGCTACTAAAATATTCTTGGAAAATGGGAAACCAACGAGATGGGTCTGTAATCCCTAACATTGTTTTTGTCTCCTCCAGTTATGAAGATAGGTGTTACAAACGAAACTTTCCAAGATTTTGGAAATACTCCCGATGTTAATGATTAATTAAAGATTAGCCATAAAGGCCTAGCCAATGCAAAAGCACAGTTTTGTAAAAATACTGGGGATATTCCATCTGGTCCTGGAGCTTTGGCGACATCTACTTCGGCCAGCCTGTCAAAGATGTCCGAAATTCTTAGAACCAAACTACCCACATGAACCACGTCACCGAAAGGAAAGTCTACAGTTCGACCATACTGTGCAGGACAGTGATAAGCAGTTGAGTACACGGATGAAAAATGCTTAGCGAACAGGTCAGCAATACCCCATCCGCCAGCGCAGATCACTCCATCATACTCTAGGCTGGAAGGTAGATCACAAGAATGGGTTTTGGTGTGAAGGTATTTCCAGAAATTTTTGGGATTTTCTAAAACGTTATTTTCAGTTCTACATATAAACCACCTGTAACATTCATTAGCTTAACTTTTACACAATGCTCCCAGTTCACTAAAATACATATAATCTACAATACTATTCGAGTTTTGAAATTTTTATGAGCAATTTTTTTGTTAATTATGTTATTTTTTAATTCGGTATTAAACAACACAGGAAATTTAAACCTATTTTTAATTTTAATTTTGGGTGTAAACATGTGAATGGCACAATACACTATATCATACAAGAGTTTAACATTTTCAACTACCAAACTAGTAAATATTTGATCCCAGTACACACTCAACAACAGTTTATTGATCTCACTGAAGTTACATCTTTTAAAATCATAAATTTCATCTTCATATTCTAACATGTTACAAATATTATCACAGTTAAGAGTAATAATCAGAGCAAATACAAATACAAATACAAATTTATTTCAGGTACTTGATACATACAATATCATTCCTTGCGTCATAAGGGGGTTTGCAACATAGCATTAAAACACAATACAATGAAAATAAATAACACTAGCTACAAATAACACTTCACTTCACAATGTTTACAAATTTTAGATTTTACATATATTACAAGCTATTATTTACAGAGTTTCTGCATACTGTTAACAGTTTAAAACCAAAGACAACAATGATATACATGATAAAAGTTTAAAATTTAGAAGTCACAAGTTAAAAATTCATTAAAACTATAAAAAGCTCCCTTCAATAGAAGATTGCGTACCAGCAATTTGAACCTGGCCAACGGCATTTGTTTAAGATTTAGAGGTAACTTGTTATAAAAGATAGGCGCATAATAGTTAGTGGAAAAACGTGATTTTTGCAATCTCAAAAACTGTATTCTGATATCTGATCCCTGCCTAGTTTGGTATTCATGATAGATGTTGTTCTGACTGTAAGAGTCCAGATGGGTGTGATAATACATAATGCACTCGTAGATAAATCTAGATGGTATGGTAAATATTTACTATTATTTATTAAAATCGACACATGTTTGCTTCACATCCTCTCTCCAAGCCTTACCCGCAATCACTCTCACTGCCCTTCTTTGAAGTTTAAAAATTCGGTCTGCACTTGTTGAGTGTCCCCACACAAGGACCCCATACAAAGCAGTGGATTGAAAAATCGAATGGTCGGTTTGCAGTAGGATTGAAAATGGTAAGACTCTCACTAGATTCCTTAATAGGAATACAGATCTGGAAAGCCGTACCGAAACACAGTCAACATGCTGCTCGAAAGTCAATCCTGGGTCCAGAGATATTCCCAGAAATTTTGATGATTTTGAGTTATCTATGGGTAGTTCTCGCAACCCAAACAACATAGTTATTGTCTTGAAGGTATTTAAAGATAATTTATTTGCGATGAACCATTCATTCAATGCTCGCATGTTATACTCGAGCGACATGCGTACATCTCCAAGCATGTACCCAGTCTCAATTAGAGTAGTGTCATAGGCAAACAACCACAATGCTAAGTTGGGAGAAGCAGTGAGAATGTCATTTATGTAGACCAGAAATAAAAGGGGTCCAAGTATCGAACCCTGAGGAACCCCGTGCTTTATGTCACAACTCTCTGAAAGTTTACCAGCATAGAATGTTCGCTGTTGTCTCCCTGACAAGTATGATCCAATCATCTGGACACTATCTCTGTCAAACCCATAGTACTCAAGCTCAAATAATAGCTCCCTATGACCAACACAATCAAAGGCCTTCGATAGGTCGCAGAAAGTGGCCGCGAAATATTGGCCATCCTCAAAAGCCCCCATTATACATCCTACCAGATCAATCAATGCCATGATGGTGGATTTCTTTCATCTGAAACCAAACTGTCTATTTATAAACATGTTGTTATTTTCAAAAAATGCACAAATTTGTTCCTTAAGTAGGCTCTCAAGAAGCTTCCCAAGCACTGGTACCAGGGAGATGGGCCGATAGTTCCCAGGATCATTCCTGCAACCCTTCTTGAAAATTGGGTGATGCCTATCACATTTTATAAGGGGGGCATCACTAGACCTTACTTTATCACAATAATTGTCTGTAAAAACCAAATCCAAGAGGACACCATTAACATTGGGGATATTATTTATTTGGAACAGGTTCAAATAGAGAAATGTTTCAATTATGGACCCTGCTGCTACAGAATGACCAGAAGTCAAAACGCCTAGAGAGTCGTTCGACCAGGAGATTGTAATCCCCAGACAATACAAAGAGCTGCGCGCTCGACAGCTGAGCAATGTAAGTCATAGCATTGTGCCCCAGATGCTGGTGGTATATAAACACAGCAAAAGAGTTTTTTGAGTTTGTTTCGACTGCAACCCATATTTCCTCTGATGTTTCTTATCCTTAAGGTATTCTCTTTGAACACTTGTTTGGTCATATTTAAGGTATTTCCCACCATTGCCCAGTTTTTGTTTGTATTTGTGTTGCTTCTTCTTTTGATTGAAAAATTACTTTCACAGGACTTAGACTATAAATAACAAATTGGTTGTTGTTTGTTTATAGTTTATTTATTCCAAAGTACAAAGCAGTTACATTAAAAAAAATCCTAAGGGCGTGGAACAATATTATAATACAACTATATTAAATACAAATATCTAAAATCTTCTTACACAAATTCTAAAAATATTTAAATAAATAAGAAACATATAAACAGATTTGCATTTATACTACTACTAAATTATGTCTGATTATCACAAAAAAACTCATCTAAAGAGTAAAATGCCTTTCTTAATAGATACTTTCTTAAAACTGTTAGATTATGTATACATTGTAGAATTAAATTAAATATCTTAACTACATTATATTGCACATTTTTCTGTATATAGGGAAAAACTACATCTTTCAGAGAAAAGAACATTCTTATTTCTAGTATCATATTGATGTTGATCACAGTTATGAAACATATCACTATTTTCATGTGCAAATATCACAGAATCAAGTATAAACATACAAACCAATGTTAAAATATTTCTTTCAATAAAAACACTTCTACAGTTTTCACATTGTTTCATTTTAAATATACTCCTATTATACACCTTTACACTGTTTGCTTCTCAAGTTCAGATTTATTTATTTATTTATTAGTCAAACAGTACTCTACAGAGCAAAGCTCCAAATGGTATTACATCAATCATAAGTACAAATGTATATAAAATACAACATTTGAACTCTGAAGATCTGAAGTGCTTAATATAGTTAAATCACTATTCAGATTATTATAATTATAGTGGTAACTAGGAATGTGCGATATTAGATTTTTACCTATCAATAGGCCACAGCACATCAACTATCAATAGGTATTTCTACCTACCAATATATTTAGGATAAAATTATTGATGGGCATAAATAAATATAAATACTTGTCACTTAACATCTCAAAAACTAATATTGATCCCTTCAAATTTTATTTATTTATTTTATTTATTTATTAAAACATAAGGTAACAAATGTCATACATATTGTAATAAATATAATCTAAATAGGAGCCTAATAACTGGAAATTGCACCTAAGTGAATAAAGGCTTGTATGTACGCAAGTATTATCTTTGAATTTATATTGAGAATACAGTACCTCATGCTAAAGCTATACAAATAAAAATTTAAAAATTACATCAACAACAAATATAATTTCTTATTTTAGCAAACCTTATAAATATAGATGTTATCCTATTGAAATAGAGCTTTAAATTTATGTAAATATTTAAAAATAAAAATCCTACAACTATTATTGAACTTTTTCAGTCTTGGCAGGGATCTCAATTCTAGGGGAAGCAAGTTATACATTTTGGGACCTAAATAAGAGAAGGATCTCAATTTTTTGATGTATTGTTCACTGGCATCTCCAATTGTTCACTGACCTTAGACCTGGTTTCATAGATGTGGTTTATAGTTTGTTTAAATTTAGTAGATTTTTTAATAAATGAGTACGTTGTCAGACAATATAATCCTCTCACATCCAATATGTCCTCTGAATATAAAAGCCTGGTGGTATATCGCCTATTTTTTCGAAATATAATCTTAAGAATGTAATTTTGAACTACATTTAAAGGGTTTAAGGAATTTTGATATAGACCACCCCACACCACTATACCATATCAAATTAAAGGTTCAATAAGGGCTTTATACACACATAACAACAACTTTTTACTTAATATCTCTCTCAAAACATAAAATTTGTACACTAGTTTCTTTATATTTTTTGTAATTCTAAGTACATGATAATCCCATCTGCGATTACGGTCATTAATTACACCCAAGTATTTTGTATATTCAACCTCTAGAATATCACCATCAAAGTTGTCAATATGAACGCTGCGGAAGTGTGGATGATTGGCTGCTGTGATGGAAAAGGCTATGTAATTCGTCTTTGAGGTATTTAAAGTTAGCTTAAATGTGTCTAACCAATTTTTAATTTTGCACATACCTTGAATGGCAAAATCACAAACAGAAGTCCATGATGATCCTGAAAACAGAACTACAGTATCGTCAGCATAAGACAATAATGAGCCATTGTCAATGTCAATACTAGTTAATAAGTTGATGTAAGTGATGAAAAGTATGGGTCCCAGTAGTGCCTTGAGGTATTCCCATTGTAATGTTAAGTGGATCGCTGCAAAGATCATTAATTTTGACAATCTGTGTTTGACCACTTAAGTAACTCACGAAGACTCTCAAATCGGTGCCCGTGACCCCATACAAACGCAAAATGTTAAGGAGAGAGCCATGAGGCACCGTATCAAATGCCTTGGCGAGGTCCAAAAACACAGCAATGCACTTATTGCTACTGTCAAGGTTGGAAGTTATGCTGTTGGTTAATTCACAAATTGCATCGGTAGTGCTCAAACCGTTCATAAAACCAAATTGACGTTGAGATATGATATTATTTTGTTGAAGAAAGCTGACCAGGCGATCTTTAAGACATTTTTCAAAGATTTTCGTAAATGTGTTGATAACACTTATTGGACGGTAGTTATTTATATCAGACTTGTCTCCAGCTTTATGGACTGGTGTTATGATAGCAATTTTAAAACAACTTGGAACGATGCCTGTTTTAAAAATTAGATTAATTATATGAACTATTGGATTTATTAAATGTATGTGAAAATCTTTAACGATTTTTGTAGTTATGCCATCACTTCCTGGAGCGCAGTTATTCTTTAGTGTGTTAATTTGTTATATTATCTCATTTGAATTGGTAGGCTTTAGGAAAATTGATGATAAAGCAATGAAGTCAATTCTAGAAAAACTAGAAGGAACATTAATTTTTTTGTACATTTTGGAACCTATGTTAGTAAAGAAATCATTACAGAAATTGGCCATCTTCTTATTATCATCAAATTTTCCTTTGTTGTTTTTGATTTCCAAGTTTAGTTTATTTTTTGTTGTATTTTCATTTGTTGCGTTTGAGATTATATGATATATTTTTTTAAGATCATTCTTACTATATTCAATTTCAGTTTTATAATAATTATATTTTCGTTTTTGTATAATTTTATACAAATTATTTCTATAATCAGTGAATGTTTTTTTTTTTAGTTTCATCATGATATAATAAAAGTTTCATTGTCATTTTATCTTTTGTATTAATGGAATTAATGATTCCGTTAGTAATCCACGGTTTTAATTTTTTATGCTGTTTATTTTGAAATGTTTTTTTAATTTTAGATTTATTTATTATTTCAGCCATTATTTCTAAGAATTTTTGTGTAGCAGTTTCGACATTTTGAGCTTCTAAAACAGTAACCCAAGTTTCAGCCTTAAAAAGCTCATCTAAAATTTGAGAATTGATTTTGGAGTAAGTGAAAGTTTTAGCATCTGAAGTTTTATCAGATTGAATATTGTGCTGACAGGACACACTTAACTTTACGAGATAGTGATCAGTGAGTGAAGAGTGCAGAACAAAAGAAGAGTATTTAAGATTAGTTCTGAGATTCTTTTTAACAAAAATATGATCCAATATGGATGGAGAAGTGATACGAGTGGGGTTGTTAATAGCAGACAAAAAACCAAAGTGTCCCAATAGTGTAGTGTAGTCATTTACTTCATTGTTTTCTGCTGCTAAATTAATGTTCATATCACCAATTAGAATCTCTATTTGATTTGTTGAGTTTACCAAATATAAAGTCTTAAGGTCTCTAAGAAAGCTAGGAATATCTGTAGAAGGGGGCTGTAAAGACATGAAACGCCCAGAGACACACCATTAACATCCAATATAATTCTACTTAGTGTAAGTCCGGAATAGTCTAATTTTATGTTAGAAATTTTAAAATGTAAGGTAGATTTTATGTAAACAATAGTACCATCGTTTTGATTAAGCTTTGAATTGTTAAAAAACATATTGTACCCATCAATATTAAATTGTTCATTCCCTATTTGCCAAGACTCAGTAAGTACTATAATATCACAATATTTAAGGTTGTATGATTCTAAGAAGACCAATAACTCATCAAAATTTTTGTCGAATACTTCTAATGTTGAAATGTAAAATGCAAAAAAGTTTATTTTTAGTCTATTTTGGTTTTTATAGCATCACAAACAATGCTTTCCTCCATTATGTCCTCATTACAAATGTCAAGGTCATTTAGAATCTCGATTTCTTGTTGACTAAGGGCTGTAGCCATAATCTATTTTGCTTCTTAGCACACTAACCAGATACTGATAGGAGGGGCAGAGTGGGTCACTTGCACCATGGTCTATATTGTAGTTGGTTTTGTACCGTTTGTTAGCTTTTAAACAATTACTGCATTTCTTGTGTGATTTGGGACAATCACGCACATCATGATCCTCACCACAGCACTTACAGACAAGGCTGTTAGGACATGTATCAGACTTGTGAAAATGCTCCTGACATTTAAAGCATCTTATTATACTAATATCTTCATGAATGGGGTATCTCTCCCAACCAATAAATATCTTCTTCGCAGTCATACATTTATGGAATAGGGATGGACAACATTCATCATAGAGTGTGCACATCTTGTTTTTCTTATTTGTTTTAATGTATGTGATTTCTAATTCTTCTGTGTCTTCTATAAACTCGTTTTGTTCTCTTATGTATTTTTTCAGTTGCTGTTTATACAATTCACCTTGATATCCAGTTATTTTAATCCGTGGTTTCCGCATTTTAGTTATTTTCACATCATAATCAGTTAATTTGTTTTGAGCTTCTCTTTGAAGTCTCAAGGTCACTTTTCTTCTAGCATTTAACAATCACGGATCCATCTGAAGTGTTCCGAGTTCCTTTAATCGCAATTTTTAATGATGAGGGGTTAATGTTCCTATCGGTTTTAGTTTTTGTTATGTCTTGCTGCTTTTTAGATTTTATTATTAAATTTGGAATATTAACATTAATAGTTTGCTTTTCCTTATTTATTTTGGTAACATTACTATATGTATTTTTGGTGCATTAAATGGAAATCATTTTGTTTATTTTCTAATCCTTTAATCTTTTCTTGGAGAAAAGTGATGATCTCCTTCTTATTTAAGATGATTTTTGACTTATCAATAATGGTATCTTGTAATAATTTAAGGGTATCCAAACTTTTGCATTTTTTACAATGAAATGTCATAACACGGTCTCGAAGTTGTAAGAATCTCACTTCCGAAGCTGAAGGCCTGCACAGGCCTTACACAGACTTAACCTGCACCCATCACAAGCAAACGATTCTGTATTTTTCTCATCACAACTTGTACAAGGCATGTTTATTCGCCTGTTTGAAGTTTAGAAATCATTTTTACCTAATAACTTAGTTAATTTAATTTTTCCCGGTATGACTTCAATTCCACAAAGAAATTTGGGATTATTTTATATTTTAGGAATGCTTTTACTCTAATTAGTTGATTAAATCTTAAAAAAAACTGTTTTTCGAAAATTTCAATTATTTAGCGTGTTGATGTAAACATAACCCCAAAAGATATACATTATTAATGTCAAATTAATAATATCTTTTTACATAATCAAATTAGAGATGACGAAAATCAGTATTTTGTTGTAACAGGTACGTCCTTTTCCTGTTCCAAGTCCATACAAGTTACAGATACCTGTGACAAAATACTTTTCCCAGCTTGGAGGCTCGAGTCGTTGAAACCGTGACTAAACGGCGGTTTCGAGTTTCGCAGCCCGCGGCTCGTTGATTATGGCCTGTTTAAAAAAGAAAAGATTCTAGATCAAAAATAATAGTCTAATCTGAGATCTGATTGTTTACTGGTAGGCTCTTCTTACTGACAATGACAAAAATACCAATATTAATACTTTTTTGTTGTTATATATCTGTAAATTACCTTTGAAATGTTTGGATTTTGGTAATAGGTATTAATGTTTTTATAGTTAAGTTACTTTATTTTTAGGTATCATGGAAGAACGCCCTGCGAATGCTAACTTTTATGTAATTATTTTTGTATATTGCATAATAAATGTTTTTTTATTCTATTCTATTCTATATATGTCATCAAAACAGTACCTATTCCATGCAAATGCGAAAAAAGTAAATGAACGAATTGGCTCACAGTTTCACAAATTTCGTTTTTAAGCTTATAAAATTATAAATTTCCTATATACTTAGAACGACCTTGGTATTTTTGTCATAAAAACTGGCTTTGTAAAAAACATTTTTAATCTTTTTTCTGTTAAATATTTTAAGATTCACCTATTAAAACTATCAAATCTAAAATACGTTAATATTTTCGCCTGATTTGCGAATAATCTAATTCATAGATTTCTTATTTCTAATTACAATATCGTTCCTTTTGTAAGAAAAATACTAGTCATATAGAAATACTGGTTTAGCGGAGCAGGAGCAGAATAGAATAAAATAACTGTGACAAGCGTTTCAGTCACAGCGAATACTTACTTACTTAATATGCTTTATTGTCAAGAACATTTACAATGAAATTGTTCCTATAGACAAAGCCAACTACAACTAAATATACTAGAAAATAGACTTTAAACTCTAGACATGGCACTTACACACTAACCTACTACATACAGAAAATAAAATAAAATAACAGAGATACAAGAAAATGATTCAAAATATAGTAAACAACAAAAAAAGGACCAAAACATCAAAAATAGTCATCAAGATATTCCCCCAAGCTGTAATATGGTTTCTGAATCAAAGTATCCCTCACACGTCGATGGAACTGCAAGTATGGCAAAGACCTACAATCGATGCTCAAATGGTTATACATTTTTAAGCCGTCATAAATTATGGAGTACTTTGTCAGAGCAAGTCTGGGAATCGGAAGCCGGATATTTAAACTCTGACTCAACCTGGTATTGTGGATGTTATGAGGGTCATGCTGAATCACACCTCCAAACAGTCTACGATGAATTAAACACACAATCTCCAAAACAAAGAGATTTACTACTGTTAGAATTTTTTACTCTATAAATAAAGGTTTACAATGATCCTGATACCTAGATTTACACATATATCTAAGGGCTCTCTTTTGAATGATGAGTACCGAGTTCATAAGTTGCTGGCTACAAAATCCCGAAAATGCAATCCCATATAATAATAATAATAATATCTTTATTTCCAACAAAATAATTTGACAAAGAAATGTCAACAAAAAAGTGGATTATACGACTTGCATACCAATGTATATAAATTATTTTAATATTAGACACAAAAATTTACAAACAGATTAAAATTTTTTTAAAAATTTACAGATTAAAATTTTTTAAAAAATTACAAATGGCTCTAAGATCTCTATACTTATCTTAAACTTAAAATATTGTAAATACAATAAAATAAAATAGATACAATAAAAAAATTTTTGGTAATGGTAATTAAAATTCAAATTTAAATGAATAAAAGCACTTACTCTGCAAGTACCTTATCACAGCCTTGCGGAACATATTAGTACATGCAGTACTTGATATATTGTTTGGTAGTGACTTAAAAGCTTTTATAGCCTGATAGTAAGGGCCCCTTTCGAAAAAGGTTGAGTTGTGTGAGGGTACACTAAGACCATGTCTGTTTCTAGTTACAACCGTCATCGATTCAGAATAAAAATCTATGTTGGTATAGAATAGATGAGGATTTTTTTTTACAAACATTACCAGTGCCAAGAAATATAGTGATGGTACTGTTAAAAATATGATTCAAAGAGTGAATGATAAACCATTTTTGATGCCGAGCTACCAAGCTCCATTGATACCACCTTAATGACGTAGCAACCAGATGATAATTTTTTATTAAGTTCTATAATGTGATCTTCAAATTTAAGTTTTGAATCAATGTGAAGTCCGAGAAATTTTGTAACCGATTTATTCACTATTAGTTTGTTATCCAAATTGAGATCATTATAGCTAAATCCAAAAGTTAATAAATTTGTTTTGTTAATATTGAAACAAAGTGAGTTTGAATCACTCCATTTTAATTTTATGAAGATCGTTTTTAATTGTGTTCTTTAACAATTGACTATCCTTTGAATGCCATAACAGGGTAGTATCATCAACAAAACGTGTAAAATTGCCTTCGATGTCCAAAGCTGTAAGATCATTAATATATAGTAAAAAAAGGATAGGTCCAAGCACTGAGCCTTGAGGCACTCCATGCTCTATATTAGACAAATTAGAGCACGAACCATTAACTCTCACAATTTGCATCCTCTGGGAAAGATAAGATGAGAACCATTTATGCGTAATACCTCTTATTCCATAGTGTTGAAGCTTTCGCAACAGAACTCCGTGATTAACGCAATCGAATGCTTTAGAAAAATCAAAGAATACTGCCACAAGAGCCTGACCCTCACTAATGTTAAGATATACATTTTCAAGCAGGGAAAACATGGCATCAGGTGTTTTTTGATGCCTGAAATCCAAATTGGTGTGGTGTTAGAAGGTTGTTTACTGTTAGAAATTGTAGCAATCTTGTTTTCACCAATTTTTCAATTATTTTCGAAAGAGTCGCCAGTAGGGAAATGGGGCGATAATTGGAGGGGTCAGATGCATCACCTCCCTTGTGCAGCGGAATCACAACGGCCTTTTTTAAAAAGGATGGAAATTCGCCCCGTTGAAATAATTCATTGATAGAACCAGCAAGAGCCTGCAAAGCCACCTCTGGTAAATAGAATAGAATAGAATAGAAAAACATTTATTATGCAATATACAAAAATAATTACATAAAACGTAGCATTCGCAGGGCGTTCTTCCATGATACCTAAAAATAAAGTAACTTAACTATAAAAACATTAATACCTATTACCAAAATCCAAACATTTCAAAGGTAATTTACGACACTGTTAGGACATTAAATTCAGTAACTCATTCTTGTATTTGGTCTTAAAGGTTTTAATAGCATTTTGAGTAATTAAATTAAATACAGGCGAGTTAAGCAATTGTATCACCCGAAAAGCAAATGAGTTTCTAAATTTAGAAGTGCGATGTTGGTGTAGATTAAATCTAATAACATTTCTTAGGTTTAGATTGTGAATTTCCTGTCTTGCTACAATATATTTCCATAGATAAATGAGTTTCTAAATTTAGAAGTGCGATGTTGGTGTAGATTAAATCTAATAACATTTCTTAGGTTTAGATTGTGAATTTCCTGTCTTGCTACAATATATTTCCATAGATAAATCGTACATTTTGTTTTATAACGTTTGTACACAAATACACCAAATAGAAGCATCACTCGATATTCATAATTAAGAAAGTTGTTTTGTACATAAGTGGGAGTGATATGAGAAAATTTGTATACACAATAAACATAACGAATGCAAGCGTTTTGGGCCAGTTGAATCTTGTTACGAAATTCCAAGTTTAAATAATTGTAATAAACTATACAACAGTAATCCAGTTGTGAAAGAATGAGTGATTCCACTAGTAAGAGTTTAACCTTTTCGGGTAGAATAAATTTAAACTGATACAAACTTTTTAATTTAAAGTATACAGAAGATAGTTTTTTATTGATATGATATTCAAAGTTAAGGTTTGCGTCAAATGTGACGCCCAAATTTTTAACACATATTGCAGAGTGTAGAAGATCCTCACCAATATATAACGAAACAAAGTTGTGCATGTTTACTTTATTTATAATCTGATTAGTGCCAATAACCATATAGTTGCTTTTATTCGCATTAAGCAACATACCATGCCCAATGGACCACTCTAAAATAGATTTCAAATCGCAGTTAATCTGCTGAAAAGCTTGACAAGCATTTTCCAGTTCAAAACCAGCAACCAATTGTGTGTATCATCCGCGTAGAGATGGATACAGCAGAAACGAACCTGCTTGGGCAGATCAGAAGTATATAAATTGAATAACAGGGGGCCAAGAATGCTTCCCTGAGGAACCCCGTGCTGCAAAGTGACAGGCTTGGATCTGGCTCCATCCAACTCAACTATTTGCACATGGGAGTATAGGTAACTGGCAAGCCATTGACACACTGGCTCGGAGAAACCACAATAACGTGCTTTAGCCACCAGCATAGTTATTAATTAAATCAGAGGCCTTGCTGTAATCTAGAAGTAGAAGACAGGAGGCCATACCTTTATCGATATTAGTTACAAGGTCTGTAGTGACCTTGGTGAGTGCGGTAGCAGTGCTGTGGTGCTTCCGGAAGCCTGACTGAACTTCAGGCAGTAGGCCAATACTCAAAATATAGTCATTTATCATATCAGTAACTAGCAATTCTAACATTTTAGCCAGGATTGGCAATAGACTGATGGGCCTTAGTTCAGATATTGACTCGATTTTGGAATTTTTGGGAATAGGTATAATTATAGATGTTTTCTAAGTTTCAGGAAACACTCCTTCCTGAAGGCACTGATTGAATAATCTGGCTATAATTGAAACTACATGTTCAAGACCAAAGAGAAGCATGACGTAACTTATTCCATCGACGCCAATACTTTTAGATTTGATGCGAGAGAAAGCTTGGAGAACGTCATATTCAGATATGAACCTAAAAGACAAGTTTCTATTATCTAGATTCTCTAGCCTATTAGTATTATAGAAGTCACGGACCTCAGCATCAACCGGAGCGGCCAACCTACTAACATCAGCAAATTGATTACTAATATCTTGTAGATTTTTTAAATGATTAGGAATTTCAGAATTATTTTTTGAATGAACATTCCATGTATTAAATCGAGACCAAAGCATTTTGGAGTTTTTGTTGGCTCTCTGAAGTTCAAATGACATATATGCCTTTTTTTCACTGAGTATTGCGAAAGAAAGGTAGTTTTTAATATCTATGTTTATTTATTTATTTATTTATCAACAGTACACATTACAGGCAGAGCCCAATTAGTGCTACAAATCATTGTTAAATTTAATTCTATCCAATACTAAACTATGATTAAGGTTAAAACAGTTTTGAAAGTAAAAATGTTAAAGTAAAATAGTCATGTGGAAATATATAAAAATACTAGAACATTGTCAATGGTAATTACAAACATAGTAAAACATAAAACATTTCAAGGTCGCAGCAAGTTTAGAACCTTCTTCTTAAAGTTACATGGACTAGTGTCAAAGTTAAAATCTGTGGGCAGGGAATTGAAAAGCCTCATCAGATTATTAATTGGAGAATTTTTGCCGACGTCTGTACGCGCATAATTAAGAGCAAATCGGTCACTATTTCTCATAATACGCGATGGAACTTTAAAATTAATAGCTGTTAGTAAGTCGTTGCAGTCAATTTTGTCACTTAACAATTTATGACCAAAACACAATGCAAGAATCATTCTTCGTGTTGCTAAATCATTTAAACCCAACAATTTCAATCGATCACCATATACAAAGTCTGACTTGTCAATACTCAACTTATACAATAAGAAATTTACGAATTTGTGCTGTACGCGCTCAAGCTTTTCAATGTGAACCTGGTAATATGGGGCCCAGATCATACAACAATATTCCAAATTACTTCTAACCAAAGCGAAATATAGAGATTTCAAAGCCTCAGTGTTCTTAAAGTTTCAACACTGCCTCTTTATAAAACCTAATAATTTAAAAGCTTTAGCGACCACATTATCAATATGAATGATAAACCGAAACTCAGAATCGAAGACAACCCCTAAATCATTTACCATGCTAATCCGTTCCATTTCTATGCCATTAATCATATATGTGTGTTGGATTGGATGCTTTTTCCTGCAAAAACAGATAATTTTACATTTTGTGATGTTCAGGTCCATATGATTTTCTTGACACCATGAATAGATTTTGTCTATATTCAGTTGTAAAGTAGAGTCAGGTTCATGGTTGATAAGACTGAAGATTTTTAGATCATCAGCAAACATTAGGTGGTGACAATCAGCAAGCTTCAATGATAGGTCATTGACAAAAATCAAAAATAATATTGGTCCCAAGTGGGACCCTTGAGGAACGCCAGATGAAACTTTGATGATTTCAGAAATGGAATTATCTATTTTAACAACTTGAGTCCGATCATGCAAGTAGCTATGAACCCATGAAAGTAAGGGATCAGATATTCCATATGACTTTAACTTGGATATAAGCAAGTTCTGATCAACCCGATCGAAGGCTTTTCTAAAATCAATATAAACGGCATCCACTTGACAACCTTGGTCAATAGCAGAGCTGATAAAGTCAGAATACACCATTAAGTTTGTTTGAAAGTAAGAAAGCCATGTTGTTGTGGTGAGATAATTCCACGAAATGCTGAAATAAAGTTATCCGTTACAATTGACTCCAGTACTTTACCCGCGCATGACAAACCTGAGATTGGCCTATAGTTAGTTATATCGGACCGGTTACCACATTTGAAAAGAGGAGTAACAATGGCTTGTTTCCACAATTCTGGAAATGTGCCAGAATCCAGTGATAAAGAATAAAGACAGCTCAAGGGGTAAGACAGTGATGGGCTACAATTTTTCAGGAAAACCGGAGGAATGCCATCCAGGCCCGGGCTCTTACTGACATCAAGATTTATAAGTTTATGAAACACAGTATCAGAAGATACAGGTATATAATTAAGAAATATATTTGACATTAAGCAAGAATTACATGTGGCGTGAGTATTCAATGGTTGGGGTTCACAGTAAACAGATTGAAAAAAGTCCACAAAGAGGTTTGCAATCTTCTGAGCTTCATTTGATTTTGTATCATTAAAAAACATTTCTTTTGGAAATCCACCCGTATTTCACCTTGACTTTACAAAGTTCCAAAAGTTTTTTACATTTTTTAATATGTTGTGTTGGGTTGTAGTCAGAAAAGCATCATGATCCCTCTTAATAGCAAGTTTAGACTCTGATCTTAAAATCTTGTAGGCCTGTTCGCTTTCCGGTGATCTACATTTTATAAATTTATTATAAGCTTCATTCTTTCTTTTTAGCATATTGATCGTTGTAACGGAAAAATACGAGGGATATTTTAAAGAGCAACGATATTTAAGTGGAACAAACATGTCGACTGCAGCATAAATTATCGCATAAAAGGCATCTATCACAGTATCGATACTTGTAGTGCAATTAATAAAGTCCCAATTAATGCTGGAAAAATAATCATTTAATAGGTCGTAATTTGCCTTATAAAAGTTTAAAGACTTTAAGTCTGAATTTAGTGTGGTAAGTTCCACTTCGGCGAATGGAATTAAAATTTCTAAGGGAGGGTGGGGAAAATCAACTTTTGAAATTGCAAAGTCACATTTTGCGACAGATACCTCCGGGCGATTAGAGAAAACTAAATCTAAAATAACACCATTGTCATTAGGACAGGTATTCAGCTGTGAAAGGTCGTAAAAACAAGCGCAATCAAATATAGTTTTTTCACATTCATTGTTTGAAATAAAGACCGAGTTACTATTATCATTACACAAAGAGATATACTGCTGAGAGGGATCACAACACAATGCCCCATCACCAGAAACCATAACTTCACTACATAGACTAAATTTAGGAAGATTAAAATCACCTGCCAATACTAACTGACAATTAGGCATCTTGTCCATAACTGCACTAATGGATTCTACAAATGCTTCATATATACACAATGGGGAAGATGGTGGAATGTATACTGTTCCAAAGATATAATAATGGCCACTGTGACGTACGCCGACGATAAGAACTTCAATGTAGAAGATAAGAACTTTCATGTAGAAGTTCTCCAATACTCTAAGGGAGACACCATCCAATCCTGCAGATGCTTATTCTTTATTTGTCTAAAAGTCGCTCTGATTTCATTAGAATCAGTGTATGCTAAACAAAAATCTTGTGGAGACCACATGTCTGTAAGATAGTCCAGGGGATCCTTTTGAACCAATATGTTTGACATAAGCCTTTCAGCAATAGAGCAATAAAAATCGTTTATAATATTTGGGTTTAAATCAACAGTTGATTGCAGGATGCTATTTTTACCTCTTAAACTATTTATTATTGACCACTGCTCCCTGGATCTATTACCTGCATTTGATATTCTGGCAGTATAGTATTTTTCTTTAACACACTTTATCACTTGTCTATAAATGCGACGATAATTATTAAATAAATTTATAAAGAAGTCATTATTCAGGTAAAATTTTCTCATCATGTGAAGACATCTTAGATTTTTAGATGAGATCTTAATACCTTGAGCTATCCAAGGCTTTTTATTTTTCTTTTTAATTATTTTCAGAAGAAAACATTTATTAAATATATTACATAATTTAATATGAAATGTAGTCAAAGCATCCGAAGAATGGATGGTATTTTCCCATGACATCAAACCGCACTGTTCTTGAAAGGGTGTAAAATTAGCTCTACTAAAAATTCTCCCCATCCTAGATCTTAGTCCAACCTTATAATTTTGAAAAGGGATATGAACCAAAACAGCTTCATGATCTGAAAGGCTAGAAGAGAGTGTTTGACATATTAGATCTTGGTAAAAATTAGTACAGACATAGTCCAGTAATGTAGACGAGTGTTGGGTAATACGTGTTGGTTGAGACACATGCATTTTCAGGTTAAATGAGTTAAACAAATTACAGAGTGATTGGGTAGGCGATGATTCCTTATCGTTAAAATTGATATTTAAATCTCCCACCAATAATATTTTAGAGTTCAGCGAAAGCTGAGACAAAAGGTTTTCCAGTCTTCCCAGAAAAACAGTCACATCACAGCTTGAAGGTCTAAGATAAAGATAGTTTATTCATGTGAAAATTACAAGTAATTTACATACGTCATATAGAGAGAACATATCCATAATAGCTGATGACTTATTGACTAACAAAGTATTGTAATAAAATAAAATATTGTAATAAAATAAAATACTCTCACATAGGTTACAAACAAAAATCTGAGTCATTAAAATTGCTATTTAAAAAATCCTGTACACTATAAAATACGTGGCTACATAAAAAAGTTTTTAAAATATTTTTAAAGGTTTTAAAAGACAAATTTCTGATTTGTAACGGGACTTTATTAAAAAGCTTTACAGAAATAAATTCTGGTCTGTTCTGACACTTTCTAAGTCTACAGAAAGTCTCCACAAGATCCTCCCTGCCACGAGTCTGGTAGTTATGCCTGTCACTGTGTACAGCAAATGAGTGTTGATGTTTTTTAACATAAAGTACATTTTCCAAAATGAAAACCGCTGGAAATGTCAATATTCCGAGATCCCGAAAAGGGTCCCTGCAATCGTCGCGGAAACCAAGACCTGCCATGATTCTGATGGCCCTTCTCTGCAGACCAAACACTCTGCCAGCGGAGGATGCCCCACCCCACACCATTACACCATAGGACATTACAGAATGGAACAGAGCATAGTAAGCAGTAAGCAGAGTGCCCTGAGATACGCAACCTGCTAGGTTTCTTAGCAGAAAAACGATACTACCGAGCCTCCCGGACACACTCTGAACTTGGATATCCCATTTAAGTTTTGGATCCAAATTTATACCCAAAAATCTTACCGAGTCTTGATTGATCCTTCCATTAAGGTCCCTAAGAGTGAAAATCATAGACTGGGTCTTGCCTGTGTTCAGCAACAGACGATTAAACACAAACCATGACTCCGCTCGTAACTGTGCTCTACCTGCCTCTGACTCAACATCCTGCAAAGAGCCACCTCGGAGAGTAAGCGTAGTATCATCTGCAAAAAGAGTGTATTTTGCGTGTGGTTCAGCATAGGTAGATCATTGATATAGATCAGAAACAGAATTGGCCCTAAGACTGAACCCTGTGGTACACCGACATCAATCACCCTTTCCATTGATGACACCCCACTCAACCGTACGATCTGGCGACGGTCGTGCAGATAAGATTTCAGAAGTGCGACACTGTTTTGGGTGAAATTGTAACAGGAAAGTTTGCGAAGCAAAATATCGTGGGAAACGCAATCGAAGGCTTTACTGAGGTCATAGAAGCTTGACAGGCCATACTCAGAGTCCTCACAGGAATCCATGATACTCGAGAGTAGGTCCAAGATACCCAGTATAGTGTTTCTATCCTGTCTGAAACCAAATTGACTATCTGAGATGTTGTTTGTCTCAAAATACCTCACAATTCTCAGTGACATACACTTTTCTACAATTTTAGATATGATGGGTAGCAGGGATATAGGGCGGTAATTCGAAACATCGTCTCGGTCACCCTTTTTGAAAATGGGTATCACAATTGCTTTTTTAAGAACCAATGGAAAAATATTTACCTTAAAACATTGATTGATTAGATTAGTTAGAGGATAAATAATTATATTTTTGATAGTTTTAACTAATTTTACTGACAGACCATAAATATCATTACTATTTTTATTTTTTAGAGAACCTATTATGTCCCTCGTTTCATTATAGTTTAATCCGCTAAACGAGAAGCAAACTTCAGGAATATTAATATTATCTAAATAGGTCATTGGATCAATGTTATTATCCGGTATATTATTCATTATGTATGGGCAACGTTTGTGAAGAAGTTGTTAAGAGTTTCAACATCTATGGGGATATTAATAGATTTCTTTTGATGCCCTCTATTGCAATTTATGATACTCCACATGCATTTAGTTGGATTTCTGGCTGACTGAATCATGGCATCATTTGCTGCACGCTACACACAATAGATACAAATTATACTTCTTGTCAAAAATAATTGAAAACTCAAACTCTTTTTCAACCAGCATATTATTATACTTGTAAACAACAACTAAAGAGAAATTTTCAAAAACCTCTTTCTTTATAAAAATCATAGTACCACCATGAATTGATTTCTTTCGGCAGAAACTGGATAAAGTTACATAATCGGCTAAGAAACATGGTTCACTTTCTTTAAGCCAATGCTCTGTTAAAAGAATAAAATCTGGTTTATTTTGTAATTCAAGAAGTACACTAAGTTCATCGAGTTTGCTTTGTATTGATTGAATATTTAATAAAAATAGAGTTATACATGAATTTTCTGTGCATACATAAGTTAGTCAAAGTCAAAGTCAAAAATAAGCTTTATTGTCTAAGATACAATAATCTTGTTGACAAAGCAAAATACAATAATTTATCTAGACATAAAATTATCAAATACAACATAAAAGTAAAGAAAATAAAAAACTAAAAATATTTTGAAAAATAGTTAAAAGAAACATCTAAATGGAATTAAAAAAAAAACGTGTTTTACAAATATTACACTCTACTAAGAAATGCTCTTCTTACATCGAAGTTAAATCCACAGTCGATATTTGCTATATGGTCTAATATACACTAATCATGTCAAATTATTTTATAATTTGTCTAGAGAAAAACTAACTTGTTAAAGAAATAAAAAAAAACAAAAAGCAAATATACAAAATACAACAAATAAAATTTAAAAAATATAAAAAATTAAAAGCATTTAAAGAGTATCCACAAAAAATTCATTGAAACTATAGTAAGCTTTACCAAGCAATGCTTTCTTTACAGTTCTTCTGAACAATTTCAAGTTTTGCACGCTTTTCATTTCAGTAGGCAAATGATTAAATATTTTTTTACTTTCATAAAAAATTGATTTTTTGGCCAGAGTAGAGCTGGGCAATGGCAGACGAATATTAAAATTAACATAGCCTCTAGTTTGATAGGCAGCACCCACTGGTTCTTCAAGATTTCTGAAAACCAGGCTAACGGTTTCCAGAATTAGCAGTGATGGCAAAGTTAGGATCTTCTTGGCGATGAACAGTGGTCTACAGGTTTCACGAGAATTAGCCCCAGACAACAGTCTCACTGCTCTCTTCTGCAGTACAAAGACAGAATTAAATAACCCTAGTCCACAGGAACCCCAAAAGGGAATACCGTATCTGAGGTGTGAGTCCACTAGTGCAAAGTAGACTTCCCTAGCTACAGAAAATCCAAGCTCCGAAGCAATGGCACGAACTGCATAGCAACCGGCTGACAACTTGCTACAAAGCTCCAAAACATGTGGAAAAAACTTGAGATCAGCATCAATGTTAAGGCCCAAAAATGTTGTGTTATAGACACTTAAAAGTTGGGCATCTCCAAGACTCAGATGGTCGATCTCACATCCAAAACCAACAATACTAGGTTTACCGATGTTCAGGGACAGGCAGTTGCTGTCACACCACTCTTTAACTCTGCAGACATCTGCCGAAATAGTATTAAGCAAAGAGTCTTTACCATTGTTATGCCACAGGATAGTGGTGTCGTCCGCAAAGAGCGTGAACTCCCCCTGGATGTCGAGAAAAACCAGATCGTTGATATACAGGAGAAAGAGGAGTGGTCCAAGAACAGAGCCCTGTGGCACGCCAGATGCTATCCTCCTTTTCTCAGACCTAAGAACTCCAACAACGACTGCCTGCCTACGTTCTTCCAGGTATGACTGAAACCATTTCAGTGATCCTACCCTAAAACCATATTTTTCAAGCTTAAGCAGCAGTATTCTGTGGTTCACACAGTCAAAAGCTTTGGATAAGTCACAGAATACCGCTTCTGTAGCATGACCGATGTTAAGATTCTGATAAAGTTTGTCAAAAAGTGCAAACATGGCATCACCCGTACTCTTATTGGCTTGAAACCCAAATTGATTATCAGTTAGAACTCCATGGCGATTCAGAAAGGACATCATTCTACTCTTAGTCAGTTTTTCAACAATTTTGGAAAGGGTGGAAATAAGTGAGATAGGCCTAAAGTTGGAAGGATCCTCCGTGTGACCCCCCCCCATGAATTGGAATCACTCTTGCCAATTTGAGACAGGAGGGGAATATTCCCGTTGCCCAAGACTCGTTGATTGCTGCTGCCAAGGACTCTACAACATGTTCTGGCAAATTCTAAAAAATTTTTATAGTAAGGCAATCATCACCTGAACTATTTTTATTTTTTATCCCCTCGATAACATCTCTAAGTTCATTAGCATCGGTATCAAAAATTTGAGAGGTAACCAAGAGGGTTGTAGAGAGTGAGGCATTAGGGTCGATCAATCTTATACTCTTAGTTCTAGGTTGATGTATAAGGAAACTCGTTGATTATTAAACACTTCTATTTACACAGTTACCAGTATACATTACAATACAGCCAAGGGCAGGACCGACAAGGTCCGCCCCTTGGACTAACTACCACTTTCGTATATCTGTCGTTAGTTTCTCTCTTACGGACTAGAACTAGTGCATACACTTTTAGCCATGATGCTTAGTCAGCGTTCTCATTCCGCTTGTACATATTAAACAATATCAATATATTGCAATGACATATTATACGGGGTGATACTACACCTTCCCCTTTTTTAGAAGAATGATTCAATACTATCTGCTGAATTATTCTTATATCAACAACAAAGTAACCCGATTAAATGACAATAAGTATATAAACAAAAGTCCTTATAAAAATTTAAAATCTGTAATAAGTAACCAAATAAAAAAATTATTCATGGTTATGATTGTCTGAAAAATATGTGTATGTATTTATGTATGTGTTAGTATGTATGTGTATATATATTCTTAAAATGTAATCTGTAATGAAAAAAAAAATGTAATCTGTAGCATGTATAATGATGTATACTAAATAAAGAACTAACTAACTAATTGTTAACTATTGACTGAACTCATTCAATTTGCATCCTAGCTAATGGCTTTCACTATGGCCACTTGTGAAAGACACTGCTGTGTGAATAAGTTAAGTAATTGCATAATTGAAATATTTGTTTTTAAATAGGTATATATTAAAAGTGCTCATTGAATAGTTCCGTCAACCAATCAATAAAATATAAAAATGAACAAATAAAATAAAATAATATTAAATTAAATAATCAACATCCTGTACATCAACATATTCATAACACAAAAATCAATTTTAACCCCTTTAGGGTAGAACTTCGAAATAATTGCCTTAAGTCTTATTTATTTACTAAGATACTGCAGAAAAATAAATTATTATTTTTTGATTGCAAAAATATTAATGATTTATTTTTCAATATACTTGATTAAAAAAATCAATTATTATAATTGATACGTAAAATAACATTATCTTAGACAAAAGAAAACTTTCATAAACAGCAAAAACCTCAGCACAACCGTCTTCGCATAACGCTGCTGAACTTTAATATAAATATCTATTGCACTTTAGAATCAATATCTACGTTAATCAAAATCTGATGTCCACTACGAGTTAGTCCATTTTTTTATTTATCATATTATAGTAATATTATTTTAACTTGAATCTTGAATCCTTATTATTAGAGAGATAAAAGATAAAATTAAATTATTATTAAATTGCATTAGTTTTTAAGTCAAAGATTAAATTTGTTAAGTAATTTTTAATATTTCTAATAAATTGGTACCTGATATAAAATATCCGTCAATATTCTGACCAAATATCCGTCAATATCTGTTTACGCAATAATATATACTTATCTACAATTTTATACCTAATGATAATAGAAAATGTCGATCACAAATTTGTCAAAAAAAAACACCCTTATTTTAATTATTTTAACCTATTGCCTGATTATAATTCTAGTACCTTAAGCCTACACTCCTTTTAAGAATTTTGGTTCCTGGAATTTGGTATGTTTACATATTTATTATACTTCAGATTTAAGTCCTTTATATCAAAATTTCATTTATACCCAATTTCCATATCTAATTTTTTGTCTCTCTTGACCCTAAAATAAAACCCTAAAAAAAAAATCTTTCTGGTCCATCTGGTCATTAACATCATCCAATTCGCTGTAGTTTTGAAATTTACATATTCTGGCCTGGTTTATTATCAGCTTATTGTCCATCATATATTATTTCCAATTTCCACTGGTCTCTACTGTTATGCCATAATATTCTTGTCGTGTTATTTTGTTAATTCCATACAGTGCCATTCAGTCTTTTAATGCACGATCTTTTAGGCAGGATCTTCTGAGCTTCTAGGGCAGGAACTTTTTTAATACAGGATCTTTTAGTGCAGGATCGCCATGTAGAGAGTGAGGCATTAGGGTCGATCAATCTTATACTCTTAGTTCTAGGTTGATGTATAAGGAAACTCGTTGATTATTAAACACTTCTATTTACACAGTTACCAGTATACATTACAATACAGCCAAGGGCAGGACCGACAAGGTCCGCCCCTTGGACTAACTACCACTTTCGTATATCTGTCGTTAGTTTCTCTCTTACGGACTAGAACTAGTGCATACACTTTTAGCCATGATGCTTAGTCAGCGTTCTCATTCCGCTTGTACATATTAAACAATATCAATATATTGCAATGACATATTATACGGGGTGATACTACAGGGTCGGTATTACAGGTAATTCCGGAGGTCAGTTTATTTGCAATAGTACAATAATAAGTGTTTAGGGCATCAACATCCAACTCTACAGGAGTCCTGCCCACCTTCTGTCGTATCTCATTGACCACAGACCAGCATTCTTTTTGTTTGTTGCCAGCATTGTAAATTCTCTCTGAATAATAGCTATTTTTTACTACTTTAATTAATTTATGGTTAAAGATCTATATTTTTGAAAGTATATCCAGAAATGGTTGTTGTCAGTGAACTTTCGAATGTAATGTAAGCTTCACAAATTGGTAGCTGAAACCCTAAGCCCAAGGGTCACCCATGGTTTTTTAGGTTTCTTCTTAATTTGCCTCAAAGGAAAATGTTCTCTAAATTTATCAGTGATTAGATTATGAAATACTTCTAATGGAACTGAGTTTTGAAAAATAATATTCCAGTCTATTCGAATACATGCTTGGTAAAACCCATCATAGTTAGTCTTACTGTAAATTCCCCCTATTCTTCTCTTCCTCTTAGAAAAATCTGCACCTAAAGCTATATCACAGAGAACAGCTTCGTGGTCCGACAGACCAGCATTTATCACAGAACAAACTATTTCATTATCATTAAAATTTGAACAGATGTAATCTATTAGAGAAGAGTAATGCTTAGTAAGTCGAGTTGGAGAGTCAATATGCATGATCATACTATAAGAGCCAAGCAAATTACGCAGTTGTAAAGTATATACAGAAGAATGATCTAAAAAATTTACATTGAAGTCCCCCCCCTAAAACAACCCTAGAATGGCTTGGCACTTTCGAAAGAAACCCGTCAAGATGTATTAAGAAATCATTTACATTTGATGATGGTGCACGATAAACACAAGTAATGAAAAAATCATATTGTTTTGAGTAAACAACAGAAACTTCGAAATCTTTATCAACGCATAAGTTGTTGTATTTAGTAACTGCCGTAAAGTTATGTTCTCTTTAATAGTGATTTTTTGACAAGTATCATGCTTCCGCCATTCAAAAAATTTTTTTCTGTAATAACAAGAAAGAGCAGCTAGCCCTGTAAGTTTACAATTTCATCCTCCTTTTACCAATGTTCAGTTATCAAAACAAAATCGGGAAAATTATTAGATTCTAGAAAGATATAAAGTTCATCACACTTATTTCTTAATAAAACTATGGAAAATCTTAGTTTGCCAACTGCATTTAAGGTTGTTCTAGTTGGGGAGTCATTACACCTAAAAACTGTTACACAATGGTGGTAAATTCACAGAGGGCGTGGCTAACAGTTGATCATTATCCTGGCTTGAGTCTAAATAATCATCCTCTAGATTACAAAATTCATTAATAAATTTATCAGATATTTGCGCCTTGGTGATTAAACTATTATTAATATTAGTGCTAACAAAATGAACATGTGAATTGTAAGTAAATGATTTTTTAAGGTCATTATTTAAATTGGTTGTGATTGAAATGCACTGACTTGACCTAAAAAAGAATCATTCATAACTAGAGTGTCATTATCAATCTGACTGATTTATCTGAATTGACTCTAAAGAGTTTGAGTTTTGTGTCAACTGTATTAGATTACAATGAACTTGTGTTTCGTCGATATCGTTTAATGCCTCTTTTACAATAAAAGCCAATCTAACTAATCCTTTCTTATTTAAAAAGTAGTCCCCTTGACAATAATGTCTCAAGAGAAATCTGTTATTCAAGTTAATTAAGTTAATATTGGTCAAAAATTGTTTTAAATTTGATATATACTTAATTATTTCTTTATTAAAACGGTCTGGAGCATTAAAAGAATTCAGAATGCCATATCTAGAAGGAGAAGTAGAAAAAATTAGATTTGTGTAAAAACATTTGTTTGCTAACAAAGTCACATTGTGAAGCGAAAGTGACGCATAATTAGGTTCTGTTAATATACCTGCTAATGTACTACAGTTCTAATGCAGTTGTTATAATTCAGTTTAATTTGTTTTGTTGTTTAAAAAATGAGTGTGTTAAAGAAAGACACACAGAAGCCAATCGATTCAACTGTAAATAAAGCATTATGGGAGGGGCTTTTTTCATACTGCCACCGGACGGCCCGCCGAGAAAAGCCGAAGCCCAAAGAGCTTTTTCATTTGATGGATGATGTGTTGTTGCGTACCTCGCGGGATCGCGGCAAGCTGGTAAAAATACTAGGTGTAGGAACGGTAACTGATATGTTTGAGATCCAATACCTGTGACAAGCTGTTCCTAGCTCATACCTGTGACGAGTATTTCTTAACAACTCTAAATCAGATTGTTGATGCCCTTCAGGAGAATAAATTTCTTGGTCTATTATTGATTCAAAATTAAAGTTCAAAACGCATATTGTCTATCTAAAAAGATTCCAAGAGGCTGCTACTCAGTGAGAGTCCGCAGCACGCGAATTGGATTTCTCGATGGCAAGAAATATTTATTTTTCACTAGTGAAGTCTCACTTGAGATATGGCATCTGCTTCTGGGGATCTTGTCCCAAATTTTTATTTGATAGGATTTTTTTTACTACAAAAAAGAGCCTGTAGGTTTATGTAGAGCAAGGGCTTGTGTCTCCTGCAGGCCACTATTTGTGCAGCATAAAATTCTGACCCTTGCTTGCCTGTTTATTCTTGAAACAGTTTGTATGATCAAGAGGAAAGTGGAGCTCAGACAATTTCTTAATTACTCTCTACATACCAGTCATGTAGTGTCGCTGCCAATTCCTACATCAACCCTTACAAAAAATTCAATTCTTTACAATGATAGAAAGCTGAAAGCTATTAAACTTCCTTCCGGTATACTTACGGCAAATTCAGTCAGATAAGTTATTTAAACGGGGAGTACACAGAATGCTAGTAGCGAAGGCCTATTACACATTAGACGAGTTTTATAATGATAACTAGGTTGAGTAATGTTTTCTAATTAGAATTAAAACTGAATTTGTACCTGTGCCTTGTTGTCTGTTCCTGGATTTATTTTATATTTTGTATTATTGTTTTTTCGTTTTTTTACAATTTTTACAGTCTTTGTGTTTTTTATTTCTTGATGTACATAATTTAGAAATTTTAATCTGATGTCCATTTTATCATTTATTTAGACCGACTTTTATAATGATAGCCAGGTTAATGGTGTTGTACTTAGTTAGAATTAAAACCAATCTGTACCTGCGCCTTGTTGTCTGTATCTCGATTTATTTTGTATTATTGTTCCGTCGTTTTTTTTTTCAATTTTGTAATTCTGCTTTTTTTACTATTGTACAGAATTTTGAAAATTTTAATCTCATGACCATTTTATTATTTTAGTACTTTCATTGTCAAATAAACCTTAGTGGTTTAAGTAATGTGATTATTTAGTTATGCACTGTCAATGAAAATTATGTCAAATTAATTTTATACTGAAATTCCATTTTAAATGCTATTTTGTAAATAATATCGAAAAAAAAATTGCAAACTGGCTGAAGATATATTAGACAACAAATAAATATGTAATAAAAATCATGACGAAGGAAATTTACTTACATCTATCGGAAAAAGTTCTTGGTCAGAATCAGATTCATTATCCATCATATCATTGGTTTAGTAATACCTTTGATTGAAAAAACAATGGTACTAAATACAAACTCAGATCAATTTTTTTCTTGTTTGTTATTTAGAGGTTTTTTTTCTTAAATCCGAATGAATTAGAGATGTCGAAAAAGTAACGATTCATTACATGAGTGAGTACTCATTACTCTGGGATACCCGAAGTACCGAATACCGATCCGGAAAACAAATCGTTACTTTGATTACTTCCGTTACTTTGGATACTCAGGTACACGGAAACATCGGCGTGGGCTTGTGTAAAATTGGGTTGCATTTTATTATTATAGTATATTCGCAAAGAAATGTTTAGAGTAGCAAATAAATGGTATATTTTACAAAACGTTTATACGTTGACAACCGATAATCCTTCCAATATGTAAGCAACAGTAAAGCTGAAGATATGGGGGCATATAGGATGTTTCGCTCATACCTAAAATGTAATTGTTCAAAGTGGTTTAACACTTACAGATATAGTGCCATTATAGAAAAAGGTAAGTGCAATAATTTATCATTCAAAGACATGAGTGATTCTGCTACTCCTTTAAAATTAAAAAAGTTGTTGTTATTGGGTAGAACTCGACCCTTTTTGTTTGAAAGAATGTTGGCAATGTGACAAAGAAACTTTGATAAGAACTTTAGGAATATTGCATGACCGTAAGGCGTCTTTGTCAGAGACAGACTGGCTTTAATTAATTTAATTTGTACGATGTTCAGACATTTTAAACAGATTACTAATGAAATGAGCGCACAAACAAAAATATTGTTCCAGATTAGCAGGTACACAAACACGTAGATTCTGAATGCACTCTTTTTATTCAAAACACAGGTTGCAGGTATCAAAGGTAGATACTGGTTATATTTAACAATCGTAACTAAGGTAACTTTAAACTTGTCAATGTCAGGTTTTTAACACTTCGAAATCTCAATTACAACTGAATCAAAATGAGGCCTTGCGGTGCGCTTATATAGCCTTTAGAAAAGGATGGAATGATCTAGAAAATTCTAGAGTAATCTAAATACTACAGGGTGAGATGAATTAAGCCTAACAGAACATTCGAGAACAATTTTTGACACTAACATAGCCGTTACATGGATAAAAATTAAGGTAAGTCTACTTCAATAAAATAACAAACAATAAATAAATTCATCTAAATCTTAACAAATCTATGACTAGGGCTAAATTCGTAACATTGCCTCCTTCCCAGAGTTGATCGTCCCGATCAAACATCTTCGGTATCTTGGTAACGGGCTAATCGATGGAGATGAACCACTTTCATTTTTGCATGAGGGCTTTTCTGAATCCGGTATACCAAGTCATTCAGTCGAGTCACCACACGATACGGGCCTTGCCATGATTTCTGCAACTTCGGCGAGCGTCCCTTAATTCTTTTTGGATTGTATCACCAAACTTTTTCATCGACTATAAATCCAGTGTGATTGGCTCGTAGATCATAACATGACTTCATTCTACCGCTTTCTATCTGTAATTTATGGAGGACTTTTTCATGGATTTGGAAGGCTTTTACTAACCTGGCTGGCATAATCCGTAGTAGTTATCTTATTGTCCGGAGGTCGTCCAGTCAAGAGGTCGACTGGAAGCTGTAAATCAGATCCAAATATTACACTGGCAGGTGTTTTTCCAGTGGATTCATGAACTGCAGAGCGATAGGCCAGTAAAAATGGTTGAATACATTTATCCCAGTCACTTTGTTGTTCATTAACTTGGATTTTCAGGTAGTTCTCCAAAGTTCTATTAAATCTTTCAACCATTCCATCTGACTACGGATGAAAAGGTGTTGTTCTTGTCTTATGAATTCCTAATAGCCTGCACAGGCTTTTGAATACATCTGATTCAAAATTTCTGCCTTGGTCGGAGTGTATTTCCCTTGGAATTCCATATCGGCAAATCCATTCATGAAATGGTACGTCGGCGACCGTGATGGCTTCTTGATTGGGTATTGCGTAGACTTCTGGCCATTTGCTGAAGTAATTCACTGCTACTAACACAAAGCGATTCCCGGACTTACTAACTGGAAATGGTCCTGCTACATCTATGGCAATTCGTTCGAAGAGTGCTCCCACGTTGTACTGCTTCATTTTGCCACGAGTACGAGTTTGGGGTCCTTTACTGGCGGCGCAGTCTTCGCAGGTTCGGCACCAGTCTTTCACATCTGTACGACTTCCTAACCGATAAAACTTTTCTCGAACTTTTTCAAGAGTCTTCATAACACCAAAATGTCCTCCGCCTACACCGTTGTGTATGGCTTGCAACACTTCAGGAATTCTCTTTGAGGGCAAAATAGGTTGGTATTTGATATTTTTGACATCAGAACTTTGCCAGATTTTTTTTAACAGACCTTTAACAGTCTTTTATCACCAAATAATCCCATAAAGCCCAGTATCCTTTAAATTTCTGGGATTTGGCTGCAATTTCTTGGTAATAAGGTCTTGGTGAATTTTCTAATTTCAGTTTAATTATAGGGCCAATATCTGGGTCTTCTTGCTGATCTTTGGATAACATTTCAGGGTAGGATGGATAAGTCAAGTTAATTAGTCTCACATTATTTTTTACACTTTCGGATCGCCTCGTGGAAGGCAAACTTCTGTGTTTTTAACATCAGTGGTTCGGTTTTGCTGCTTTGTTTCGGAGCGAGGTGGGAGACTTAACTTCTTAATCTGGAAGCTAACAACTCCGCTAGAAAGGGAGTACACGTGAACGTGGGAGGCCTAGTTGTTCCTACATCCTATTCGTTTGCCCAGTTCTATATAGAATATTAGCGTAATGCCTGCTGAGGCGAGATTAGGAGGGGGGGATAGCTTGAAAGAAAAGATCATCTCGTGAAACGTGATACCAGTAGTACTCTCAAGAGGCACTTAGTGGAAGCTAAGATGAATTTCAAAAATTTAATAAAGTAGGAATAATTTAAAAAGATATTTGTAATAATCGGGGTGTTCCGAGAGCTTATAACCCGCTATCTGCACATCTAACCGATAACGTCATATTATTAATTAACTTGTATTTCAAAATAATTCATTATACGACATTTACGAAACTTTGTGTGAAGAGCAACGGGAGGCAAAGGTGCCTCTCTTTAGACGCTAGTACATCGATGTTTGTACTAAATTCGTATTTATAGCACCCCGCACAATCGCACATTTCTTGTGATTATTTCCTTTCTATCAGTTTTGATCAGTCAGTCACTGACAAGAATTCGTACGTCATATTTAATTTTCAAGTGGAAAAATTCCTGACATAACTGTCAGCAGTTTTTCCGGAAAAAATCGAAAAAATCATTCAAATTTGACAAGTTAAAATGGGTACGAAGTAATTATATTGCTTGTTAGGTAATTATTTACTTTTTTACACCATCACCGAGTTTGATGATTTTTTTGTATAATAATATGGATGGATTTTGGGATCATTAAGGATCCGAAGTAATTTTTTTTCGGTCACGTTTCGTTTTTGAAGTATTTATACTCATATATTGATGATTGTGGATATTCTAACCACAATTTTCCCCCCTTTCATCCTCCTTTTTTATAAAAACTGACTAGTCTCTAACCACCAAAGACCACTTACTTGGGAAATATAAGTCATTAAAAAACGATATGCCCCTCCATTCAGACGTCCCTCCACTCCTTTAGGAAACGGATGCCCCATGGAGTAAACATATCATAGTAATAGTAGTAATTTTAAATCTGGATTTACGATTATTTGAGGTGTGATTTTATGAATTTACTGATAGTTTTATCGGCGAAGCTGGGTTAATCTAACACTAATAAGACATATCCATTTAACAGTATAGGTTGTGTTAAAAAAATCCTTGTTTTAATATAGTCTCGTAATACGGTTGGCGTGCAACCGCGCGGTTTCTTTACAATAAAACTAATCATAACCTAACATAATCTGCATTTTTATTAATTATTAGTTGTGTAGAAAAATCATAACTAAAACTTAAAAAAAAGCCAAACACTTAAAAAAAGTCATCCGCCTGAGTGCAGGTTCGAGCCCAAAACCCTTGCATTGCTAATCGGGAATCCTACCTCTGAGATAATGACGTCTTACGAAAACTTTAATGAACTTTGTTTTTTTAAGTGGCCCTACAGTAAAGTGTATTTAATCCGAAACACAATGCAAATTACGTTGTTCGTTTACGACCATTTGTGTAAACTTTATTTTTCTCTAACTGTTTTTCGGTGTTTTGTTAGATACTTTTTTGAAATATTCATTGTAAACGTTTATCTTTAGTTCCAATGTCAAAAATTATCACCCATTTTTGTATCACAAGTGTGTACTTCCTTTTTAAGTTTCCTTTTAAATTACGGCAATTGTTTTACGTCCATTTACGTCAAACTTTATTTTTCTATATGTGTTTTTCGGTGTTTTATTAGAAACTTTTTTGAAATATTGACGTCAAATTTACCACCCATTTTTGTACTACAAAGGTGTACTTTCTAAGTTTCGTTTTTGTTGGTTAGTTTTTACGTTAAACGTTTACGGGAGTGGATTGGGTTTATTTATTCCAAGCTTCCACTCATAATTGTATGTGACATCCTGGGGTGTGTACAGTTCATTACCCGACGTCGTCGGATGTCATTCAGATTTTTGTTCGGATGACTGTGTTGTGTGATGTATAGTAACCGCTCCGGGAGCCAGGAGGTGACCGGGAGCGCAAAGCTTTGGGTTTATATCTCAGCTGGTCTGGCGGGCCTGGGTTCAAATCCTAGGTAGGTGCACGGCTTTTTAAGTCTGCAGCTAATATTAGTGGTTAAAAATCCAACAGGGAAAAGTGTAAAATGAATTTCACATTCCACGCTACCAATCACGCGTGTAACCAGGATGAGGGAACCGGATGTTCCACCTTCTCAGGTGGAGATGATGGCCGGGGTTCGGACTCTTCGATTAGACAGTAGGACCCGTCTGACTGACATTCCTCCAGACGTAAATTTTTTTCCCCCGTCTTCGAAGAGTGATTCTAGCTCCCCTTTCCGCGCACCGTTCCATCTTCCCTATAAATATTACGTTTGAATAAAAAAGTATACCACTAGGATACTCGGGCAGGGCCACGGGTCCGACCAGTCCCGACTATCCATGAGAGAATAAAAACTGTCCAAACAGTCCAAATTGGAAGAAGGTGTAAATCACATGGGATGGTCACCCCAGCTCTAACTAAGCCCCAGACGCCCTAGCAGCCACCAATCAAATCTCATGTAGAGCTCTTCTCGGACCATACTCTACCCTATAATCGGGCGATATGTCATGTGTCAGATTTTTTATTTATTTAGGTTTTCATTTCATTTACAAGAATAGTTTGCTAAAAATTAGTTAAAAATAATTTTATTATGGACTAGAAGACCTGAATTGTTTGATAAATGATACGCAATATATGTAATGCGAAATATTTTTGATGGCTTATCCCCAATCAAATGCTCAAAGAGGTAAATTTATTTTCCTAATATACAATAAAATTTCATAGATAGGCTATTAGGTTAGGAGGTCTATTATTGTTAGAACAAATTCATGGCAAAGTTTTTTTTTTCACACCAGGTTCTCGTTAACGAACTCACCCATTTGTAGTTTTTTAATTTTTAAATGACAGCCTATAGTGTATAGAGTAGATTAAAACTGAAAACTCATAACATTTCCCACTTTTTTAATCAATAATAACCAAAACGAATGGTTTCATTCTCCTTTAGATCCTATTTATTTAAAGTTTACCATAGTTTGAGGAAGTTTTAAGCTTGTGTGCTTTTACAAATTACTAAAATAAATAGTTTTCACTAACTTTCGTTATCAATAAAACATAAATAACGTATATATTTTGTATTTATATTTCTAAATGTCAACAATAATTGGTTCATTCCAACACATCAAAAAACTAGGGTCCGGTAAACTATCCTGACAGACGATTTTTGCATATTTTATTTTTTTCCCAGAAAGTACCCATTTGTAATATTACATTTCAAAAATAAAAATTGCGGGATATGCAAGAGTTTTCCTAAAAAAATTAATTAAAGGTCACACTCGGTCACAATTTGACAGCCTTAAAACGAAAAATTTAGGAATGTTGCCAGATTTTAGATTTACCAATTTATTACAGGAAATGAAATGACCAATTGAAAATTATTTGGACAACAGATTTGTAATTATTTATTGTTATTATTATAGTTTTAATGAAGGTTTTATTGAAGAACCTGGGCTAACCTAACGTTAGCGGGACAGATCCACCTAACAATATAGTTTTTGTTACAGAAACATCCTGCTTTCAATATATACTCGAAATTCGGTTGCGCGCTTTCTTCACAGAAAACCTAACTAATCCTAACCTAACTTAATCCGCATTTTTATTAATTATAAGTTTTGTTATAAAAAAAAATTAGTTTTACATGTATCATAACTTATAGATATTTCTTTAATTATGAATATGGCAATGTCGCACATCAAATTAAAAACAAGCATGGCGATGGGAACAGTCGGAAAGATGTTTGAAATCAAAATTACCTTTGATTTGTGAAATAATTACATCTTAAAGTAAATTTTGAGTGCTGGTGAGAGTTTTCCACACATTTTCTCAATTTGGACTGCTAGAATGGTAGATAAAAACAAAAAGAAACAAAAATGTATTTATTTTATTTATTTATTTATTTATTTAATACTTATACTTACAGAGTTATTAACTCCAAATAGTACAAACTTATACATAATTAAACATTAATACTAAGTACTACATAAGTTGCAAATACAGATCTTTAATATCTACCTAAAAAATTAAGCTGCTTATTGACAGTTAATATCATAATTACAATTAGAGTATTTTTTAAATAATAAGGAACACCCTCTAGCATTTGCACCACCTATAATTAATAACTGCTTTCTACGAACATGAACCCCTTGATCGTTGTTAGCTTTTGTGACCATTACATGATTAGCAGAATTTATTGCAGAATTAACATCGTGTTCTCTATTGTCAAGGCTAAATAATTTTTGTCTCAGTTGCTTCAGGTCATTAACATAGGTGTTATTGTCAATTTCCGAAGTTTGAATAGTAGTTTTCATACATTTGGTGGTTGCGTTGAGGTCGTTGATATTCATGGTACAGTTACATATCTGCGCAAGAGGGAAAGTGCATTCTAACTGGGAGCTCATGATTTAGTAAATGGTCTTTTCCAATCAAATTTATAATCATTAATGAACTGGTTTTGGGTTTCGGAGTAATAATTTCGATATGAGTGTGACAGCAAGATCTGATCAGTGCATTGACAATGGACAACAAGTCTGACATCAGGACAGGGAGGAGCTTGATGTTAGGAAATTTGAGTGACAAATAAGCATTTTAATCTACTGTTTCACTTATTTTGTTATTTTGAGTTAATTAAAATAAAACTGGGGATGGTAAGTAGTTTTTTGTTAAAGTTATTGGCATTTGAAACAATTAGAGGTTCTATTTTGATTCTTTCAATAATTTGTGTTATCTTAATAGTTATGATTTATCTATTTATTGTTTAAGACTATCAGCATAGAAAAGCTGCAGAACATGTTTTAAAGATTTCCAGAATTAACGAGTCCTTTGGAAATGATAAAAAAGATTAAGGGAGAAAATACATTGCAGTTTAATCTTGTAAAAAGAGAGCAGTTTGTGCAGGTTTAATGATTATTAGAGGAAAAATACATGCACGCATGAAGGATAAAAAAATGTTGAGGTAGGATGAATTTTAACATTTAATTTAATATTTTGTAAATAAATATTTTTCACATTTCAGTTTACGTTGGATAAGCCTGGATTTATTGCTTCACTGGACAGATTTGGTCTCTACAACATATAAGTGACTGAGAAGGAGTGTTTGTGGAAGAAGGGTATTTGCCGAAATTATATACTGCCATCAAGAAATTTAAGGTGTCCCTTCTGAAAACCGAACTTAGCATTTAAACTAGGAACCAAGTTTGTTATGTATATTCTTACTAAATATATGTATTGTTTATTTTTATAATGGCTTATTTATTTTTTGTTTTATTTCTAAAAATTAAGTACGTACATGTCTTTAATTTGGGCTTCACTTAATAAAAATTATTAAAGGTTATTATTTATTATTAAAGGTTATTATTTATTATTAAAGGTTATTATTTATTAAACATAAGGTAACAAATGTCATACATATTGTAATAAATATAATAGATCGACATTGACATTCACGGTCTAACCTTCAGTAAATTTAGAAAGAAAGTTGTTGAGTATTTACATAGGCATTATTGTTAAATAATTATCTTTGGCTGGGCTTTGGGGTGATTGTTTGGCAATTATTGTTCCATTTATTTTGTAATTATACCAAGACTAGTTTGAATTTGGTTTTGTGATACTTATTTAGTTTCAATTGTATAATGTACTTAAGTTAATAATGATGTAAACTATATATATTAAGCTATTTTGTCTTGTAATTGGGTTTCCTGTTAGACAATAAATATTATTATTATTATTATTATTATTATTATTATTATTATAATCTAAATAGGAGCCTAATAACTGGAAATTGCACCTAAGTGAATGAACACTTGTATGTACACAAGTATTATCTTTGAATTTATATTGAGAATACAGTTAACCTAATGCTAAAGCTGTACAAATAAAAATTTAAAAATTACATCAACAACCAATATAATTTCTTATTTTAGCAAACCTTATAAATATAGATGTTATCCTATTGAAATAGAGCTTTAAATTTATGTAAATATTTAAAAATAAAAATCCTACAAGTATTATTGAATTTTTTCAGTCTTGGCAGGGATCTCAATTCTAGGGGAAGCAAGTTATACATTTTGGGACCTAAATAAGAGAAAGATCTCAATTTTTTTCATGTATTGTTCACTGGCATCTCCAATTACTAATGGAGTTTGATAATACTTGTAGCTCTTGTAGGCCTAAATTTGTTTTATAGGTGCTTTACTAAATATACCTATTCGAGAACCTATTACTATAGCTTATTTATTTTTTTGATTAATTTCTAAAAACTGACTAACTTAAATGTTTCTAATTTGAGCTCCACATAATGAAAATTATTAGTGGACCTAATATTTCTGTAAAAATATATTTAATATTATTACTTGTGCGGTGGTCAATTTCAAAAACATACAAACTTTACAGAATTAAATATTTATTTCTTTTCTGTTATGACTGGTGCACCTTTACAGAGGCACTATAGGTATAGAGAGTAAGATGTCTAAAAGATAAGTAAACTGCTGTAATAAATTGTATGTAAAACACATAATTCAGATACAACTATTATATTTTCGAGAGTTTTATATACTAACAATACAAAATCACACAACAACATATTTATGAATAATGTTAGAACAGACACAGGTCTATATTATCTAGAAATGCAATTAGAAATATATTTAATTTGAAAAAAATGTTTTAAATCAGAAAAAGGCATATATTTACTTATATTCATTGTTATTTTATCAAATAGTTATCTAGTTAAATACCTGCTGTAAATTAGTTATGATAATATCCTCGATACCAACGCTTCAAACACTGTTTAGAGGAATTTAACTTCAAGAAATCATCTGGTTGTTTATTGTAAGATTTGACCTATTATAGAAAGAGTAAATAATTTCTATAAAAAAACTACTCAAGATTTCAAAATTCACAATTAGCTTTATTATCAAATATACAAAGTTGATTCTTTTTTTTCAGTTTTTCTGTTACTTCCTCCAGTTCTTCTTTTAAGAAATAATTATCAGCCTTCAGAGATGCTCCTGATGTCCCACTTGTACTTGGGAACATGAAGGCAAATCCTCACTATTTAATATTGCACTCTCAGATCTAGAGGTATTTGAAGTTTCACAGTTCGCACAGTTTCTAAACCTAGAAATAATTAAAATAGGGCAGTAATGCTAAAAGTTAACACTTTTAATAATAACAAAAACAAAACATAACCTCAACATATAAAAATCAGTTTTTAAATAACTTTAACAGCTTTACCTATGAGTAATTTTTTGAAAATAATCTTGGCCTAGCACGAACTTTATCAAATATAAACAACAAAACCCTTATTCGTAAAGTAAGAATGAAATGAAAATTTAAAAAATTCTTATTGGGTTTTCAGCGCAAAATTGTTTTGTTTGGAAGGGTTATTAAAGGTCTGCCTTCTTGTGATGACGGCACTTAGGTCATCTATTGTGTATTAGCGAATTATTGCCAGCCACTTTGGCTGTTTTCAATTTGATGTGTATTTGATGATGAATTTCCGTCATCTATATAGAGTGTATAGTGTTAATTGAGACTTTTTCTTTTCATTTAAACAATCTTAATTTTTTTAAAGATTATTACCTATATAGTGTATCCTGTAGTAATATGATGACTGACTGTGAAATTTATTATGAACCTTATGTATACTGTATAGTTCAAGCACTTAACTATTACGGCCTATTGTATCTTTTATTTTTACTGGCTTTCTGCTCTACAAAATACAAAAATCTCTCTAATAATAAATTAGTAATGATTAAGTTATGGAATCGATTCTAAATTTGGATTACAAACCATTCCAACCCTGGTTTAATTGTTTAGGGAAGTGTGCGAATCAAAACATGTGCATAAAACAGGTTCCAATGTGTCCAGTAACTATAATTGAGTATGGATCAACTGTTTGGTATCCACAGTATAGGGTTTACATAGATGCATTGGAGAAGGTCCAGAAGAAATTTCTTAGGGTCTTCTGGATGGGCCTGTTCAGAGATGATTATACTTATGAGAATCTTGGAACACAGTTAGGCTTAAGATCATTGAAGAATAGGAAACTGCATGCTGTTTTGCGTTTCTTTTTGGGCTCATCAATGGTCATATCATCTGCCCCAATCTTCTAAATTTAGTTAACCTAAAAGCAGGTGAAAGAAGTGGCTGAAATACTGAGCTATTCTTTGTTCCATTCCACAACACCAATAATGGACTTAATGAATTCAAATTCTTTAATTGGTGTCAATATACAACATGGTATTTATTACACAAGTCAACAGAACAATATAAAGAATGGTTATAAAATATTTAAACAAATAAAATGCATTACAATACACTTTAAAATAATTTGCATTTTTAAACCTAAAATTTATAAAACACAACCAGTAGATTTGTAGATGATGTAGTGATGTTTTTCAAGAACTTTTTGTATCTGCTGATCATTTATTATACAGTTTTATAGCAGTGGCGGCTATTCAGGTGAAGTCGACCGCGTGGAAGATTAATGTTAACCAGCGCCATACAACGTCGTTCAGTTTGGGGTGGTTGTTTGCTTTTATTTTCGCGGATTTTGCTGCAACCGGTTAGTTCCTTTGTAGTTTACTTGTCTGTTTTGTGTTATATTTATTTATGGTGTTGTTACAACTTTATTTGGTGTCAGGTTTATTAATTTACATTATTGATGAATCCGATCACAGATGTGGTTTGCATTTTGTTAGAAACTCCATTTAATCGATGGAAGGAAGAGGATCAGAGTTTTAATCGTCATCCTGGTTTGCGGCGTACAAATCGTTATGTAGCAGTCAAATATTAGAAAAATTGTTTTGCTGGCCTTGTTTATTAGTATCTAATAAATATTCAGTGTGGAATAAGGAAGGATTTGCAGGTATTTTACATATTTGAAGGTCTTTACATAAACAACAAACAAGACTCGGCGGAGCATTTAAAATGCGAATTAATGCTAAAAACATTTGTAAAAAATCAAAGTACTATAGCTGACACTTTAAAAGAAAATGCTAAACTATATAAAATACATTTTAACGAAAACGTCCGATTAAATAGACTATTTATGTGCTTGGTAATTGAATCAGTTTTGTACCTTGCAAAACAAGAGTCTTTCGTGGACGCGATGAGAGCAGCGAGTTGCGCAGTGCAGGTTCTCCAACAGGATTTCTCCCAGGTGCAAGTTTACTGTTTTTTTCAACATCTAAAAGTATCGACTACCATGATAATATGAACTGTGAACTGTTTGAAAAGTGGTTAAAAGAACAACTGATTCCAAATCTAGATGCTCCATCTTTAATCATTCTGGACAATGCATCTTATCATTCAAGAATCTTAAATAAACAACCTACTTCATCCTGGAAGAAAAGTGATGTTTATGACTGCCTAATAAAACAAAAACAAAATCCTTTAACCAATATGCTGAGACTAGAACTTCTTTTAATGGAAAAATCTATTAAAAAACCAACAATATGTGCCGTAGATGAAATATTACGGGAAAATGGACATAAGGTTTTACGACTGCCGCCATACCATTGCCATAGAATTAATAGAGGCTGGGGCAAAATCATATTACGAGAAACACGTGAACGATGGTCTTACATCAGATGAGGTGCACATTGTTTGGCAAGATTTATTAAATTATATTATGCCGGAGTACTGGAAGAAATCCGTGGAACATACGGAGAAATTAATAGAACGAGTTCTAGATGTCGAAATAGCACCAATGATCATTGCGCCATTTGAGGATGACTGAGAAGATGAGGACTTTTTAAGTGATGATATTTTTTAGTCTATAATATTAAAAAGTTTCTGAAGGATTATATTAGTCTTTGACGTGTATAAATCATAAATTGCATTATGAGTATCCATTTTTGCATTGTAACTTAAGTCTTTTGCCTTTGGATTTTTTCGTGTACATTTCTTAATCTTCTTCAGAAGTAAATTATGTTTTTTTTCATGCACAAGTTTCTATACATTCCTTATACCGGTTCTCAGAGCTTTTGCCACTGGCACATTTGTAATTTTGTAGGCAATAAATAAATAATTATAGAATACTTGTTCTAATTTTAAAGCGTGTTTAAAATAAGTAAATTTTTTTATTAATATAAGACAAAATTTGATGTATGAAAATCGGTAAAATCGCTTTACCAGAAACTCGGAGCTAACGAAAAATACAGGCTATATATATATATATATATATATATATATATATATATATATATATATATATATATATATATATATATATATATATATATATATATATATATATATATATATATATATATATATATATATATATATATATATATATTATATATATATATATATATATATAAAATTAATATAAAATATAAATTTTGAAATATAAAATTTGAAATTTGGTTATGTGCGCGAAAACGTAGACTCCGGGAAATCCGTGATCATCGGGAAAACTATTAACTTTTTTGGCCAAATAACGATTGATTCTGATAACTAAAGAACTAATCTTCGTTTTGGACTATATATTTCGCAGAAATATTTTTGTTTGGAGCTAAAAAACGGAAATTAACAAATAGACGGGATCTAACCTAGAAAAATGAACCGGTGTTATCGGTGTGATCTAGATTGTGTGCCAAAGGAAGAAAAACACAAACTTTTCGGATACCCGTGCGACTGCTGCCGAAAAACAGTGTGCAAAATCTGCTCAGGGCTAAGTGCCTCTGAGGTGAGATGTCTTCCCATGGCCGCACGAATCATGATATTTTACTGCCCTGACTGCATAGAAAACCTAAAAAGTGTGGCAAAACTCAGCGGGCAGATGAAAAATCTGCAAGAACAAATAACAGATCTACAAGATAAGGGAGCCGAAATAGCCAATATCTCAAAAAATGTTGAGGAGATGGAATCCAATCTAAAAGATCTCAGCAAAGAAATAAACCAAATTAAAGCAACCAAAAATCTCACTTATTCAGAGGTAACTGCCCTCTCCAGCAAAGTAAAAGACCTAGAAAGAAATAAAATGGTAGAAACTAAAACCCCCCAACAATCTGAAATTATGGAACCAACAATCACTGAGTTTCAGGAAAGGGAGAGAAGAGCAGCAAATGTCCTTGTTTTTGGTCTAAAAGAACAACAAGAACAAATAAGAGAAACCCGATGGGAAAAGGAGTTAACAGATGTGAAAGACCTACTTCGAAAGGTCAACCCCAACGTTGACCTGACAAACATAAAACTCTTTAGGATTGGCACCTATAGCCCTGAGAAAACACGTCCTGTGAAAGTAATTTTTCCAACAAAGGAAGAAGCAACACAAATCTTAAAATATAAACAAAATTTGGACAATAGTGAGAAGTATCTTAAATATGACCTAACGAGTGCCCAGAGAGAATACCTTAAGGAGATTCTAAAACAACTGCATGAAAGAAAGAATACAGGTGAGTCCAACATAAGAATTAAATATGTCAGGGGCATTCCAAAAATTGTATCAGAGAAAGTAAAGAAAGATGCAGAAAAAAATGAGTCAGGCAATGACAATAACAATTCATCAAAAAACTAAATGAATTAACAACACTCAAAATATATTACACCAATGCAAACTCTCTAATGAATAAACTCGATGAATTTCATGCAGAAATACAGAAACTTCAACCAACAATAATATTTATAACCGAAACATGGCTGCATGAAAGCACTCCTGATGCAATAATTGGATTAAATAACTTTAATATATATAGAGATGACAGAGCTGAGGGGCATAAGGGGGGAGGAGTATGTGTCATGGTAAAAAATGAAATAAGTGGGATAAGTATCCAATCCAATCTAAACAGCAACTACAAACTGCCCTCTTCAATAAATGCTATTTGGGTAAATATTAAAATAGGCACCGTCAGATTGTTGGTTGGATGTGTCTACAGGCCACCTAACATCACTGCTGCTAACAACACTGAAATGATAGAAATGCTTACTACTATCCATGCTACCAACCCCAGCACCATTATTCTTGGGGATTTTAACTTTCCAGAAATCAACTGGAAGTCACTTACACTTCAGACGCACAGCCTCTTTGCATTGGAATTTCTTAACAATTATCAGAAGTGGAATAGCTGGCAAATGGTCAAGGAAGACACAAGATTCCGTGGTGATCAATCATCCCTTCTAGATTTGTTGCTAACCAGTGACAAAAAACTAATTTCCAATATAGAATATCATCCCCCCATAGGAAAAAGCGATCACTGTGGCATCACTGCAGTCGCCCAGTTTCATGCTAAAGATAAATCTACAAAAAAAGTCTACAAAAGAAACTACTGGAAAGCAGATTACAGTGCCATAAATGAACATTTAACTTTACAACTTGCAGGAAAAGATGTATCCTATGAAATGCTCCAGTATGTAATGGCAACAACCATTGACCAGTACTTTCCACCAACCCTTACCAAAGTAAACCCAAAAAAGCCATGGCTAAATGCTAAAATATTTAATGACATAGATAACAAGAAAAAACTCTGGAAACTTTATCGAAACAATAAAACTCCTGAAAACTACAATAACTACAGGCAAATAAACAACACTCTCAAAACTACTATCCTAAACGCCAAAATCCAATATGAACAAAGCCTACTGGAAAGGGAAGAAAAACACTTCTACAACTACATAAAAGGCAGCCTCAATAGTCGAACTCCAGACCTAATACTTAAAGATACAGAAAGCCAGGAAATCATCACCGACAACAAACAAATTGCAGAAGCCTTTGCTGATCACTTCCATAAAGTATATACTATTGAAGACCCATCATCTGGAATACCAACACTCCAACATGAAACTAGAACAGCCAACGAAATCTCAAACATCCACGTCACAGAAGAAAAGGTTTTAGATGCCATAACCTCTTTAAAAAACGACTCTAGTACGGGACCAGACGATATTCCAAGTGTCTTTCTGAAGAGATGCAGCGAAAGCCTGGTACCAACCTTAACACTGGTGTACAACAAGATTCTGTTGGAGGGAATCATTCCAGAAAACTGGACCAAATCATATGTCATACCAATTTTCAAAAAGGGAGATAAATATGACCCAGCAAACTATAGGCCAATTAGCTTAACCTGTCACTTATGTAAGATCCTTGAAAAAGTGTTAGTACCAGAACTCACAAAATTTTTAGTCTCCAACCACATTACACCACCCACTCAACATGGATTCCTGCCCCAAAGGTCAACCACCACCAACCTTCTTGAATGCTCAAATCATTGGACAAAAATGCTAGATGAAGGCAAGGCTGTCGACATTCTGTATTTGGACCAGGAAAAGGCTTTTGATAAAGTGCCATTCAATAGATTACTTTATAAATTGGAGCACTTTGGAATAAGGAATAACCTACTGCTATTCATAAAAAATCTGTTAACGCAACGTACCTACCTGGTAAGGGTAAATGGTGAATATTCCGAACCAAATGCAGTGTTAAGTGGGGTACCTCAAGGGTCAGTTATTGGACCATTGTTATTTATTGCCTACCTAAGTGATCTCCACCACCAAATAAAGACAAACATCTCTTACTTTGCTGATGACACCAAACTGTATTGTGATCCTGTTTATCATGTGGCTTTTGAAGATGACATAAAGACCATAGAGGAATGGACACAACTGTGGCTTCTAAAATTAAATCAGGAAAAATGCACCATACTCCATCTTGGAACTAACAATCCGCAAAATAACTACCACCTATTTTCTGTAGACATCAGGAAAGTTACAGAGCAGAGAGACCTTGGCATAGTTGTCACAAGTAATCTGAAATGGGAATCTCACATCTCACAAATAGCAAAAAAAGCAAACTCTTTCATATATTTAATACAAAAAGCCTTCTCAAATAAATCCACCGATATGATGAAAAAAATATACACAACATATGTGAGACCAAAACTTGAGTACGGACATGCAGTTTGGAACCCATATTTTGTCAAAGATATAGAAGCCCTGGAGAAAGTCCAAAGGCGATTCACAAAAATACCACAAACTCTTAAAGACACCCCATATGAAGAGAGGCTGAAAGTATTTGGACTACCCACATTGAAAGAGAGAAGGGACAGAGGAGACCTAATAGAGACATATAAAATTCTTAACAACAACTATTCTGAGGAATTAAGCCGAAATCTGTTTACGCCAAATGCCAGCCAACTGAGAGGACATAGTAAGAAGTTAAAAAAGGAGAAGTGCTCCTCATTGGTCAGAAAAAATTTCATTGCAAACCGTGTAGTGTACAGGTGGAACTCCCTGAACGAGGAAACCATCACAGCTCCAAACAAAAATATTTTTAAAAACAAACTTGACAAAAACATTAAAAACATCAACAACAATCTAGTCCATTATATTTGATACCTTAAGTGTGATACTGTGATGAAATTAAGTGTGATATGAAACTGTGATAGCAAAAAACCAAAAACCGAAAGACAATAGTGCACAGTGCAGCAGACTCATCGGCAACGTCGCCTACTGCTGCCCGCAGCAACATAATAATAATAATAATATATATATATATATATATATATATATATATATATATATATATATACATATATATATATATATATATATTTATATACATATATACATATATATATATATATATATATATATATATATATATATATATATATATATATATATATATATATATATATATATATATATATATATATATATATATATATATATATATATATATATATATATATATATATTATATATATATATATTATATATATATATATATATATATATATATATATATGTATATATATATGTATATATATATGTATATATATATATGTATATATATATATATATATATATATATATTTATGTATATATATATATATATATATATATAAATATATTTATGTATATATATATATATATATATATATATATATATATATATATATATATATATATATATATATATATATATATATATATATATATATATATATATATATATATATATATATATATATATATATATATATATATATATATATATATATATATATATATATATATAATGGGGGGATATACTGTGAAGTGCTGCTTGGATCAGTCCCGTTTTTAGTGCCTATTAAAAGAATAAGACAATCACAGCTGTTTGTTGAAAGGTACCACTATACAAATTATGGGTTTAGCGCATTTGCTGACCGACTGGTTCACAATTACAATCATCACTGATCACTCTTTTTCTAAAACAAATAAATAAAATGGTCCGCTGTAAAATGTTGTTGCTGGCTCCTTATTGCTAGCTACAAGGAGCTGGCTTGACGAATATATATTTCATCTATTTTAGTCTTAAGCTTCCTACAAAGTTAAATATCTTTCACAATTATCAAGCAGGTTCTAATGGGACTTCAGCTAATACTGATCAATGGTTCTTCCATTTATTGACCAAGCATGTGAAAGGTAGATGAAAATACTATATCATCTACTAGGCAACATTTCCATATCATTCCCTTCTTTTCAGTGTCGTAAAAGCTATAACTAAAAATATTGCTCGCATAAGTAAAAATATAATGTGCAACATGATACTAATTATTTCCCTTGTAGAACTTCTAATGACAAACTAAGATTAATTGACCTTGCTTCTCAACATCGAAAATATATTTATCAGTATGTGGGTATAACATAGACCCAGACATATAATTTTTAGCAAGTATTATTCTATTTGCTTAGAAATAAATAATATCATGCCTACCTGAAAAAATTACCCATAGATATCATTCATTATAATTATATATTGAATCAGGAATTGGCTTTATTGCTCTTCAGTATTTTCATAAATAGAAAATGTTTTTCCTTGTATTAAGTAGTAATATATTACTGCAATTAATATTTTTAAATATACAATTCTTCTATTTCTTTCGTGTGAATAATATACGTTTTCGCTTTATGTATTGAGAACTAAAACATAAACAAAGGTAAAATTTAGACAGGAGTTATAGGTTAGGTTATAGTGATGTGCAACTTTGATAAAATGTTCGATATTTTGTATTGGATATTTGGAATAATCGATATCATCGATCAAAAAATAAGATATTATGGCATAATATACACAGTACTGTAGTTTTACTAAACTGTCCATAATTTCTCGTTTAATTAAAAAAGTACATATTCATATTATTATAAATTATGTACTTATAATATATGTTACAACAAAAGGCCCTCATCTCCATACCTATTGTCTAAAACAATTAACAGTTATACAACCCATTAATGAATTCTATTTTAATAGTTTACAAAACGTAACGCAAGTACCTGTTGTAAAAATAACAAGGATATCCCTAGTGAGAGGAAAAAATTAATTTTGCACGGCCGTATCACCGTATCTTTAAAACATATGTTATTAAGTGTATTATATTATAAGTAATATGTGTATAGTTACATTATAAGTAATATGTGTTTGCCTGGTTGCATACTTGGTACCGTGATGGCACTTAATTCGGAAGTATAAACAGGCTTTTTCTCAACAAAATAAAATATGGAATAGATAATCAGATCAGTTACAAATAAATAACTTACACAATATTTAAAGATTAATATTTAAATATTATTTTCATAACTTTGTTAGACATTCCTATAAAAGGTTAATTCAACAGTAGTAAATTACGAGCACAGGGTTAATTTTTTTTCGTCATATTTAACTACTACAAAATGAGCCAAATCAAGAAGTAATTCACTGAATTTGGATTGATAATTATTTATGAATAAAATATATACGTTTAAACAGATTAGCTTACCTTGTTCAATTTGTTGGACCTTTTCCGAGTTTCGTAACTTTTCTGCTGCTTTGGATGTTCCATGTTTTCATAATTTTCTTGAATATTTTGGCATCTGTCGGTTATATATACTATATATTACAGTATAGCCCTCAAGTAACAGGTATCGAAAAGTATTTTATGGGTCTTGTAAACAATTAAACCCACGGAATTTGATAATTTTTTAATATAAAATAGAAAGTTTACCTTCATTTAACTGTTTTAAGAAAATAAAAAAAACGGATGAGCCACTTTTTCTATTAACAAAACCAAAAAGAAATTCGATATTTTCACTGTATTCCAATGCACCATATTCCTTAATATGACAATTTGAAGAAAGGCTATCTTGCATTGTTGCCAAACTTACATTATTGTATGGAGCTTAAATTTTTCATGTTTGTCTCCCGACAGTAATGCATTTGGACCCCTGTGCCGATCCCAAATATTAATTAGACTTTCGCCAGAGATGCACTTCGCTGTCGTTCGCCTTTTATATTAGGGTTTTAATGATGATGCCTACGGCGCCTAACCTGGTGCTAACCCGGTACCAATCTACCTAGTGTGGTCAACACTAATCAACAGGCAGGTGCATCACTGGCGGGAGCCTAACATTCGAAATCGGCCCTCTGGTCCGATGCCGAATGTTAGACTTTCGCCAGTGATGCCTTGCGCTGTTGTTCGTCTTTTAGGGCTTTAACGATGACGCCTACGGCGCCTAACCTGGTGCTAACCCGGTACCAATCCACCTAGTGCCTTCGCGCTGCTGCTGGTACCGATCCACAACCCACAAAAAATGCATTTTGTTTGCTTATATAATTTATATTTTTATTAAGTCAAGTACATTACAGATAAATATCCAAATAGTACAATAGATAAAAAAAACTACATACTATAATACAATAGTGGACAATACAAAGTAATAAGTAATAAACAATTATTAGATATAAAAAAAGAATATATATAGATACAACAAATAGGAGACATAACAAGATATATAAAATAAACTTGGCAACGTAGCATCCCCAGCACACTGGATTTCTGTCCAACAGACGACACTCCCGCTCTCTCTTTATTTAGGAGCTGTAATTATGTTTAAAAACTTTTAATGTCTAATATAATAATTACTTCTAACTTTTAGTTACAAATAATAATTTTTGTGTTATAAAGCATTATAATATAATCAGTCTTTTACGTAGTTCATAAATTAAGTTTGTGAAAAATATGTTTTTAGCGATACGCCAAAAACAAGTTCAGTGCAACCTTCCGAAATCTTGTTTTTTTTGGATATAATTTGAAAATATGCCTCATCCATAAATTTTTGTGTATAGGAATTATTTAAAAAAGGTAATCTTTCAAATATATATTTTAAATTTGTTAAATTCCGTAGGTAAAATTCTTTACAAGAGCCGTATTTTATATTCCAACAAATCAAATTAAATGGCAATTTAAAATTAAATACCTAGTGAACTGACAGATACAGAAAATGGCGACTTTTCGTAGTAGGTTGGTCTCTTTCGAATCAAGATCGGAAAATCCGAATATAATGCCCGAGCGACACCCTAATGAGTTAGCATTCGTTAAGTTATCGAACGCTATCTCTTAAAATCGCACCCCTGTTCGACTATCCAATATTGGTCTATCATTGTTATTTATAGTTTCCTTTAAGGGTTTAAGGTCTTTAAATACAAGAAGTATCCATTTGTCATTAGATACTTTAATTGCGGCTTCTTTATGAAAGAAGATTCCAAAGGTGTTATTTATAATTGTTGGGGAGTACTGGGGTTCAACCAGCAGTGATAATCTGAGGAGCCTGGGATAGAAAATTTATTCATAGTAGGGTTTTAACCTGTCAAAATTTACTTTACTTTTATAGTTAGTTTCAGGGTTAATTATAATAGCAGAATTTTGGAAAATCCCTGAGATTTCGAATAGTCCATTGAATTTGCTTTGAGATTTATTTGTAATTTGGGTTTCTCGCACATATACTTTATCTACTTTATATTTCGTGGGAATGATGAGATACTTGTTGATCGAAATGTTCTTTCGCTTCTTTTTGTTGAGTGGTTCTAGCTCGAGCAGTTTTGTAAAGATACTGCATTCGATTACTTAAATATCGCACATATTTGGAAAAATTTCTCGTTATAGATAGATTCAGGGAGTCTGGAAGATGTTGTAAAACCGTGAGTTTGATTATTTGTGTTTATAATAAATAACAGCATATGGGAGTACATTAAAAGAATGTTCATTTGGATTTTTTTTTGATTGGCTTTTATCATTTCATTTAAAGGTGCATGAAATATTTCTATGGAATCATTAGATTGGGGGTGTCCTACGCTTGAAAGTATAGGTATCACCGGAGAAAAAAAGAATGGGCAGAACGAAAGCTTCATATTTTTGCTACAATGCATACATTTACATTTTTTTGTCCCAGGTCGAAAAATTAGGTAAAATGGAGTTTAAAAAAAAGAGCTATTTTCATTACCAATAGAGAGCTCACGAAGTCATCAACTTGCCTTGACTTTCGATCATATATAGTTTGGGCATAGCCGCTGTCAAAACTAATGAGTATATATTTAGATAAACTTAATTTGATTTTTGGACCTCAGAAACGATTTTTTGAGTTTGGCAGGATGAAATATGGATATTTTTAAAAAGGTAGCCACAATTTAGAAGGTATTTTTTACCTTAGTTTCGCAAGGTCTACTTAAGAAATTTCGTTGTCATTTCCTATATTATGCTTTAATGGGATAATGAATCGTTATAGGTTCAGATGCATTTTATCCTAGCTAGTCTAGAGATACCAATATATTTGACTTTCCGACCTTCGACATCGTGCAGATTTTTACACTATATATCCAAGACAGGTAGACACTATTCAGGATTCATTAAGGCTCATACGTACGGGGTCTAATAGTACGTAATACTTACGGATATTATTTATACTGGGAAGATAAGTAGTAATAAAGCATATATTATGTTATACAGGGGTAGTATTTTTTTGGTATATTTCTTTTTGTTTTTAGTATTTTGACAGCTGTCAATATCTATTTGTCCTGTTAACTTTTGAACTGCTTAAAATTTTCAAATATGGTTTTTATGGTTCTATGCAACTTTTAGAGGCGTAATTTATTTTTAAAAAAAATTGACAGCTGTCATAAAATTGTCTTTATCCCGTAACGTCTAAACTACTCAAAATTTTTAAATACAGTTTTCACAGCTCACTGTACCTTTTAGTGGCGTAATTCATTTTATAAAAACATTTTGACAACTTTCTAAAAAATCTGTATTTTTCCCGTAACTTTTGGATTCCTTCCAATGTTTAAATACGGTTTTCACATTTCCATCTAATTTTTAGTGTCGCTGTTTATTTTAAAACATTATTTTGTCGGCTGTCAAAAATATAAGTATCGTATAATATCGAGGGTTTATAATACGGTTACGGTCTACAAAAGTTACAAAAAAATTACATAAAAAGTAGACAATATCAAGAGTTATAATCAAATCATAGCCGTACGGTTAGGGTCTATAAAAAATAATATAAAAAATGTAGACAAAACGTTACAACGTGACATAGATTGTTTTAATATAGACCTAAAATGTTGTTCAGTCCTCATCAAATTGACACTATACCGCACGCTTTCTTTACAGCAAACCTAACTTTAAGAAAATAAATAATCCGCATTTTTAATAATTATAAGTTTTGTAAAAAAAAGGCATCACCTGAACCCGGATTCGAACACGCATCCATTGCAATGAAAGTCGAGAACTTTGTCACTGCAGATTCAACAAAATTTGTTTATACTACGCCAAAATAAGCGATGGGCTAATAGGATTTGTGTCATGCTAAAAAATATGTAAAAACTCTAATAATTTTAGTGCCTGGATAAGTTACCTGAACTGACCCTTGCATTGTCAGTACATAGAGGTTAAACTAGAAAACTATACTGAATGGAAAGTATTCCGAAACATAGGTAGAGTAACTCTAATAAAAAATTTGAACCATTAAAAAGCTAAAATTTTTCTCTCTTAAAAACCACTGTTTCACAAGGAACCAACCACAAAATCAGTAGATTGTATAATTTTATTCATATTCAAAATGTTTCTTTGTATAAAAAAAAGTTTTTTAGAAGTTCTTATAGTGTTCATACAGTTCTCAAATAAGTAAACATCAATACATTAATTATACATAAGGCGTTTGTTCATTTAGTATATGAAAACTACCAGGTGTTTGGTTCTGGTTTTAAGAATTTAAGAGAAAACGTTTTTAGAACTATGTGGATCAGATGAACTAAAGAACTTTATAGAGTATTTGCCAACATATATTGCTCTGCAAATTTTTATTTGAATTTATCTGCATTTTCAAATAGAAGAAAGGCGTCAAATTATGAGAAGAAGCGTTTGCCCTTGCATAAATATTTAGTTAATTTTGTTGTCAATGTCAGTTAAAAATCCTATACATTTGAATTGAGCATGTGTTTCAAGTTATAGTCACTGGATAGGGGTTAAGTAAGGCTTGTCTTTGTGTAGGGAAAATAATAAGGAATGCCCACATTGGGAATTTTAGACACTTCCTTTTTAACTTTTGTTTTAGCAAGGCCTTAGGGATTTCCAAGTGCGCAATGTGCAACGCATCAGAGTAACAAGCATTCTACCTAGATAGTCACGGGTTTTATAGTTGTCTATGTCAAAATGTTTCTGTTTCTTGTCCAGAAATTTAAAAAGTTTTCATGTTCAGTGGATTATTCTCAATTGATACTTCGTAGAGATTCATATAATACTTCGTAGAATCAAGGTGTAACCAACAGAAGAAATAGGAATATTAGTATGTTATTTCCAAATCAATACAAACTACCTGATAATCAGATAACATAAATAGTGTGCAACAGTTTTTGTTGAGAGTATATGTGGAGGGGATTTTACTTCTAAACATTCACCATTTTAATTTGTCAGCAATTGATGTAAACATAAATAATGTTGAGCAAATCTTGGAACATTTTATTGGCAGGTTTGTAATAAATAACAAAAATATTTAATTGCCAATATATAACGCTCTCCACAGACAAATCTGGACAATTTTTTGAATCTAGATTAAAAATTATTTACTGTTTATATTTTCGTTGTTGTTTGGAGAATGCTAGCCAGATGTGGTCCCCATTTTATACAATCGACATTGATCTTATGGAAAGAATTCAGAGGAAATTTCTGAGATTTTTTTTTTATATAAAGTGACAATTACTTCCGATCATGTGGGCTATTTTAAAATAATTAAATTACCTGACCACCCGTTTTTGGAAAGCCATCGTGAATTTATTATTATTATTACCACCTTATACAAAATCATTAACTCAAAGAATGATTTTCCTCAATTATTGGAAATGATATTGTTTATTGCGCCCCAGTGATGTCTCCGCAGTTATATTTTTTAGTATTTCATATCATAGAACTAATTATGGCAAAACATCATATATTAATCGAGCTACTTATTGAAGTGATGTGGATTTTTAAATTTCAGTCTATTTTGTTGAAGGCTGTAATGAAGAATACATTACTTTATATCGACCTGCACACATAGCATTTTTAAACACTTTGCTGTAATATTAAATTGGTATTTATGTATTTATTTTTTAATTTTAACGTATAATTTGTGGGTTTTAAGTGTTAATTTAATTTAATTTTGTAAGGGCTGGTCCGTTCATAAAACATTTATTTATTTATTTATTATGCTCCAGAAACTTGGCAATGTATGTACCAATGTAGTTATATCAATGTAGATATTAATTGTAACACTTTATATAGGAATAAGTTTGTTGATGTTTGAAGCTCTTATGGACAAGATAAATGTAACCTAAACACATATAAAATATATAGACCTTTCTTAGATACTAATCCGTTTTCTAATTCACCTTTAACAGATATATATCAGAGAGGAGATCAACATGAGCTTAATTATTTTAATATTTAATAATTTCCTCTAAGAGTTCAGCATGCAATATTCTAAAAAATATATCCCACTTATTATGGAAACCACTTAAGTATACAGTAAATAATTATTTTATTGAAGCTCAATTTTTGACTATTTTAAAGAGATGCAAAGTTATACCCCTGCACTAAAAAAAAAGTCTGATTTGGAGAATTACAGGCCAGTGGCTATTCCTTTGGTTTTTTCAAAAATATTTAAAAAAGCATTTTGTCAGAGATGACTTTTTTCCTCAGTAACATCTCAATAATTTTTAATGCCTCCTAACATGGGTTTCTCCACAGTAAATCACGCACACACGTTTTTACAGTAATCGTTTTTACAGCCATATAATGTTCATAAAAGAGTCTGGGCGATGGTATAGCTACTGTGGGGATTTGTTTTGAGCTTAGTAAAGCTTTTAATTTAATGAACCATGAAATTGCGTGCGAGCCTGCAATGGATTAAATCATTTCATCAGGATCGCACACAACCTATGCAAATAAAAAGTGACTAATGACGTAATAAATTTCACATATTAGTCCAAATTTATTGCTACTACCGTAGGAACTCCATAGGGATGGATCCCTTCTTTCACCACTTTTATTTGTATTTTTTTTCAATGATTGTGACAAATAAATCTGTAGTGCACAGTTTTCACAGTTCAGCATAAGCAATTTATTGTAAAATAATATTTTGTCGGCTGTCAGAAATATAAATCTTGGATAATATCGAGGGTCGACAAAACATATAAAAAATAACACACAGCCGTACCGTTATATAATATAAAATAACATGTAAACATAATATAATATATAATAACATAAAAAGGTAGACAAACCGTCATAACGTGACATGTAGCTAGTTTTAATATAGATCCGGAATTTAGTTCATTCCTCATAAAATTAACGCTCTGCCGCGCGCTTTCTTTACGGCAAACCTAACTTTAAGAAAATAAATAATCCGCATTTTTATTAATTATAAGTTTTGATAAAAAAAAGTCATCACTTGAACCGAGATTTGAATACGCATCCATTGCAACGAAAGTCGAGAACCTTGTCACTGTGCCAGGAAGCTCACTGCAGATTCAACAAAATTTGTTTATACTATGCCAAAAAAAGCGATGAAAAATATATAAAAACTCTAATAATCATAGTTTCCGTATAAGTAACCTGAACCGACCCTTCCATTGTCAGTACAGGAATGGATCTCTTCTTTCACCTCTTTCACTCCTATTTTTTTTTCAGTGACTTGGGTACTAGGCTAGGTAAAGCAAATATGTCTGTAGTGTAGTCTGAGAATGTAACTTCAAATGAAAAGACAAAAAAACTTTATTTCAAATATTTTCATATTTACAAAAGTACATACTAATACTTAGAAGAAGTAGTGTCAATAGGGATTTATATTATAATGATGCATCCAAATATTCTCTAACACTGTATGGTTAGACATCTACTTTTATTGTTTTTTAATAGATTTAGATAATTTGTCATATTTATATTACTGGACAATCTATTAAATATTTTTATATACATATGTATGATATAAATATAGAATAAAATATCAAGCCAGAGCTCCAAATGGAGGTTTGCAAAGTATACAATTCCTAGATTATCATAATCTAGATATACTCAGTTTTTTTTCAAGCATTCGTCACTTGCTCAACCCAATCATAGATTTGAATGTAAATGCCTAAGAATGACAGTCTGGGTCCCAATCTCAACTACTGTACTCAATTTTCAACTTGGTTCTGACGCAAAGAAAGTTGGTCTTATCGTTATTAATTTGTTCTTTAAGACCCATTGATGAGCTATAATATCTAGCTGATGACTGGATAGATGCTTGTAAAATATTTCATCATTTTATAAACTCTTTCCCTACCCCACCATTCTAATTATTTTAACAAGCCATGCTAATATCAAATATAAAAGAAGTGACCTGTCAATCTTATACTTGCTGTATACTGAATAAAAAAAAATTGAAATATCCATTGTTCTTATTTTAAATATATGTATATCATATTGTTACAGGCTGCAGAATATTTAAACTGCCACAGCATGAAAAAAAAAATACAGTCGTTGTTGGATGAAGGTGTATGATAATATCTATTTTTTGTAGTTTCGGTGTAATTTCAATTTCTGCAAAAATACAGCTGAAGTATTTAAACAAAAACACACAATTGGGGAATTCACTATTGATTATTCATCTTAACAAACTTATATAATATTATAGTTTCAGAATTAGCCAGAAGCAAAATTTTAGAAGAACTGCAAATTCAAAAGAAGCAACTTCTTCTAAAGCAGGGTACTACACCAACTCTTAATTCGTCTCCTCTCTCTGTTTTAACAACGGGAGTTCAAAATTCAGATGGACATCCTATGAACTCACATCAGCAACGCGCAGCTTTACAAACGGCCTATGCACAGTCTATGGGATTCTTTATTTCACAAGATTCTCTGTTTGGAAATTTAATTTTACCTGTGTTGCCGCGCTTCGACCAGAAGTAATGTTTCCATGTTTAAAATTAAAGAAAATTGAAGAACGGCTTCAGTGTATCGCTGGATTTGACAAGCCGAAAGCTAACTTAGAACAGTACGTGACGCCATCTCACCTGGGATCTCATATGCTATACACTATCCAGGTAATTTATTTTTCATCTATGTAAAAATATATCAGCCAGTTTTTTGAAGATAACTAATAAGGATATGTATACAATATGAATCAAATTGGTGATATATGAATTGGGATTTCAGAAACTATCAGATATAAAAACAACTTATATGACAAAAGTTTTAGACTTAAGTTGTTAAAAAAGTAGCTGTATTTGTTTTTGAAATATTTTGGAAAAATAAATATATATATATATATATATATATATGGTTGTTTCTTGAACCTGTTTTATTATATTTTTTGAAAATACATTTCTTGGGAAGAGGTTCATACAAGGAAATAAAACAAATTTATGTCATTTCCTGTTTTTTGTGTTTTTTTTATATTAAACCATACGTAAATGTATTCTTTATGCCTGCGACACAACCCTTATAACCTCTGATATTACAAGACCTAAATACTAAAATTACACTCGAGCTACAAACTAAACATTGGTACCGGGGCAATGGTTTGAACCTGAATCCGGAAAAGACACACACAGACATATATATATATATATATATATATGTATATATATATATATATATATGGTTGTTTCTTGAAACCTTTTTTTATTATATTTTTTGAAAATACATTTCTTGGGAAGAGGTTCATACAAGGAAATAAAACAAATTTATGTCATTTCCTGTTTTTTGTGTTTTTTTTATATTAAACCATACGTAAATGTATTCTTTATGCCTGCGACACAACCCTTATAACCTCTGACATTGAGCGACAAGACCTAAATACTAAAATTACACTCGAGCTACAAGCTAAACATTGGTACCTTGGCAATGGTTTGAACATGAATCAGGAAAAGACACACAGGGTGATAATCACCATTAACAACATAGTCAATACTGAGGAAAGCGTGACGCTGCTTGGTGTGACTTTGGACGATGGTCTTTCCTAAAAGGAACATATCGATAATCTATGTCAAAAATTATCTTCAAGTATTTTTCTCTTGAGACATTTCCTTAATGATATCAGCTTATTGGGAGCATACTACGCTCTCTTTTATACTCATATAGACTATGGTGTCATTTTATGGAGTAATAGTGGTCAGACTGAGCTTTTGGAATGCAAAAGAAAGCCATCGATATTACTGGGAATGCGACATATAGAGAGCATTGTCGACTACTTTTTGTTCATCTGAAAATTCTGACTACTTTCAATGTACATTTATCAAAGCCTTCTTCAAATCGACAAAAACAAGCACTTGTATTACTCCAATTCAGACTTTCATCCTCTATAATACCAAATATGTTAACCAGTTGCGACCACCAAGATTAAGACTACAAAAATCTGTAAATAACTCTCTCCCTTTTAATATATAGCATAAACTTAAATGACTAAAAGAGTGCTGATTGAGCATGCTTTTTATGACATCAATGAATACATGACCACTAATATTACTATATAAAGCATTGCTTTTGACAGATGGTATTTAGTCTTATTACCTTCACTTATATGTATTTCTCTATAAGTTGGTTGTTTATGACCTATTTTAACAGTAACTTGTTTCATGTGTTCAGATTGTTTAGGTTAAGTTATTATTGTATATTTGTTTTATATTGTATATTCTCTGTCTTTTATTGATGTTTTAGATTATTTAATTTTACTATTTTTAAGTACATTTTCCTACAATATAAGGATGTGTTTAAAACTTTGAAAGTTCAAATATTAAAGATTTATCTGCGTTTTATTTAGCTATTTAGCGGCTATATTTAGCCTTTTTCAATTATCTTGCGTAAAGGTAGAAGTGATATAAAAAATGATAGGAAACATGGATAATATTATTTACAATTAATCACTAACGAAAAAAAATAAATAAAATATACATTATTGCCTTTACTTACTTAAGGCAGAAATCATTTCACGTCGAAAAAACGAATAATATTAATTGGATACACAAAACATCATATATGTACATGTAGGTTAAAATTTATTCTGTAAAATGAGTATTCCGTCCAGGACCATAATTCGATGACTTTGATTGAAACTAACGCCCTCGTGGTTCAATGGTCATCGTTTCACATCCAGTCCGCGGCGTCCCGGGCTCGAATCCTGTTGCTTCCAAAGTTTTTTTTCTTTTTTTTTTTATTAAATTACTATTTAATTTTTTTTTATTATATTGCCATTCTAAATATAAATATTTACCAACAAAAAGGGGATACAGACAAGGGGAGGTTCTAAAAGGATAATTTACTTGTTATTGTAAATTTTGCTTAAGTTTTGAATATCTGCTTTTGAGTTGACTGAGTTAACACTTCCCTTTTTTTCTGTATGTTGTCCCGTTTTTAATTTGCGATTTTCTTTATAATTGAACTAATCATTGTTTTGGGCTTCGTGCTTTGTCAATGCGGTTTGATTTTTTTTTGTTGTACTTGTGGCCATTCATTCTGTTATCCAGATATTGACTTGATTGACCAATACATACACCATTGTAATTTGTGCAAGTTACTTCGTAAAGTGTATGTGTTTTTTTTTCGGGGTTTTGGCTTTAAGTTTATTATAGTTAGTTTTAAGTAAATTGTTTGCTTTATGACTGACTGAAATGTTATGCTTTTTAAAAAAAGATTGAAGGTTCTCAGATAAAACTGTGATATAAAGAAGAGTTAAATAATGTTTTTTTGGTTTAGTATTTTTGTTTTGGTCAATATCTTGTATACCGATGTTGTATGTTTTATTATTATAAATTTTAATCCTAGTATTAAAAATTGAGTTCATTACATTTTTTGGGTAGTTACAGGTTTTGTGTTAGAATATGTTTTGCTTTTTGTATGGCATTTCCTTGGTAGTTTTGATCGGATAATTGAATAGATCTGTCGGCTAAGCCGATCACTACTGATTTTCTTTGGGACATAGCATGCTGTGAGAATTAGTTCAGATATCTACCATCTGGCATGGTTATTTGATTTAAGATTTTTTTTAAATTGCCAGGAATCTTTAATATGTGAAACGGTTTTAGTAATTATTTTGCTAATTATGTTCTTCAGAAATTTTGAGAGGCCACTAAAAGTGACTGGATGCACGAGACGATAGCTCACATTGGAATTTCTTCTTATGTCTTATGTAATTTTGGTAGTCCATGGATTTTAGGTGGTAATGCGTTGTGTATAATAAGATTTTTGGCGGTTGTTGGAGATATGTAGCATTTTTTCCCATTCTTTATTTAGGTCGTTGTTTAGTTTTTGGTATGTATGTGTAGGATCATTTTTTATTTGTTTATACTTAGTAGAGTCGAGAAGAAGGCTGTTCAATTTTGAGTCATAATCACAGGCATTCATTATAACAGTTTTGTTAGATTTATTCGGTTTTAGGATTTTTAATTGTTGATTTCTTTTAAGAAAGGATTTTGTTTGTTTTATATATATATATATATATATTATATATATATATATATATATATATATATATATATATATATATATATATATATGTATATATATATATATATATATATATATATATATATATATATATATATATATATATTATAAAAAATAAAAAGTCTTAGATTTATTCGGTTTTAGGATTTTTAATTGTTGATTTCTTTTAAGAAAGGATTTTGTATATATATATATATATATATATATATATATATATATATATATATATATATATATATATATATTTGTAAAGTCTTCTTGGGTATCTTGTCACTTGTCAAAAAATCTGATTTTATTCTATTTAACTTTTGATTTATTTTATTCTTGTCATATGATTTTAGTAATTGAAAGATTGTATCTTTTTATTATTTAGGAAATGTTTTTAACGTTGCATTGTCCTAAAGAGTTAGTTAAATAAACATGTTGGTAGTAACCTATTCAGAGCTACTATATATTGTGTATATGGATCTATTACATTTAAACTTTTTATATTCGACTAAAAGCAGGGAGAAAAAAAAATCCGTTTTGTCTTTAATCACGCATTAAAACTTACTCCGAAAAGAAAAAGCCGAACTAGAACCGAATTTTATTGCAAATGAATATAGTTCTACAACTCATTAGATTGTTACATTTGAAATCTGGAGTAGTCGGTCTTTCCCCGCTTTTCTGGCAATGCGATATATAATATACATTTACTATCCAATTACGTGTCATCTTGGGAGGTGTGTGATATTTGTTGTTTTTGCTAAGAATCCACGAATTTTTTTAGAAGGATGTGCAAATATTGGTGAATCGTGTGCTGAATAAATTCCCTAAATTAACAGTTGAGATTTCCTGTTTTATTTGCTTTTTTACTTCTCATTCAGACAACATATAGGGAGAAGGAAGGGTGCACGGAGAGGGGATCTAAAATCACTCTTCAAGGTTGTGCGTGAATGATCGCATGAATGGTGAAATTCATTTTACACTCTTCCCTGTATGGATTTTTACCTCTAAATTCGGCCGCACACCCTAACAAACCCCTAAATGAATCAGCTGTTGGCTGTCATCCATCGGAAGGCGGCTTCAAATTTCGTGGATCCACACAATATTTACAGAATTGAGTGTTAAAATATAATTTAATGGTTTTCGCACACTATCTGACATTACACAGATGTATTATACATTTTTTCCATCGAAGTGTATTGACTCCAAAAATAATATAAACTCCGACTGATATTCACTCTTTACGACTTCTACTTATCATATGCTAAAAGTAAATCCAAATAAGTCCGTAGTAATGCTGTTTGGTAACAAAAATGTCATTAACAATGTAAAGAATTTAACGAATTTGTCAATTAACAGTCAACCACTTTCCATTGTGGAGAATACCGAAAGTCTAAGATGAACTCTTTATTCTCAGCTTCATTTTAAAAATCTATATATATATATATATATATATATATATATATATATATATATATATATATATATATATATATATATATATATATATATATATATATATATATATATATTATATATATATATATATATATATATATATATATATATATATATATATATATTTATATATATATTTATATAATATATATATATATATATATATATATATACTACGGAGTTTTTAAATTTTAGTTTTGAGCATATACAGGGGCCAACAATGAGAGTAATTTTTCTCCAGAATATTTGAAACACCCTGTGGATCGTTTCAGCCGTAACAGCGGGTATACGCTTGTTGCAAATTATAGCCCCATGTTTGCTTAACAATTTGGTTTAACATCTTAAAATAGGGTAGGCCATGAAATGAACAAGTTTGACAAACTGTCATGTTTGTTTGTTATGTGTCAATTTTATCTTTGAAAAGTGTTAAAATTTTGCCTATGGAGCGTCAAACAAGGAATTGTCCCGTGACGAATGTGTAGCAGCAATTACATTGGCCGAGGAAGGCTTAAGCTACCGTGCTATAGCTGGGAGACTGGGAGTTTCTCATTCATCAATATCGCGTGTTGTCCACCGTTTTGAGCAAACTAACGATCATAACCGACGCCATGGGCATGAAAGGCACCAAGGAACAACATTGAAACAGAATCGTTTCATTCGGTTACGTGCTTTGAGAGAACTTTTTGTAACAGCAAGAAATCTTCAGGTACAACTTAACGCTACACATAACGTCCAAATAAGTGTATCCACTGTTAGAAGACGACTTGCAGAACAGAATTTAAGATTCCGAATTCCAGCAAGAGGGCCGAGGTTCAACGCAAACCATCGTAGAGCGAGACTGCAATTCGCCAGACAGCATGTAAACTGGAATCTTGAGGATTGGGAGCGAGTCTTGTTCACGGACGAGTCGAGGTTTTGTTTGTACAGGTCCGACCGACGCGTACGAGTACTATGCAGGGCAAATGAGCGTTATTCACTGTGTAAAATTCGTCAAACCACGCTATTTAATGGAGGTTCTATAATGGTTTGGGGAGGAATTTCTTTGACTTTGACCAGATAACGGTACATTACTGACATCTTATCCGAACATATTGTTCCTTTTGCTCCTTACATAGGCCAACATTTCTTGTTAATGCACGACAATGCCAGACCCCACGTCGCTCGTATAGTGCAAGAGTATTTACATGAGGTGGGTATTGAGACTCTGGACTGGCCTGCAAATAGTCCAGACCTCCACCCTATTAAACATTTGTAGAATATCATAGATAGACAACTTAGAAACCATCAGCCCTTACCAACCTCTCTTGACGACATTCAAAATTTTGTCACAAATTTATGGAACGACATTGATCAAGAGCAGATTAGACGCCTTGTGTCTAGTATGAGTCGTCGATGTGAAGCCGTTATTCAGAGTAGAGGCGGAATCACGCGATATTGATGTTCTCAATTTTTTTCGAATTTTGTCCTTGCCACCAATATTGTTATTACGGTTATTTTTAACTTGTTAAATTGTTAAAATAAACTAGTGCGCTTTAATCTTTTACTCTCTATTTCATTTAAAAATAGATATATTGACATGAAACAAAAACCAAATTGTTAAGAAAACATGGGGCTATAATTTGCATCAAGCGTATACGCGCTGTTACGGCTGAAACGATCCACAGGGTGTTTCAAATATTCTGGAGAAAAATTACTCCCATTGTTGGCCCGTTTATACGCTCAAAACTAAAATTTTAATAAAAACTCACATCGCGGCGTTTTTAGAGATAAACAAATATACATTTAAAAAAAAATTCAGCAAAATCCACATTGAAATGCTGTGCAATTTATAGTGGTGCGTTAATTTTCTTGCGTAGTGTATATATATATATATATATATATATATATATATATATATATGTATATATGTATATATGTATATATGTATATATGTATATATGTATATATATATATATATATATACATATATATTTATATATATATATATATATATATATATATATATATATATATGTATATATATTCAAAAGATTATTAACACTGAGTTCACGCGTTTGTAAGTGGTCGGAAATAATTAATTTTTTCGTGTTATAATAGTTCAAACCTATATACTGTTTTATGTGTTTCTGTTCAAGAAAATTCTGCTAATACAATGAACTAATTTGTGATGTATAATAACTAACGCAAAGCCCAGAAAAGTGGAAAATCCCTGCTATAAATCTGACTATTTAATTTAAATACCTACCTGTCTATAGGAAAAAAATCGTTAATAAACACCAAAATAAATAAATTCTAAAATTCGTATCTCCAACTGATAATCCTATCAGTTTTTAACCCATTGTTAATTTTGGAATAATTTTTTAAATTTTTACCTATTTGTGTCTTCCATCAGTATGCAGATTTTAAGCTGAATATTGATTTGGTGAGAGTTTTAGCTACACACATTATTATATTAAACTAAGTTTGTACATTCGTTCTAATTACGTCGGTTATTACCTAACTTAATTACCTAAATAAAAAAGGTAACAAGAAAGAAACCTGCATTTAGAAATATTTGAAATCACACTAGCATAAACAATAATAAACATTACATCAGTTCCCTGCTAGATATCAAACCACTGAGATTAGGTTCAGAATTTTCCATTCTTATATTTTATTTCCTGATGATCCCAGAGCACTTTCATGGACAAAAACCAGCTCACAGATAAAAACAGATTGATTTGCATGGGAACACCCACTAACTTCAGACGTTAAATTGAGTAGGCGGATGAGTTTGGGGGTTTACAAGATGATGCAAAAATGAGTGAGAAGGTTTGACTGCTGTAAAAAGGATATGACATGCTATTATTGTGTAGCTTCAAAAGAATATTGCATAGGAGTTGCGCAGATAGAAAATCAATAACAATCATTAAGAACAACAAAATCTATTGCAGAGACTTCTGCAAGAATTTTTGTAATGATAGCGAAAATGGCGAGACTGATGAAATTACCGAATTACGAGGAATGATCGCAGAACAACAATGCGAGCTCAAAGAAATAACCACAGCACTTCATAGAGCTAAACGGAACTCAGTAGCAATTGAAACTGCTGCGGAGGAACAAGAAGAGATATATACAAGGGATGTAGAGAAATACAAGGAGATTATAAAGAGAAAATGGAGGAATGGAGAAAGTCATCTGAGTCATCTAACCAATCGGATAAACTGGATGAATGTAAACAATACTGCAAAAACAAGAGAAAAAACTAACGGAAGAAAGAAAAGGAAGGGAGAGTGCGGAAAATCTAACAAACCAGCTTAAAATGGAGAACAATGAGCTGAAAAGAAAACTGCTTGAGCTTCTAAATTCGTATTATGCCCCGGCTTACAACTACCTCACATATAACATCATGCTTTGGGGCCAAGCCTCCGACGTGAACAGGGTTTTGTGTCGCAGAAGCGTATCATCAGATTAATATTTGGGTTAAAGCCACTCCAAACGTGTAGGGACACATTACAAAACTAGGAAATCTTAACAGTTACATCAATTTATATATTTAAGTGTGCTCTTTATGTTTTTTTGCATATATCTTCAGTTCCCTTCTACTTCTTTTACACTATCTTTCTTGCCTTCTTTTGTCTATACTTCTTTTTGTGTCTTCTGACCTAAGGACATTTTCCTAACACTTTTAGATTATATTTATTACTTAAGATGTTGTTCATTACTAATAGTATTTTTGATGACGTCACACCTATCATTATTTTTAAATATGTTATATCAGTATCCTTCTTTTGACATGTACATAGTGCTTCTGAGTGGCGCCACTGAGAATATTTTTCGCAGTATGAAATGCTATGTTTATTTTGCACCTTTATAGTTTCTTTTATTATGATATGTGGTCGCATTGTATAAACAGAATGTGCCTTCAGTGCGGAAGTCTGAAAGGCTGGCTTTTATTCACTAATTTTTTTTTGTAAATAATGTACATTTTGCCTTTTGGTGAATAACAAACGATTATTGTTATTATTATTTATTATTTTATGGCAAATATTAGGACTAATGCACAATGTGTTGAATGCTCCTTCTGTCGATTATGGTTTCATAAAGGGTGTACAAAGCTAACAAAAGAGTTTAATAGTGCTTATTTATCTTGGAAGTAATGACGGCAATAATTCGTCTCCTGCCAACTCAAAATATGTGAGTAAGTCGAATGACCCAACCCAAAACATTTAACTCATTCTGCAAATAGACAATGTTAGTATTAAATATTTGTATTCCAGAATATCTCATTTGTACAAATTGGTCCTGGAACAAAAACATGGCCAACGAAGAACAAATTAACATTTGTCATGAGAAGAAAACAAGAAAGTCGGTCAACCTGAAAAAAATTGTCAAACCTGATAATTTTGAGCCTCCCAGGTTAGCTCTGGGTCCAGGTACCAAGAAACATCCAAGTGCCGCAATGTAAAATGCAGTATGATCAATTTTGATTACATCTAAATAATGTACATCTCCAAGTCAGCCATGAGCTATCCAAGGTGGTTGTATCATTTGCAAACAATGTGATATCAGTAGTGATATTAGATATGCTGCTGGATACATCATTAATTTATATCGGGAATAAAATCGGTCTAAGTACAGATCCTTAGGGACATCTTGCGGGATTTCAGCTATTTCTGATGATTGCTTATGGCAAGACACATATTGCTTGGCATCTTATCACCCAAATAAAACTGCATCAGCATAGTAACCAGATTGCCAAAGTTGACTTTGACTTTCCTGTTTATCCTGTTACATAACAGGACATATTGGCTTTGATGCAGGGCAGTCGCCAGATTGCTCTCCGCGCGGGGCTTAGTCAGAGCTGGGGCAACCCTCCCAGATGATTTACATCTTATTTCAGTTTGGAGACGTTATCGGTAGGATGTCCGGATGGCGAGTTCTACACTCCCAGACACCCTGAATCTTTAAAATACTTCTTGATTTTTCCTCTTTTAATTTATGAAATGCATCTTGGCTTCAACTAGGTGCCCCTTGAGAGTACTACTGATATCACGAGATGACCCTTTTTTCAAGCTATCCCCTTACCCCTCCCACTCCCGCCACATAGCGGCCATTACGCTAATATTCTTTGTAGAACTGCGGCAAACGAACGGGATAGAATGCAGGATCAACTAGTCCTCACACGTTCTCAGCGTCTGCTCCCTTTCTAGCGGGGTCGTTAGTTTCCACACTGAGCGGTTGAGTCTCCCGTTTCCCTCCGAAATAAAGCAGCAGAACCGAACACGTGGAACCACTTATGTTAATAACACAGAGGTCTGCCTTCGACGAGGCGAACCGGAAGACTGATTGCCAAAGTTATTCCTATCCGGTTTCTTTATAACAAGGTTATGGGATACGTAGTCAAAACTGTTTCCATGGCCAAAAATATGCCTGTAAATATTGTTTGATATAAGTTAAATAAATTTCCACAGAACCACAGGAATTAGCCTGATTACTAGCTGAATCGATGTCACCCTTCTTGAATACCTATTCTTATGCAGTGATGTATTAATTTTTGTGGGGATATAAGTTCTTTAAAAGTTTTAAGTATTTTTACATTTCACTAATAGAAATCCTTGCTGCTACTATTTTTTAAACCCCGTATCATGTCCCTAATCTCTATACAAGACACTTCATTAATTAAAAATTTAGTATGTATAGCATCTGCATTGCCATTCACGTTTACAACACTAACAGGATCTATATTGAAGCCCGTAAGAAAATTTAAAATTCTTGTAGCATTACTGAAAAAATGCTTGCTTGCTAGCTTGGTTTAACGACTCGTTTCCTGGGATTGACCAATCTGCACAGGACCTACAGTTTAACGTGTGTTCCGAACAACGGTCCTCGGTTACTCTTGATCCCCGGCCCACAACCCATCCTCGAGCTGTCAACTCTTGGGTTACGGTGTAACCTTTGATGTCTATCAAGTGACTTAACCACTGGCAAGTGTATATCTGCATCAACAACCCCTATTCAGCCACATTTAACGTCAATCAGCGTGAATGGGATGGGATCGCGCATGAAGTAGATACAATTTACACTTGTCTGTGTTGGATTTGATTACCACTAACATCGACTTAGAAAAGCCTATATGCACTCACCAGACCAGTACGATAGCGCACTGCCGGACCAAAAAAAATAAAATCCTTTGAATTTAATATTTTAGACATAGTTCATTCTATATGTAAGTCATTACATTTTTTCTTACTTTTTTATATTTTATTACAATATTTTCTAAAAATCATTCGGAACCAAGGTTTCATTTGACTTAAGAACCGAAGTCAAAAACTTTAAAATCTTTCATATATGTTTGAGTTCATATGTGAACGAATGAATCTGAACATTGTAACTTATTTATTTTGATCATTTTTGATCTTTCAATAAAACACAACTCACACGCGCTTGCAATAAGGTCTATGAATAACCTAAACTTATCCCTTAGGCTCATAGCAGTTCTATTAACAAAATTCCAGTCTATATTAGAAACATTGTGATATAAATATAAAAGACCAAGATCCGTAATAGGTCTATCAATGACCCTAACATTACTATAAAATAAATCTGGTTCTAACCTGTATTCAAAAGAAATGACTTACTGATCAAATAGATTTGGCTCAATAATTTTGGCGTCAAATTTATTTAGTTTTAGCTTCGCAAAAACAGTATCAAGGGAAGCTCTTTTTCGGGCTGCTCTTTTAATGAGGATTGAACGACCATAAAACAAACAAAATTATTTACTGTCTGAGTCTCAGAGGTATTTAAAAGAAAATGAACATTAAAATCCCCAGTCATGTTTATACCCTTACCATAATCTAGAAGATCTAACAATGAGGTCAAACTACTCATAAACTCTTCCATGTTACCATCTGATGATCGATAGATGGTTAACATTTGGATGTCACTATAGAAAAAAACCTACAACCTCAAAATAAAATTAATTCACTTGCAGTATCAAATGGTAACTTATCGGATACAATCTCAATCTTAAGGTAAACACACACGAAGCCCATCGAGAAAAAATAATGCAACTCGTCAGGATTACGCAATTTTTCATACAGGCAAACTCTGTATATTATAATTAAGGATAATGAAGGATTTTGAATGGTGATCGAATTGAGTATGACATGAACCAAGTCATAGTAATACTAAATAAGTTGGAGGTTAACATTGACAACAATGTTAGTGTCTCTAGAATGGGTCCCATGATCGACCTAAGCCCATGAAGGTGTTTTTTCCTGACCTGAATTGAGTGACTTAGCCAAACTTCAGATGAATGAATTAAATAAAATTTATGAGGAGATAATTGGTGGGGTTTATATTCCTCCAAATTCCAATCTGGAGGTGTACCAAACACATTGTGAATCAGTTGAGATGCTTTGTCATGGCTACTCCTTAGCCACCCTACTCTTATTTGGGAACTATAACCTTCCCTCTCGAGTGTGGAGTGGAAACGAAGCAGGGGTAGAGGTCGACTGTGCAGCTAGATATCACGCAACTTTTGTTGCATAAACTTTTACATTTCTTAATGTTATCTCTATACCAAACGAGGGTAGTGTATGTCTCGATTTGATGTTTACTCATATCCATACTTGTCTGTTTGTGCAACCAGTGGTTTGATGTTTTACTGTGAGGTCAAGGCTGATGATGGTGCAACTCTATGAGGTATTTTTTCATGATTTTAAAAACAGATTTTGCTGGTTTTAACCTGCATCTTTGTGCAATGTATCGGAACGTGATGCTCGCCATTTTGGATATACATGAGGATACAGTATTGTTCTATGGGATATTTAATACCACTAGTTCTATCTATCTTTCCCAAATATTTCATTGCCGAACTTCGAAGTGCTATTATAAATAAAAAAATAGCATGTAGGGATTACATGGCTACTGGCTCTCAGCCAGACTATCAACAGTTCTCGGTTTTAAGAGCCCATTGTAAAGGCTAACTAAGCGCGATTATGCAATATGAGAAATATTGGAGATTGGTTAATAACCATAGACAATAATTTGATTTATCTGACTGTATGTTTTATAACAGTCAAATAGCCAATTGCGGTCAAAATATTGCTAATGAATTTTCAAAATTCTTTAACACTGTTTACAGTATGACCGATGTTTCATATAAAATAAATAAAAAAAAGCAAGGCATTCGACAGAATAAACCAGATTTTAGTGGTGGCAAAACTCAAGGCTGTTAGATTGAGATCATGAAGAACATGCTTATGGGGCATACCCAGAAACTTAAAATATGCAGTTTTGTCTCGGAAAATATACCGGTTACATCAAGGGTCCTTGGATATTGTATGTAATTATTATTTAATAGCTTTATTAAGGACATCAGCCAAACCATGACTGATTGCAACTTTCTTTTGTTTGCTGACGACCTAAAATTAGACTATTAGAGGTTAAGACTGAAAATGACTGTAGGTTGCTACAAAATATCTTGTGTTTGTTTGCTCAGTGGTGTGATATTAATGGGTTGTCATTGAAGGTAGACTAGTCTTGATTTTGTGTATAGTATCAATGACATTAAATTGATATTTGTTAGTTGTGTTAAGTATTGGGGGTTCAGAGGAAGGTTGTCGTGTCTTAGCTTCATATATAAAATAGTAAATGGTCTCATTGACAGTCCACTCCTGCTAAGTCACATTGTGTTTAGGGTGCCAGGGCATAACTTAAGGAGAAATGATGTGTTTTTATTATTTTCATAAAACTAATTATATGACCCATTCCCCATTGGTGAGATCCTTGAACTTTTTGAACAATAATTCTTCTATAAATTCTTTTGGATGCTCACTGACCAGCGTCAAAAAGCAGGTTGTTGGCGTGGTACAAATCCACTAGCATATTTACTGTCTATTATTTAAGTTTGATGAATTGTATTTTATTTCTTCCTCATATTTTTTGTAAATTTTTTTGAATATTGTAATTTTTATAATAGGGTTTCCTGTGTATTGATAATAAATCAATATACAGAAACGGCTCAGGCGCCCCCTAGTGTAATCGACAATTTTGACGAACTTATTCCAAAATAGTTTTAGTCTATTTTGGAACAAGTTTGTCAGGGTATAATGAAATTTGGACTGTATAAGCTGCTAAAAACCTATATATATATATATATATATATATATATATATATATATATATATATATATATATATATATATATAACCACAATTATTGCATTTATTGATTATTCCACAATTTGTAAATCGCGTTTTGTCTGTTCAAAGAACTTTAGACTGGAAACCAGATATTTCTCAGTATTTATTTATAAACTAATCACGAAATGTTGTTTGTTCTTCAATTTTCCTCACCGATGTTCTTGGGTTATACCTGACATGTTCTGCGATAACTGCATCTCTTTCATCATTTTTTTTAAGTAGGTCTTAGAGTTTAGGTAACGAAAAAGAACCATAAGCTAGCAAATTGATGTTGCACCGGAAATTCTTCTTCGTATTCACGTTCTGCAACTTGTTCATTCCTGTTAGGTTTAAAATAAAATATCATATCAAATTTTCCTTCTTTCCAATAAGTACCGGCCATACTACTACATTAACTTTAGAAAGTTATGTGAAAAAACAAATATTAAATAGTTTGAAAGTAACTCAAGGAAGGCGAAAGAATAATGACAATCAGCTCTCTTTCATTTAATTATGTCGCCTAGGCGTGATAAAAAAGTAATTTTTTATTTTAGAGTTTAAGGAAAATATTAATATCTACGTGTAACACATCATTTGGAAGCTCTTGACGAGCTCTTTCAAAAATGCACAAATCCATTATGGCGTCCATAAGTTATTTAAAAATTCGTAAATGTATCTCGGAAACAAGGAGAGCTGGATTGGAAAAAGAGTTTTAATAATGTATTACTCCTAAAGCCACAACACTCATAATTGGTGAGCTACAGAGAAAAGTCGGGTTGCCACGCAGATGCTATAATATACAAAAATCGAACCACCCATTGATGTTCTTAAAAGAAACAAAACGGATCTGTTTTGCCATCATATAATATATTTTTTATATTATCTACATATAGTTCGATTTTTATTATATATCAATTTTGGTTTTTTTATATTACCTATGGCTAGTTCGATTTTTGTTACGTTACTTTTTACCAATTTTTAAGGATTGGTATTTCAAATTGTAATTTTTGCAGCTTTTCGCTGCTCCTTTGTTTTTTTATCATATTACTAAGAGATATCCCAGGTCAAAATCTTCAAGTTTTGTTTTTACACTTTTTTTGTATATGAAAAAATAAAAGGTGAAAATGCATGTGAAAATATAAAAAACCACCCTATATACAGCAAATCTCAAAGACTACATTCTCGATAAGCTGGTAACATTTTGATAAAAGTCATATTTGACAGAACAAAATGGTGACCTATTAAAATGGTAAGGAAATCCATATTAAAACCTTTCATATCTAGGATCGTATTATTATATTAGCAAAAAAAGATTTTTTGCCCCATGCAGCCACAGAAATAAAATAGTCGTATAATCCAAATAATGTAAGGGAGCCGAAAACTTGTTACTATTGGCCGTGAGATCATAAAGTTGGAAATTTCCGTTGTTATACAAAACCATTTAAATGCCTTCTTAACAATAGCAATCTATTATAAGCATGCTTAAAAAACACGGACATTTTCAAAGTTTTGCATTTATATTTTTAGAATGTTTACATACACAAGTTTCTTTTAAATGTAAATAAAGTAATTCTAGAGATTATTTGTAGTGTTCCAAAGTAAACAGACAAAATCCATAAATACATCGTCAAAAAAACCTATTTTTGAAAAAATCACAGTCAAATACAACTATGATGTTATCGGATTTGGCACGCTTATTGAAATACTTTGAGGACACATGAAATTTTCAATTTTGTTTATATAATTGTTATTTATTTTTGAGCCATCATGTTTTGAGAATGTTCTTTTTAGTCGTAACTAAATATTAGTATCCAAGTAAAAATTATGCACGAGTTCCCTATTGACGTTAAATTTTGCACAAAAATTAATATAATGTAGGAATAAACTGGTGAACATCTAATGGGAATCTTGTATGGCGGAACAGAATAACGGCTTAACAAAATATTTAAAATATCAGTATTAAATAATTACAAAATGGAATCACAGAAGCAACTACTCCGCTGGCTAATACCACGACCGGCATTGTATTATACTATTGATTCCTGACTTTCTGAACATGTCCTGCAATGCCGCAGGGGTAATAATCCATTTCAGTCAAATGACGATCGCGATCTCGCCCTTTTTCGAGGTCATTAGGCCACCACAGACTAGTGAGCCCTGTGTAGGACAAAGGCACAAAGTAGAATTACAGAATCAACTACTGCGCTTGCTTATACCACGACCGGCATTGAATTACACTATTGATTCCGGACTTTCGTTAGGAGAAATAGTTATTAATTAATATTTCTCCCAACGAAAATCAGGAATCAATAGTCAGCAATCCCTAAGCTGCTGGTTAGCTTAATTTACGATCAGTTAAGCTGGGCTTACAGAGGTATCATTTTTGAACAGGAATAAGGCTTCATGGGAGGTAGATCATCACCAACGAAAATCAGGAATCAATAGTCAGCAATCCCTAAGCTGCTGGTTAGCTTAATTTACGATCAGTTAAGCGTAATATGACAAAAAACAAAAGAGCATCGAAAAGCTGCGAAAATTACAATTTAAAGTACCAATCCTTAAAAATTGGTAAAAAGTAATATAATAAAAATCCAACTAGCAATAGGTAATATAAAAAAACCAAAATTGATATATAATAAAAATCGAACTAGATATGGATAATATAAAAAATATATTATATGATGGCAAAACATCAATTTTATTTCTTTTAAGAATATCAATGGTTAGTTTTTTTTTGTATATTATAACATCTGCGCGGCAACCCGGCTTAATAATACATAATTAAGACCCTTTTTCCATTCCAGCTCTCCCTGTTTCCGAGATACATTTACGAATTTTCAAATTTCTTATGGAGGCCATAATGGATTTGTGCATCCAAATGATGTATTACACGTAGAGATTAATATTTTCCTTAAGCTCTAACATAAAAATTACCTTTTTATCACGCCTGGGTGCCATAATTAAATGAAAGAGTCATTATTTTTTCGCCTTCCTTGAGTTACCTTCAAATTATTTAATATTTATTTGTTCGCATAAGTTTCTAAAGTTTATGTAGTAGTATGGCCGGTACTTATTCGAAAGAAGTAAAATCGGATATGATATTTTGTTTTAAACCTAACAAGAATACACAAGTTGCAGTACGTGAATACGAAGAAGAATTTCCGGTGCAACATCAATTTGCTGACTTATGGTTCTTTTTCGTTACCTAAACTCTAAGACCTACTTAAAAAATGATGATGAAAGAAATGTAGTTATCGCAGAACATGTCAGGTATAACCCAACAATATCGGTGAGGAAAATTGAAGAACAAACAATAATTCCGAAATCTACTGCACATTCGATTCTAAAAAAAAAACATCGTCTTCATCCTTATAAACCTCGTATAGTTCTGGGTCTTCAAGGAAATTATTTTTTCAGACAAACATTTCGTGATTAGTTTATAAATAAATACTGAGAAATATCTGGTTTTCAGTCTAAAGTTCTTTGAACAGGCGAAAAGCGATTTACAAATTGTGGAATAATCAATAAATACAATAATTAATAATAAACGTCTTTATTAGAGAATATTGTGGTGGAATAATTGTGGTGTGTTATTAAATGTCATTTGAAATATATATTATATATATATATATATATATATATATATATATATATATATATATATATATATATGTAGGTATTTAGCAGCTTATACAGTCCCGTTTTGGTTATACCCTGACGAACTTATTCCAAAAAAGATTAAAATTATTTTGGAAGATTGTCGATTACACTAGGGGGCTCCTGAGCCGTTTCTGTATATTGATTTATTATCAATACACGGGAAACCCTATTATAAAATTACAATATTCAATAAACAAAAAATATGTGGAAGAAATAAAAAACAATTCATGACACTTAAATAATAGACAGTAAATATGCTAGTGGATTTGTACCACGTCAACAACCTGCTTTTTGACGCTGGTCAGTGAGCATCCAAACGAATTTATGGAAGAATTATTTTTCAGAAAGTTCAAGCATCTCACCAATGATGAATGGGTCTGTTTATTCTGTCGAATGCCTTGGAGCAGTATGTATAAATCGAGTCAACTTGACTACTTTTTTCCATGCTATTCAACAGAACACTCTCATAAGTGATCAAATTAGTGACTGATGATCTACCTCCCATGAAGCCTTATTCCTGTTCAAAAATGATACCTCTGTAAGCCCAGCTTAACTGATCGTAAATTAAGCTAACCATCAGCTTAGGGATTGCTGACTATTGATTCCTGATTTTCGTTGGGAGAAATATTAATTAATAACTATTTCTCCTAACGAAAGTCAGGAATCAAGTTAGTTGTTTCTGCGATTCCATTGTGTGCGTGTGTCTTACACGGGCCTCGCTAGTCTATGGGGGCCTGATGAGCTCTAATAAGAGCGAAATAGCGATCGGCGTTTGACTGAAATGGATCATTGTACCTGCGGCATTGCAGGACATGTTCCAGGCAGGGATCATGGTATTCTTGTTGTGACGCTGGTGTAACGTGAAACAAAAATGCATTAACATTATTTCTCCCAACGAAAGTCTGAACAGTGTAATTCAATGCGGGTCATGCTATTTGCCAGTGAAATAGTTGCTTCTGTGATTCCATTTCCAGGTAGGAATTATGCTATCCTTCTTGTGACGTGTAATTTGAAACAAAAATACATTAAAAAAAACTAATTCTATTGACTGAGATACAGATGAACAACTGGTCCAATTTTGGTGCGAATCCTATATAGCAAAATAAAAAATCGACCTAATAATTTTGTTAAAAAAGTCGGTAAAATTCCATTTCCTTAATCTTGCAACAAAAATAGTAAGAAAACTTATAAATTCTTACACATAATGAAGAATCTCGCGTCCCGCACACTCGCAACTCGAAAACAGGGTCACGGTCCCCTGAATTTGGCTGACAAGCACAAATTGCATTATAAAACTTAACGAAATTCGGTAATTTCGACTTGACTTGGTCCACAAAGTATCTCAATCTGGAAACGCCCTTCGGATAACAAAACAAATTCCCTAAGTCCTACCTCCTACCACAGACTTAATTCACTTAGCAAGGTACCTTTTTCGGGAAGAGCACGATTGAAGACCTTGTTAAAGACTATCTCATCCCAAACATGACTTTATATTGTCAAGTTAAGTCACCTATGATTTAAAGAAATACTTGAAAACTTAAATCTTAAAATGTCAAATATGGGTTATAAGTTGACAAATAGGTAGTTTGAAAAAGTGGGTAAGTTGACTTTATCCGGAACTTTCCTTAGTATGAATCAGTTTCAGGGTGTTCTCTGATTTTTATTGAGTTGTTCCATTATCGCTTTTCTTGTCGTGGGTTTCTTTTAAATCTGGAATTTCTGTTTTTCACTTAAAGCCTGCTTAATTTGATTTTGATCTGGCAATCAGCGAAAAATAACATATTTTCTATATATGTAACTATATGCGGAACAAAAGGCAGGATTCATAACAAGGGAAGTTCCGAAAAAAGCCAATTAAGCTATTTTTTATTTTCGTTTTCATTTTTGTTCCTATTCTTGTCTTTCCTTTTTATATTACTCATATTCCTATTCCTGTTCATAAATTTGTTATTGTTCCTCTTCTTATTTTATATATATTTTTTTTTTCAATAAACACATACTAGATTTTTATTCTTTATGCGCTACTTTCAAATATATCAACGGCATTTGGTAATGTTTAACTTTTTGTGTTTTTTAATGGAATAGTTTATTTAAAATATAAAAGGTATAATGCGAAAACTCCTCAGTTTTTCTTTTTATTTTTAAAATTTGGAATCAGTTGTATAATCAGCTCTTAATAATAATTTTAAATATTCTATTAAACAGCCATTTAGTTTCGCCGTACTGGATTCATCCCAAAATCTAACCAATATATTTTTGTCACACTTGAGGAGTTTTTCCCCCTTTTTTTAAACATTTTATTGGGCGGGCCTTTCGTACTTGTAAAAAATTTGGAAAAGTAGTTTTGTTATTGGTTATAAATAACATCTATAACATCTTTATTTTTAAAGATAGAAAGCTCATTTTTTTACTGATTTGTAGGGAATCGTCTAAATTTTTTTATTGGCAATATAAATATGATACAAGGTGTTTCACAAATACGCACCGAATCAAACTTATATATTTTTAAATGGAACACCCTGTATATTATCTAAAATGTAGATTCTATTCGTAAAACTAATAATTTTGTGTATTTAAAATTTTCGCGTATCTGTTTTCGAGATAATGGCAGTTGAAAAATGAAAATTTGAGATTTCGAAGTGCTGTCAAATTTGAATGGATCAAATTAGAGTAAAACATTGTGCATTTTCTTATCATAGTTTTTGAAACTCTATTTAATGACACTAATGCCCGATCAAACGGAGAATATCTATTTTTGATAGTTCCAGAAAAAATCTTTAATTTCACAATAATCTTGAAACTAGTATCACTGGCTTTTTACCAACCAACCTTGTCTAATAATTGCAACAGCAAAATAGTTAAAGATGATCAAAAATGACGCGCACTTTTCTATCTTAACTTTTCAAAAGCTATCGTTGTCCTGGACAGATATAGTCGAATGCGGTCTTATCGTGCGGGTCCAAAGGTCACCAACATTATGAATCAAATCAGAAAACACAGTGAATACCAAAATGTTGTGTGATTCTTTTATGGAGCTATCAAATCTCGATGAGCTATTTGCACGATTACGCGAGAATTTTTCAGATCTTTACGTTTAAGGGTCCCTAGATGCCGGAAAACATGTTTTCTCAATTCCGTCTGTGTGTAGGTATGTCTGTCCGTCAGTCTGTCTGTTTGCGGCATAGCTAAAAAACTACTTATCCGATTTCTTCAAATTTCCATCTAAAATTAAGGGCCATGCATGCAAAAAATACAGGCTCTATATATATATATATATATATATATATATATATATATATATATATATATATATATATATATATATATATATATATATATATATATATATATATATATATATATATATATATATATATATATTATATATATATATATATATATATATATATATATATATATATATATATATATATATATATATATATATATATATATATATATATATATATATATATATATATATATATATATATATATATATATATATATATATATATATATATATATATATATATATATATATATATATATATATATATATATATATATATATATATATATATATATATATATATATATATATATATATATATATATATATATATATATATATATATATATATATATATATATATATATATATATATATATATATATATATATATATATATATATATATATATATATATATATATATATATATATATATATATATATATATATATATACCACATAATCATATTTTAATATCTTTAGATGTAATTTCCCTATATACAAACGTGCCAATAAATCTAGCAAAAGACATAATAAAAAATAAATGGAAGGACATAAAAAAGTACACAGATATACCACTTGACGAATTTATGGAAGCCGTAGAGCTAACACTAAATTCGACATATTTTTTGTACAAAGATAAAATATATAAGCAAACAGAGGGATGTGCAATGGGTGCAAGTAGATCTAGCGTCATTGCACAACTTGTCCTTGAGAATTTAGAAGAAAATATAATACCGAAACTGGATTTTAATTTACCATTCTTCTATAAATATGTTGACGATTGTATCACTCTAGTACCCAAAGAAAAAACCGATTACATACTATCAATGTTTAACAGCTACCATCCAAAATTACAGTTTACCATTGAAATCGAAAAACACCAAAAAATAAGCTTTCTTGATATAACACTACACAGAAAAAACAACACCATCAGAACACAGTGGTATACAAAACAAACATGGTCTAGTAGATACACACATTACTCATCCCATCACCCTCTTACCCAGAAAAAATCTGTCATTATTGGCCTGGCTGATAGAGCAATCCAATTATCAGATCCAGAGTTTCGAAGAGAATCAATCGAAAAAGCAAAAGAAGCTCTTATAAAAAATAATTATCCTGGGCATTTAATCAATTCAGTTTTCAAAAAACGAATCAATAAATTTTACAACAATCTGGGTCACCGAAAAACAAATCAGTCAAATAAAACAACAAAAAAAAATTACTTGACACTACCATACATACAGGGGCTATCCGAACAATTTAATCATTTATTCTCTAAATATAACGTACAAGTTGCCCATAGGGGATATAATTTGCTAAATCAACATTACACAAAACTTAAGACAAAAAACTCAAAATTTCAAAAAACACATATAGTATATCAGGTACCATGCAAGGATTGTGATGGTGTTTATATTGGGCAGACACAACAATATCTACAGTCAAGATTACATGGCCACAAGTACGATAAGAAAAACCAAACTGCATTATCTAAACACGCACAACAAAATAATCATACTTTCGATTTTGACCGAACAAAGATTCTAAAAACTGAGTTACATAAAAAGAAAAGGGAAATATATGAGTCAATAGAAATAAAAAAAAACAAACATGCCATAAATGACAAAAAGGATATAGATGTGTTAAATAAAATCTATTTCGGTATAATATAACTAAAGTAAATATTGTCCCTCCCTTCCATACCAACGATGGGTTATTTTCTTTAAAAATAATAAAATCCAAATCAGTGTGATATCGCCCAAGAGCGAGCAGCAAACGATATGTTGTTGTCGTCTTTTTTGTTATTTTCGTATGTTCGTAAAAATAAATGAAATTTGTTCTTTATTAAGATTTTAGTTTTAAATGATTAATTACGTTTCATGGTAAGTTAAAAGTGATAGATTTTTATTGTGAAATGTAGGGTTTTGTTTTTTGGTTTTAGGATAAACATTTTTTGAGAAAGGCAAGGGAGTTCCTGCCGAAACGTCAAAAATGATATTTTTTTAAAATTGACAATATATGTGACACTACCAAAACCTCAGTCACAATTACTTTCTTTTTTCGGACCTATACCCAAGAAAATTATATATATTAACTATATATATATATATATATATATATATATATATATATATATATATATATATATATATATATATATATATATATATATATATATATATATATATATATATATATATATATATATATATATATATATATATATATATATATATATATATATATATATATATATATATATATATATATATATATATATATATATATATATATATATATATATATATATATATATATATATATATATATATATATATATATATATATATATATATATATATATATATATATATATATATATATATATATATATATATATATATATATATATATATATATATATATATATATGATAGTATGTTTTCATTCCAGTTACACCAACGTCATAACAAGAAAATATATATATATATATATATGCCGTTCAAAGTCCAACCCTACTACCGGCGGAAAACCTACTGCCAAGTGAGCGGCGGGCAACGTCTTCTAAAAATATCAGAGGCGGTTAACAGGGCAATGGCACAAGGAAGATTTATGGTCAGCATGGACAATAACCCAAATCAGTTTACGGTGCAAAGGAGGGATAGCTAAGTACCGGTCGGATGTGGTGGTGAGAGAATGGGCCCCTTTCGACCGTCAGCAAGCGACCACTATATACCCCCAGTAGGAAACCAGGTGGGGGTATTGGATCTTGTGACTGGAATGCAAGTAGACCCCTTTGAGAGGAGAAACTCAATAGCGAGGACACCCCCAGGAGCCAGGAGAGGATCAGTACCAGACATAATGCCAGAAGAAGAGATACATCAAGAGGGATTTCAAACGCAACAGGTCAAAAGAAAACGTTCGGAATCATACAGTGCTGTCGGGAAACTGCTGTTCCAAGAGATAGGCCATAACTGCAGTGCAAGAATTATGAGGACGATTGATACCTTAAGCGAAGAGGTTAAAGCTCTAGTCAAAACAGCAAGAGAAAGTACAAACACGAAAACGGAAATTCGGGAAATATCGTCCAAACTACAAAGATTGACGGAACAACTTATGGGTAGTGAAGTACAGGAAACGCTAAAAACTGCATTAGGAAATCTTAAGGATAAAACTGCCTTGAGGGAAAGAAGCCACAGTCGCCAGCCAAAACGGAGTACGTGCGAAGCGAGTACGCAAACTGGCGACGTAGACGTACAGAACGCGACTACTCAAACCATTGTTACCTTTGATGAAAAACCAGTGACAACACAGGAAATAGACCGGATCGTGAAAGACGGGCTAGACCAAGATACATTAGAAACACTTATTAGCAAAAAAATGGGAAACCGACTTCTTCCAAAAAACATTTACCTTTAAGGACGACCTGGAAAAAACGCTGGACGGACGAGATATAGCTATCTTAATAAACCCAAAAAGCGATTCAGAAAGTGAATTTATACAAAGAGTAGCCGTACGCATACCTCAGATTTACCAATTAGTGGAAAATAAAAAACCAGAACCAGAAAAGGTAATAGGCATTGCAAGTAAAAACAAAATCTGGGATGAGGAAAACGGTGAAACAGAAGGAGTCTGGTCGGGATGGAAGACGAGTACGAAGTGCCTCAGAACCCGTATAAGTTGTATAACACGGTGAGAAAACTGGCAGAAATTCTTAAACAAAAAGGGATAGGGCAGATAACGCTTGTCGCTCTTGACGATTGGGGCCAAGCACAACCCCGTAAAATCCTGGAATGTGCTCTAAGACCAACAAATATTTCAGCGCACTTGTATTTGCAACAAAACAAACCGAGTGAAAAGAGAATAAGGAAATATCAAACAAGGACTGAAAACGAAGCAGTAATTATTAAGAAGGGAGAGAGGTCGTACGCTGACCTACTGAAGGCAGTTAAAAAAGAGGTACAGGACAAGCAGCTTGGTGATAATGTTGAGGGAGCCCGTATGACAAAAGCGGGAGGTCTACTACTTACATTAAATGGGGCAAAAGGAGGCGCAGCGCGAGTAGCGGAGGCACTGAAAGGCATAAATGGTGAAAGCTCAGTTAAAGCGCTTGTTGGAGGAAACAATAATACAGTTCTGCACATTAAATGACGCTATCACTACCCAACAAGACGTGGAAGAAGCCGTTGCCGGTTTTGCGCAAAGAGAAGGACTGAAAGGAGACGTACGAGTTATCTCGATAAGACCGAGTTTTGGTCAAATGCAGGCCGCCACGCTTTTTGTATCTAGAAAGATTGCAGATAGACTAATAAGTGCAGGAAAGTTAAGAATCGGTATAGTAAATTGTACAGTTCGAGAAAGGGTAAAACTCAGCCATTGTTATCGATGTTGGAATGTTGGGCACATAGCAAAAAATTGCACTGGCCCTGATAGATCAAAGTCATGCATACAGTGTGGAGAGTCAAACCACCATCAAAAAGACTGCACCAACGTCATACACTGCGTTATATGCAATAGCGCTGGACACCAACCACTCACGATGGGCTGCCCGATGTATCGGGGGGAAGTGGTCAAACTTAGTCGAGCGAAGTAGTTAATTTTATCGAATGGCGAAACTGCTACAAGTCAACCTTGGTAGACGCTGGGCAGCTCATGACATGTTATGGCAAGCTATGTCAACATACAAGATAGATGTAGCACTGCTAAGTAAGCCAAATAAAACTGCTCTGAAGAAAACCAATTGGTATACCGACAAAAATATGGATACTGCAATAAACGTATTTAGCAAAAAGCATACGGTGCCAGAATGGGGGCATGGAGAAGGTTTTGTATGGATTGAGCTGACTGACCTTAGAATATACAGCTGCTATGTTTCCCCAATTATAGGCTTGATAGAGTTTAACCAGTTTTTATACCAACTAAAGCAGAACATGAAAGTAAGTGGGGGTCGCCGGTGAACGATGAAAGAGGACTGATACTCCCAGAATGGGCATCGGAGGTGGATCTAATTCCACTAAACCATGGAAGTATTCCCACTTTTTATAGAGGCCAAACGTCATCATTTATCGACGTATCATTCGCTGCAAATAGTGTATTGCCGCGAGTCTTAGACTGGCAGGTGTCAGAGGAAGAACCTTTCGGACCACAATTGTATAATCTTCCGTATTAATCTGAGATTAGATCAAGAAAATCGGGTGGGTAGCACAAAACCGCAACACAGAGGATGGAAAGTCGACGATGCAAAAATGCATAATTTTATAAATGTATTTCGACGCAAACTAAGATATGAAGCTGTCCCAACACCAGAGACATTTGTGAAAAGCATTGTGAAGATTTGTGATCGTGTATTTGAAAAGAAGAGAAGCATATTAAATAATAGAAAACCAGTTTATTGGTGGTCCGCCGATATTACCGAAATAAGAAAACAGTGCCTGGCAAAGAAAAGATTAATGACACGACTTCGTAGAAGAAATGATATTTCAGAGGAAGGGAAAATACTTGCTGTCGATGAATACAAAACCCAACGATCGCTTTTGAAAAAAGCCATTCAAGATAGATTAGTAAGGGAGATACAAACGCAGGGAGGCCTGGCGGATAACCAGTTTGGCTTCACAAAACCATAGACGCTTTAACTATGGTGATGAATGACGCAAAAAGGGCAAAACCTTTTGCGGCCCAAAACAGAAAACTGTGTTTGCTGGTAACTCTTGATGTAAAAAACGCCTTTAATTCAGCACCTTGGCGGGGCATTGTAGGTGAACTGGAGCAAAAAGGATTACCACCATACCTCATCCGTATGATAAAAAGCTACTTTTCGGAACGAAAATTGAAAATAGGAGACCAGAATGTTATGGATGTGACGGGTGGAGTGCCACAGGGTTCTGTGCTGGGCCCTATCTTATGGAGCATATATTATGACGGTGTCCTACGGTTGGATATGCCACCAGAAGTCCGGGTAGTGGGGTTTGCAGATGATTTGGCAGTGGTCGTGTCTGCCAAAAGCAGAGACTCAATCGTGCCAACGGCAAATATAGCAGTTCACCGAATAGCCGAAGATGTTGAAACTTGCTCCTGAAAAGACAGAAGCGATACTACTGGCCGACCGAAGGGCAGTGGAACGGTTAACCATCAACGTAAACAACATTGAGGTCACAACAAAACGAGAAATCAAATATTTAGGTTTATTCTTTGATAGGGGTGCTTTGATGAAAAGTCATATTATAAATATATGCAAGAAAGCTGAGGCAGCAGCAATGGCACTAAGCCGTTTGATGCCAATGGCAAAGGGCCCTTCATCGAGTAAGCGCAGACTGTTAATGTTCAATTATGCTGTATGCTGCTCCGGTGTGGCATGAGGTCCTAAAAATCCGAAAATATAAAGAAATGTTGTCCAGAATCCAGAGGAAGATGGCAATTAGGATATGTAGTGCTTTCCGCACAGTTTCCACGGAGGCAGTACTGGTCCTTGCAAGTGTGTATCCTATAGATCTGATGGCAGAAGAGAGATCGAGAACGTATAATGAAGGCAACGCGAACAGAAAGACAATTAGAGAAGAAACCATAAGACGATGGCAGGCAAAATGGGAAGAGTCTGCAGTGGGCACGTGGACAAGGAGACATACCGGATCTGGAGCCTTGGCTAAAAAGGAATTACGGTGAACTCAGCTATGCTCTTACACAGGTACTGAGTAATCACGGATGCTTTACGGCCTACTTCTACAGATTCAAGATCAACGTAGTATCTTCATGTCCGTATTGCGACAGTGCGCAGGACGATGCCGAGCACACTTTTTTCGTATGTCCTCGATGGCAGAACGAGCGGAGAAACGCGGAATTGATGGTAAACGCGATGCTGACCCCGGAAAACCTCGTAACAATCATGCTACAATCCCAAGAGATGTTATTTCAAATATGGCGACCCGCATTATAAACAGAAAAGAATTGGATGATAGAAACCGAAATAGAGACGACTGATAGGATGTTGGAATTGTGAGAAGTTCGGGCGGGACAGCGTGATGAAGTAATGCCCTCGGGTGGTGCCATCACGATGTCTGTTGAAAGAGGAATGTTTTTTAGCGGGTAGGCGACCTCTTCACCAACACCGAGAGAGATTGAATCCTGCACAACGTCTTTGGAAGATTTTTTGTACCCCATCGAAAAAAAAAAAAAAAAAAAAATATATATATATATATATATATATATATATATATATATATATATATATATATATATATTATATATATATTTGTATATATATATATATATATATATATATATATATATATATATATATATATATATATATATATATATATATATATATATATATATATATATATATATATATATATATATATATATATATATATATATATATATATATATATAGCCTGTATTTTTCGTTAGCCCCGAGTTTCTGGTAAAGCGATTTTACCGATTTTTATATATGAAATTTTGTCTTATAATTAATAAAAAAATTTACTTATTTTAAACACGCATTAAAATTGAAACAAGTATTCTATAATTATTTATTTATTGCCTACAAAATTATAAATGTACTAAAAAAGTAAGCAAAAAAATGGTGTCAAATCTATTAAATTAAAATTCGCTGGTTAATATCCAGGAGCCAGTGGCAAAAGCTCTGAAAATCGGTATAAGGAATGTACAGAAACTTATACATGAAAAAAAACGTTATTTACTAGATAAGATAAGAGATAGATTAAGAAATGTACACGAAAAAATCCAAAGGCAAAAGACTTAAGTTACAATGCAAAAATGGATATTCATAATGCAATTTATGATTTATACACGTCAAAGACTAATATAATACTTCAGAAACATTTTAATATTATAGCCTAAAAAAATATCATCACTTAAAAAGCCCTCATCTTCTGAGTCGTCCTCAAATTGCGCAATGATCATTGGTGCTATTTCGACATTTAGAACTCGTTCTCGATTCCACCAATCCCATATTAATTTCTCCGAATGTTCCACAGATTTCTTCCAGTACTCCGGCGTAATATAAGTTAATGAATTTTGACAAACAATTTGAACTTCATCTGATGTAAGACCATCGTTCACGTGTTTTTCGTAATATGATTTTGCCCCAGCCCATATTAATTCTATTGCGTTAAACTGGCAATGGTATGGCGGCAGTCGTAAAACCTCATGTCCATTTTCCCGTAATATTTCATCTACGGCATATATTGTTGGTTTTTTTAGTAGATTTTGCCATTAAAAGAAGTTCTAGTTTCAGCATATTGGGTAAAGGATTTTGTTTTTGTTTTATTAGCCAGCCATAAATATCACTTTTCTTCCAGGATGAAGTAGGTTGTTTATTTAAGATTCTTGAATGATAAGATGCATTGTCCAGAATGATTAAAGATGGAGCATCTAAATTTGGAATGAGTTGTTCTTTTAACCACTTTTCAAACAGTTCATAGTTCATATTATCATGGTAGTCCATACTTTTGGATGTTGAAGAAAACAGTAAACATACACCTGGGAGAAATCCTGTTGAAGAACCTGCATGCAAAATGATGAACCGTTTTCCCGTACCACATCCCTTTTTTCTCTTGACATTTTTTACAGACTCTTCCTGCCAAGATTTCGAACCACTTCTATTAGAAAATATCCAAGTCTCGTCTAAAAATACCACTTTTCTAAGTTTTGAATTAACATTTTTCGTGTATTTCTTTAAAAACTGGATACGCTGACTTGCTATATGTGGCAACTTGCATAAAAATCTTCGATTACAGTCCTTTTTATATCGAAAACCCAACATTTTTATTAATTTTGACAACCATTTTAGTCCAATTTCCCATATGCCTCGATTTTTTAAAGCATCTTTTAAAACTTGAAGGGTTATAGTTTTTGATGTGTATAAATCGTAAATTGTATTACGAACATCCATTTTTACATTGTCACTTAAGTCTTCTGTCTTTGGCTTTTTTCGTGTACATTTCTTAATCTTCTTCGGTAGTAAATTATGCTTTTTTCATGCACAATTTTTTGCACAGTCCTTATACCGATTCCCAGAGCTTTTGCTACTGTCTCCTGGATATTGACTGGTGAATTTTCATTTTCGTAATATTTTATTAGATTTAATACCATTTTTTTCGCTTGTTGATGCAAAAAAAACCCGAAAATTGTTTTCTATTACTAATTTTGTCACTGACTTGTCAATCTGACTTTGAAGTGATATCGCTCAAAGATTTTTGCAACTGCTGGTATTTATAGGTTTATCCTCTTTTTTTCATATGAAAATATCATAGGTCTATCTAATTCATCTTCCGGATTTTATGCGGAAGATATGATTACACGTAATAAAAGAAAAACAAACTTAAAAAGTTTGTCGTTGATAAATCGTATGACCCGCACGATAACACTGCTTTTGACTGTAGTAGCTTATTATAAGTAATTTCAGAGATTGGTTTACTTGCTTGTTTAGAAAGATACCAAAAAAATTAATGTAGTAGAGATGTGAGGATTTTTGTATGTTTTACAAATAACTGAAATTGAAAACAGAGAAATTAAACCTCGCATTGCGGAGTTATGAAAACACTGATCCTCAGATATAGTTGTTAAAAGTTTATTTTTAAAAATTAGAGATACATCTCATCCCTATTAGTAATTATATTAAAAAGCCGGATAGAAAAATATCCATTACGGTCAAGTCTGGGCTATTTGGTGGGCACTTCATCTGACCAAATCTACCGATCCAAAATAGAAAATTTTCGTTTAAAATATTGTGAACTGGGGGCCATCTTGTTGCCAAAATATATCACAATCACGTTGAGCCAACCAGCTGGTCTTATTAGCTCTAAATAATTATTCCCGTTCATATTTTTATTATAAAATATTGGCCCAAAAACTATCGTTATGAATCCCACACCATACGTGCACGGATTGTCGATCAGAGTGGCGTATTTCCCGAACGGCGCAAGAATTTTCAGGAGCCCAAAAGTGCACATTCTTCTCAAATCTTCAAATCTTCCGGAGGTGGAAAAAGCGGCTTCGTCTGTCCGGACACTTTTGTTGAAGAATTGATCTTGTTGTGTTAAGCGTTGCATAATTTCTTGACAAAAGCGTAATCGCGTGGCCTTATTATTTTGGCTCAAGGCTTGAACAGGTAAAATTTTATAGAGATGGAAATTATATTTTGACGAAGTTTTCTGTATCTTATAGTATGTTTTGCCTAGAATCTCAACAGTATTTGGAATAAAAGCGTCGGGATTTTCTAAAATTAGATAACTAATTATTAAGGAGTATTTAAAAATAATTTGTGCTAAAAAATACCTTGAAAATACAAAAGATCTCCAATTGTTCATTTTCATGTTGTTCATTTATTTGAATTGTTCTCTTCTTCCGTTTGAAAGACGATTCATGTGAAACTTTCTGATAAACTCTTAAATTTAAAACTCTTTTATTGGTAGGAATTCTCCTTAGTCCTTCATAAAGTATTCGGTATTCTCGTACGGCAAGTTTGGCATTATAACAATTTTTTATATAAAGACATTGTGATACTCATATTAGCAACTTTGATTGAATAGTGTCAAAGCTTACTATATATATATGTATCTGTTTATTTGACATTATGGCCAACTTAGACAAAATATATTATAGGTTACATATTTGGATTTAGGTATTTGATATGTTACGTGAAGTATGGTAAAATTATATTTCGAACCCAGCAATAATATACGAAATTAAGTTTAATCTTGGAAAATTGATCCAATGGGGTTTGACAACCCTTCAAAGTCTCAAATTTTAATTTTCAACTGCCATTATCTCCAAAACAGTTTAAAGATACGCAAACATTTTCAATACAAAAAAATTTTAGTTTTACAAGAAAAATCTAAATATTCGATAATATACAGGGTGTTCCTTAAAAAATTTTTTTAATTCAGTGGGCTTTTTATATTGTTGATAAAAAAATTCAGACGATTCCCTACATTTTTAATCTTTTCATAATTATGTTGCTGTTGCAATTGTTAAATACACAAAATTATTAATTTTACGAGTAGTATCTAAATTTTCGATAATATACAGGGTATTCCATTTAAAAAAATGTAAGTGTGATTCGGTGCGTCTTTGTGAAACACCCTGTATCATATTAATATTGTCATAAAAAAATTCAGACGATTCCCCACAACTCAGATCTTTAAAAATAAAGATGTTAGAAAGGGGTGACATTTATAACTAATAACCCTGTACATATAAAATGAAATGAATAAAAAAAAAACACCTTTCTCGCAATCTAGGGATCCTGAGACATGAAAATCTGAAAAAATCTCGGAGGTTGATTTTTTTTACGAGTATGGATCTTCCCTTTTACGAAGAATAAATGTGTATTATGATTTTCAGTCTGAGTATGGTGATCTTGGTGGAAAGTTTGTAGCTGATCTTGGTTGTGGTTGCGGAGCCCTTTCTATTGGAGCAGCTGTTCTGGATGCTTCATTAGTTGTGGGAATTGAAATTGATTCCAGTGCTTTAAAAATTCTACAGGAGAATATTGAGGATCACGAATTATATAATATTGATACTATACAGTGTGATGTTCGCAATATTTCTGAAAGGTATGTATAACCCCCTCTCATCATTATCTAATTAGCTCTAAAATTGCGTTATAAATATTGTTACGTGGCTGAACAATTTAATTTGGGATAACGACATAGAATAGTTTCATTATCAACTATTAAGGTAATTTTTTTTTCATATCCTCAAGTAAGGAATCTGCAAATAAAAACTTTTATGTAAACTTTGAATTATGCGTGTTTTGTCATGGAAGCAATTTTAGATCTTCTACAACAATACATTCAAGTAACAATTTTTTTAAGATAAAATATTAAAATGATGACTACAGCCTGAAATAGAGAAATGAAAGTCATAAAAAATTTTTATTGTTAATGAAGTAATTACAAAACCAATTTATAATATTTTCACTGCAAACAAAATCACGAGAATTTTTTTTTCAATATATGAATAAATATAAAACAATTCCATACCAAATATAATAGGATGGAACTGTACGCATCTAAATGTCATTCTTTTATATTTCATAAAATTCAGATAAAGGATTTGGAGCTCATTTTTGATTCCAGGTTCACATTTATTTCTCACATGGAGAACTCAATCGCAAGATCTCTCCAACTCTTGGATTTTGTCAAGCATATTGCCAATTATTTTAGCAACATTTAAGTATTATACATTTATACTATTAATGCACACTATAATATTCACATTCAGCGCATTGAAACTGTTCAACATAAAATAATGTAATTGATCGTGTACAAACAAAACTTATTAAGCTTGTTTTCTACTGATTCACAAGTCTAATCCCATATCTACATTCAATCTCTGAAAGCGCTCCGGAACATGAGAGACCTTAAATGCTCCATAACATATTACACAGTATTACTTGCGCGTTTACGTAGTTTCTTTTACCAATTCATAGAACTAATTATGGACTAATTTATTTTAAATCACATTGATCATCCGAGACAGAAGTTTTTCTCGAGTCAGATAATTTTCATGAAAGAGGTACAGGGCGTGAAATGCAGGACTTTGGTTTCCTATTACACTGTTGATGTTATTATAAATGATACTTTTGATCAATAATTACATTTATAATATAATAATTAAACTTATCGATTGCCACAAAGATTGTAATAGATGAGTTTATGAACAAATTTTATTATCTCATATTCTGCATAATAAAAAGATTATTATATGTTTCACTCGGTTAGGGCATCAACAGACCTATAAAATGAAAAATATATGTTACAATAATACAAACAAAATATTTGTCAAAAAACAGTAAATACAATGAAAACAAACAAGGACTTTACACCAGATAAAAAATTCATGTGGTTGTTAGTACAGAAATTACAAAAAAATCGGATTCAACATTCTGGACTCATTATAATTTAAGATTATTTTTATGAAATAAACTTTTTTAATGTTTTTTGTAATAAAATATTTCAATTTCAGTTTAATAATTTGTTTTATAAAATTCTTATAATAATTAACATTCATTTATACATGGTTCAAGTCCTAAAGTCAAACATTATTAATTATTTTACTTACGGAATTTATTAAAAACCAAATGTGTTCAACTGACCGGTCAAAGGCACGACCCTAGGCATGACTGATAACTTATCAGTCATGCCTCTAAAATACTTATGAGAATTATAGTCAACCAGATTTGTAGCAAATGTGAAGAATATCTATTTCAATATCAGTATTGGTTCAGAAAAGTACACACTAGATAAGCAACCCTGGCTCTCACTCTGATAGCAGGAAGATATTTACAGGTCCATTAGAAATTGTATGCCTGCTTTGTTCTTTATCCGATTTTCTAAGTTTTTTAGGATTGATAAAAAGTATAAATAATATTTTATTTTCAAAGGTTTGTTAAATAACACTGAATAATTTTAATATAATTTCTTTGCAAGAATCGATACTTGTCTATCTTCCATGGTATATCTGCAATTAAATTTGATAGAAACAATAAAAAATTACTTCCCTTTTACGAGGGAAGAAACATTTTTGGTTTCTTAATACAACGAATATCAATTAATTTCCACCCTAATATTCCTATATAATGGAAAATGTAGGCTTAAATAATTTCATAACATTTCGTAATTAAATTATTGTATGTGATTTAGAATGACAACTCTGATTCTAGCATTAATTGGTTTTGGCACAGGGAAATAATTTCTACTTTTTGATTCAGTTGAATTAAGGAAACACTTTTTTTTCTGTCCTCGATTGTCTTGTGCAGTGTACAACATGAAGTTACAACATTTGTGATCTAAATCCCTCAGTTCCAAGACAGACCCCCATTTAGCTTTAAGTCTACCAAAAGCATTATTCAACTTTAGTAACAATTATATATACATTAAAATAATCTGTGCTCAAACGAAAGGAATACTAAATGTGGCTTAATATTAGTTAATAAGCTGCTTGAAGTCAAATTAGTTAGTTATTCTTTATTTGTCGAAAAATAAAATATCGCAAAACTATTTAAGCTTATTATTTACAATATATAAAAACACTTATCCACTTAAAAACCTTAACTTAAATGTAGTCATGATATAAGAAATATTTGTGTTATAATGTAGCAAGGAATTCTAAAATATTGTATATTTTTAGATTGTATAAACAGTTTGATACCGTTTTGATGAACCCTCCTTTTGGCACAAAACATAATGAGGGCATCGATATGACGTTTCTAGATGCAGCAATAAAACTTTCCAATAATGCTGTATATTCATTGCATAAATCTAGTACACGGTAAGTTTAAGTTTAGAAGTTTGAAATATTTTCCTATTAAAGTATAATTTCTTATCATTTTTAGAAATCACGTGTTAAAATATGTTAACTCATTAGGGGTAAAAGGTGAAGTATTGGCTGAACTACGATATGATTTGCCAGCTACGTATAAGTTCCACAAGAAATCAGCTGTAGATATAGAAGTTGATTTTTATAGATTTATAGTGTGAATATTTTAGTTTGAAAAACTATTACTTATTAAGTGTTAGATATATAATAAAAATAAACGAAAATGAGTGCAGAGTATACTCGTGATCACTGCAAAATTGCTGTTGCTAAGATTTTGCAAACTATAGGATGGCACTCTATAAATTCGACGCCTTTAGAAGTTCTTACAGATATTTTATCTAGTTATATTACACAAATTGCTAAAATAAGTACCGACTATGCTAACGAATTCGGTCAGACGGAACCAAATTTGGATCATTTAGGGTTAGCTTTTCAAGAAATGGGTGTGAATTTGGGTGAGCTAGAAGAATATGTGACATTTGTAAATTTTGTTCCTCCTGCTCATCCTGTTCCAAAATATCCACTTCCGAAAGAAAGTAACTTAAGTTTTCTGAAACCTGGAAGTAAAGAAGTCGTTACCAGGCCCATACATATTAATGAACATCTGCCACCTATGTATCCTTTATTGGAGGAACAAAATGAACTTGAAAATTTGCCACCTAAGAAAGAAAATATTGACAATGAAGGGCCTGAGAATCACCAGTTTAAAAAACCAGCAGACGTTGCCTCACCGGAATTTAAAAGAATTAAAAGAGAGGATGAAGGCGGTAGGCCGACTAGAGAGATAAGTAGTGTTATGATGACTACATCTGGTTTTTTATCACCGGCTCGCGAAGGTAAGTTACCTGAGGCAAAAGCACCTGCGCCACCACCTGAACCGCCAAAGCCACCATCACCAATTCCTCCAGTACCAGAATTGGTACCTGTAAAGAAAAAACCTGAGAAGAAAAAAGATAAAGTAGGAAAGGAACTATTCAAACCTGTATCCGATGAAAAATCGCCTAAAAAAGTAAACAACATGAAAGATATACTAACATTAAAACGTGCTAAAGCCGTTGCAGCTAATGCCACAACAAATATTATTCCACCTGGTCTCAGTGGAATTAAACCACTCCCGCCACCACATTTTATGTCGCCTTCATTTCCAGGAGACATTAAACTACCTCCACTTATTGCACACAGCCATAAACCACAGGTTGTAAAACCAAGCAGCTTTAATAAGGCATTAGCTGCTGCTAAAGCTAAAACTGAAAAACTCAATACCACTATTACGCCAATACCCGTTAAATCTGAGCCTAAATTTCATATTCCTGTTCACCATCAAGTTGACAAACTAGTAACTGAGCCGGACAGAAAAAAGATAAATATTTTAAGGAAGATATCAAATGTTAAAGATAAAAATGAAAAGGCCAAATCTAATTTAAATACTCAATTAATGCAACAAGCCCATGACATAGTAAGTAAAATTAATTTATCGAGCGACATTACTATAGAACCGGTAAATCCATCGGTTTCACTTCATCAGAATTCTCTTAAAATTGAATCATTTTTTGATGAAGGATCACCGCCAGGTACGCCTCCTACTCCAAGAACGCCCGAAATCCTAACCCAGAGCCCTTCGTTTGTCGTTAAAGAGAAAAGAAAGCGAAAAGAAAAACCTGAAAAGCCTAGAGCTAAAAAACCACGAAAGCAATCCCTTCCTCATCCTCACTTTTTGGATTCTGATATTTTAGATATGACTATGGGCCGACCGAAGACGCCAGATGCTCACTTACTGTCAAGAAAAAATCCCTCTTTTCCACCGTTATCTGTGCCTGCAAATTCTCAATTACCATTTCCTTTTCCGTTAGCTAATTTTGGAGGTCCAGGGTTAATCCCACATTTAAGTAATCCTTTGTTTCCATTTGCACCCCCAATACACGATTTTGTAAAAAACCCATATTTTCAGCATATTCCACCTAAACCTGAACCTGTACCCAAAATTTCACCAAAACCAAAAGAACTGATTAAATCGGAGCCCGTAGAAATTGTTCCTCTGCCCATATCGACGCCAGCACCACCTGTTAACCCATCACCACCACCTCCACATGAACCAGCGCCACCTTTACCACCACCACCACCTCCTGTGGAGCGAGTAGCCGAGCAGCCGATTAAGGTAGAGGAAGACATTACTCCTCCGATTGAGCCTACACCTAAAAAATCCAAAGAACATAAAAAAGATAAAAAAGATAAGGCGAAAAAGAAGAATAAGAAAGAAAAAGTGAAAGATAAAACTGAGAAAAAAAAATTGAAAGAAGCAAAGAAAGAAAAAGTGAAAATTAAAAAGGAAAAGAAAAAAAAAGTTCCCAAAGAAGAACCTCAAAGAGAAGTTCCTGCCATTCCCAAGATTCTACTTAAAGTTAATTCCCCTTCTCCTCGACCAGAAACGCCTGATACAATGAAAAAGCTTAATATAAAACCGGTAATTAAAAAGGAAGATACTTCACCTGATAGAAAACAACGAGAATCTTCCCCAGGCTTGGCACAAATATCTGCACTAGTGATAGGCCCTCCAAAACCTAAAAACCCTCCTGTAGTTGCTCCACTCGAAAAACCCGTAGTTGAAGCAACTCCTGCCGTAGTCACGCCTAGTAGACCTCCAGGTAGACCGAGAATTCATCCCCTAAAGCCAAAAGCATCTCCTAAACCTAAGAAAGTTGAACAACCATTTGTGAAAAGAGATGCAGATGGCAACGAAGTTTGGATCTGCCCAGCATGTGGTCAGCAAGATGATGGTCGACCCATGATTGGGTGCGATGGATGTGATGCATGGTATCACTGGGTCTGTGTCGGTATTCAAGTTCCACCCGACGAAAATGAAAATTGGTACTGTAAACCATGTTTGGCAAAAAAGAATGAAGATTTGCAAGATAAGAAAAAGAAACGTAAAAAGAAAGATAAAAACCACTAGAGGTTAAAATTATGTTTAACAAATGAGGATAGTATCTAATCAAGGAGCAATATGGTATTTGTATATTAAGTGAAAATAATTCGTTTTAGCCAAACATGTCTTAGTAAAGGCTTGCTCGCTTTTTGTATTTTTTCCGATAATTTAAAATTTTTACTGATAGTGATTTTTAAGATACTTTTTTGCTTTTCACATAGAGCTATTGATTGAGCGTAATGATTCTATTATTGGGCACTAAATGGCGTTTTTTCGTAATTTTTCAGATAATACGGATTTTCTCAAAAAAATTGAATGGTGTGATATGATTTTTTGCCATAATTTAGTTTAGGGTTATAAAAGGTATCGAATAATGAAATAAAAAATCCAGGTCCGTATTTAAATTAGAAATGTTGGATTGGATTGAAGAACTAACCTCACCAATTTGTAGAAGAGAAAAGGTGACAATGATGAAGTGAAAATTATTTTCGTCTGTCATTTCAACTAAGCCTACAATTTTAGAAAAACTAAAACAAGAAAATAACTTGTATGGTTTTTCTATCATTTTAGGCTTAGTTAAAATGAGAGATGAAAATAATTTTCACATCGTCAATGTCACTTTTTTTTCCTCTACAAATTGGTGAGTTTAGTTTTTCAATCCGACATTTCGGATTCGGGCGACTATCATCAACTTTTTTAATATAAGTACCCAGTTGAATTTTTTATTTCACCATTCGATATCTTTTATATCCTTAAATTATGACAAAAAAGTCGTATCATATCATTTGATTTTTTAGAGAAAATTCTTATTAACTGAAGAATTACGAAAAAACACCATCTAGTGACAACTAATAGAATCTTTATGGTCCTGTTAATAGCTCAACGTGAAGAGCAAAAAAAAGCACTTTTTTTGCTCAATTGTAATCGGTTCATACAAAACAGCTATAAAAGTTTGAAAGGAAAAAAAGGTGACCTTCTCCCATCACTTTATTATTGAAAAGAAAAAAAATGGATAAATAACAAAAGTTGCATAATTGTCTGAACAATACAATGCTAATATTTTCGACAAAGCTTAATTAGGAAAATTCAAGAGAAAATCGGCATTTCCATTTTTGGGTTGCTGTTACGCCCTCTAGCGGCCATTTTTCGAACTTGAAAATAATTCCCAGCAATTTTTCTTGGTCGATTTCCCCATAAAAATGTTGCCCTATAATTGTGTGACCAACAGTTACCGAGTTATGGCCGGAGATCACTCTTAATTGGCCATTTTAGAAAAAAAATATTAGTATGTAAAGTTTCTTGGTTTTAAACAATTTTTTTAATTATTTGAAATTTATTGTCCGAAAAATGCTTCACCAACTTCAAAACCAGAAATAAAGGTAACTTTAATAAGAACTCTCTATTCGAATGTTGTGTCATTTAGACAGGAATTAAGGCTATGTATTTGTTTAGCAAATGTATGCCCTCAGCAAACAGCGTCTTGTGTAGCTGTTAGTTCAGATTATTTAATAACATTTTAACCACAACTTAAAAAGACTACCTCCTAACGATCAACGATGGCTAGGAGTTTTATATATATATATATATATATATATATATATATATATATATATATATATATATATACATAAATAAAACGCGTTAGATCTAGTGGGGTTGTAGTCAACTAGATTTAGCATGTTTTGTTCTAATTAGTTGTTATGACTACTCAACCAATTGCTATATAATATATATATATATATATATATATATATATACAGGGTGTCCGTTTTATTATTTTTTTAATAGATTTTATTGAAACAAAAAACAAATATATTATTTATTTCTTGAAATGCCGTTTCTCTATAAATATGTTGATTTCCCTGCGTCCATCTGTAGTGTATATTTCTATTAAATGAACTTGTCTTGTCTGACCACAATATTTTGTTACATATATTTTGGTAAAATCCATATGCAAAATAATCTTTTTTGAAAATCTGTAAACCTCAAATGGTGACCCTTTCGGAATCAAGGTTTGAATTTATTACTGGGCCTACTGAAATATCCAATCTCTCGCATATATGTGTCTGGCTTGGCGAAATTTCTAGCATTGGGTACTCTCCTTTCTGGATACCTGAATGCCATTATTTGCGTTGCGCATATATCTCGCATAGATAAAAATCATGTCAACCTTTTCGTCGTTTGTAAGCTGTATTTTATAATAAAATGATGAAACAAAGTCTTAGCAGAGCAAACATTAAGATTGTCACAACAATCCAGAGAAATGATTTGACATTGTTTTAAATATGACAATACACGCCATATTTAAGTATCCAGTTGGTGGAACCTTTGGTAAATTCATAATAAAGCGAATTGTCGATTCAAATTAAAATCGTTGTGGCAGTCTGGCAGAATGTGAATTAAAATATCTGAAAATTGCATTCCTTCAAATTCATTATACTTTCAAAAAGTCATATTCATTGCGTTTTCCGACTAAATGTTGATGATCTGAAACGAAAGATTCCAGTGGCTTGTAATAAAATATCACCAAAAATGCTGCAAAATATTAAAAAATGATTAAAAATTTTGTTTAAGAAATAATGGATAATCGTGAACATTTTCAACTTTTGCAATAATATTACAATAATAATGTAATATGTGTTGTATGTGTGTATCTATTGTTGATTGTTGATTTTTTGTATTCAAGTTCGAAGTTTAAAAAAGCAGTTAAATAAACAAATAATATATTTGTGTTTTGTTTCACAAAATTAGCCATTTTTTACATATTTAGTGTTTTACAACAATTTGCTTTGAAAAAGAAAGAAAACGATATTAAACTGCGTCCCGAAAAACAATAGTTTTTGAAATATACAATGTCCTGTACCTATACATATCTAATAGTTAACGAAATACCTATTGTGATAAAAACATTTCAGTCTTAATTTAATATTAATTGCATTAGTTAATAATTATATTCAAAATTCTAAGTCCTCGTAAAAATGTATACGGTGGAAGAAAAAAGTAGATATGCTTGAATGGTTTTTAGCAAATTCGAAAAACCCACTTAGAGAATATAGAAGAAAATTTCCTTTAAGACAAATTCCAGAAAAGAAATTATTTGACAAAATGTATGCAAAATTCAGTCAAGAAGGTAATTTACTCCCAGAATCTAAGAACAGACCACGACAAGTGCTAGTAGAAAAAGAAAAGAAGCAGCCGGCAAGGCGCTTTGGGGTTGGTGTTTAAAAAAAAATTATTTGAACTGATGAATCTATTTTCCAAACATTGCCACCAATTTTTAATAGGAAAAATATGCATTATTGAAGTGATAAAAATAAGAAAAACATTTTGGAAGTGGAAAGGCAAGGAAGACCAACCGTGAAAGTGTGGTGTGGAATTTACCGCTCAAGGATTATAAAACCAATTTTTTTTAATGAATACTTGAACTCAAGAAAGTATTTAGATATGCTAAGAAATGAAGTACAACCGCTAACAGAAAATGAAATACCGGCTTGTGGACGTAATCAATTAATATGGTGACAAGATAAAGCTACGTACCACAGGGAGAACAATATTAGTGACTTTCTAAACCAACATTACAACCGTTAAATAGGGGAAAATGGAGCGATCTCTTAGCCAGTTCGAAGTCCAGACCTTATCCCCGTAGATTTTTTCTTGTTGGAAACTTTATTTTGTATGTAAACAAAGGCCTACTATGGTAAACGAAGTGCAAAGAAATGAAACCACTTTCGTGTCCAATGCTATATAATATTTAGAGGCCGTTTATACCACATGCATTAATTAAAATGGAGGACAAATTAAAAACTTACTTTAGTCTATTACTTATTACCAATGGATAGGTATGTTTAGCCTCTTTAACAAAAAATATCAAATACAGGGTGTAACATTTAAAATAACTTGGATAGTGCGAATTGAAAACTTAAAAAAATGTCCAATGATCTGAGACACCCTGTACAAATTTAAGACCCCTAGCAATCGTAGATCGTTAGGAAGTCTAGTCTTCCTAAGTCGTAGTTAAATTTTTATTAAATAATCTAAACAAAAAGCTGCACAAGTCGCTGTTTGCTGAGAATTTGCTAAAAAATACAACCTTTATTTCTACCAAGGAATCTAAAAATGTAAAAATATACAGGGTGTCTCATTTAAAATTCTGATTTTGAAGTCGGTGCAGCACTTTTCGGACACTCATATTAATAAAACTGAAATAATTTTTAAAAAAATTAAAACCACGAAACTTTTGTACTAAGATTTTTTTTCTAAAGTCGGTAGCTTCTGAGAAAACGTATAGGCTCCTAATAAAATGCCCACCCTATACAAGGATTTTAGGCTCAGGATACTATTGAAATATCTCGTCTATCGTTTATGGCACTACAAATAATTTATTGTAGTTACATTCTCATCAGAAGTAGACATCTGATAATTTATTCAAATATATGTAAATTAAATATATTTATTAATAAATATAAAAAAGCTAAATACTAAAGTTTCTCCAAATTGTAAAAATTGTTTTTAATCTAGATGTCTAATTTTTTATGAAATCAACATTGACTTTGGTGTCTGTGTAATATCTTGTATATTATGTCTATCAAATAGACCTCTTCATGTTGATTATAAATATTCTATGTTTGATACCTTTAAAACACACAAAAGAAATTTGAAAAAAGTAGAGCATTGTCCGTATCTCTCTAATATATTTCCCGTATACTTGCCATACCCTGTATACCTGGAAACTATATAAAAAAATGTATAACTTGAAGACATTTTTTGTAATTTAAATGTTTTCTATAGAAATACTTGTACCTACATCGTTGATAATCAAATTGAACAGGTGTAAGATCCTTGCAAAGCACGTGTGTAGAATTACTACACCGCAAATAACTGAATACAATCAGAGCAGCAAGTTTCTTGCTGTCATACTGACACAACTTAATGAACATAATATAATCAACCCTATCAAAAACATTTCAAAATCTGTATAAATCGATGGGACATGTACGGGTACATCCCATTCTCAAAACCTCTCGATAGAACTCTTTCATACACCAATGAGTATGTAGCAGCAGAAAGGTCACTTTACCCTCCTACACGTAAAATTAAGGTAAATATTTTATTGGTGCTATATTCATTATATTTAGTGCAAGAGCATACATGAGCTTGCTACAATGTTGCAAAATTTCCTTACAAAACCGATGTGGTAAAATGTGCCTATGAAGATTAGAACGAGAAAATTAACAATAATTTTAAAAATAAGAGTTATTCCATCGGCACTATGATATTTAGTGATGTCTATGTCACAAAGTAGAAGGTACGTCAAAGTAAATTGAAGATACGACCCTCTGTTATGAAGCCCTCGATCTAAAACTTCACTATTTAGGGACGTCTCATAAAACATCATACTGGCCGGCTGCAATGCTACAAAGTTAGTTAGTTAGTTCATTCATATTTTGGCAATAAATATGAGGACAATCAGAACTTGTCACTTTTAAATTGGTATTTGTCAGCTAAGCAAAAATTTAACGAGAAGTTACACAGAGCTGAGCCCCAGCACAGGGGCACTTGGTTGTATAAACTTGAATTTATGTTTATTCTTAATTTTTTATTTATAAGTAAAACCAAGTTAGATTTAGGAATCATTAAAAATATATAAAAAATGTATCATTAGTCGAGGTCTAAAGACACTCAAAACACAAATGTGAAATAGATGTATATAAATTAGTGGTGGCTTGAGATAGACTAAAGTAGTCATGCTTTATGAAACTTTTTATTTTTACATGTATTTTCAACTTAAAATTTAGTCCAAAATAAATTAATTTCATAGATACTGACATTGCCAAACAGGAACTACTGTTAGGCATCATTGCACAAATCATCTTTCGAGAACTTAACTGCATCGAATATTGAATCAGCTTTGGTGAATAGAGTTTAGGTATTTATAACCGGCTTGTTCTAACTAATGCGGAACTCCCTATTATTATTGGTTTTTACGCATGATCTAGCACATAGAGGGCTACTAGCTCCTATCGAAACTTTCACGGTGCTTTATGATTTTAATAGATTCTCTAAGTTTCCTCCCGTAATATCCTGAGACTTCAACCCTCGCATTATCGAGCAGTATCTTACTAAGGCGGGATTAGATACATGGTATTATTGTTACATTTAGAATTCATAGTTACAAATTCATTATCGTTCATCTTTTGTAGAAGTATCATAGTTTAATAAATGTTCTAGTTCTATATAGTTCTAGTAAATATATTGACTATAATATTTAAAACCAAATTAATTATTGGAAATTCGTAATAACATTAATATTACATGAAAAAAAAATTATTGACATATCTAACAAAACAGCGTGATTTAGATAGGAATATGGAGCTAGAATTAACTGAGATGCCATGATAAATTTCAGATTAAAATTTATGGAACATAATAAATTTAATTTCCTGTAACGGTAAAAATATGGAGCTAGAATTAACTGAGATGCCATGATAAATTTCAGATTAAAATTTATGGAACATAATAAATTTAATTTCCTGTAACGGTAAAAAGGTTACGAGATTATTAGTTTAGGAGAAATATGCTACACTGGTGGCTATATTATGTAGATGACGTTAGAATTATAGTTCAGTTATTTCTCGCTATGAAGCAGAACTAGCCTAAGGTGTCCATTTTTGATTTTTTTATGTCAAAATAATAGATAAAGACCTTAGAAATTCGTTAAGAGAAATATTCTCTCCTATCTCCGTATTTAGGGTTAAGGTTACAAACCTCCTGAAGAATTCAGGTTATTGACTTTGGATAGTTCTGCTTTAACGATGTTTTGTTAGTGCTATTGGGGATGAGGAAAGTTTTTAATGGTAATGTAAATAGTTGTATTCTAAAAATTGTCAATGAAAGAAAACATAACCTCTAGAGTAGAGTGATGTGAAATAACTTACATTTTTTTAAATCCGACAGACACTAATATAAAGAAGTTGCATTTTGTGCTCTTAATTGCAACTGCCCATTTCTTTTTTAAATTAGGTAATGTTTCGGGATCCTCCGTTAGACTAAAACTAAATTTTTTTAAATAATGTTTTAAGTCTGAATAATTAGACAAAAACAAAGAAAAACCTCTCATAATATTATTCCTTCTGTCACTAATTGTGCCGTTGTAATTTCTCAGTTTATTATCTACATTTTTCAAAAATACTGGTGGATAAGTCGAGACGATTTGATAATATTGTTATAATTTCATATGATTTGGTAAAAAAATTTCCAAAGTGAAGTTATAATTTAAGGTCTAAAATATTTCATACAGATCGAAAATAATATAAGCAATAATGTATCAAACAAAGAACTAATAATTCACTTACTTGTATTAATATATTCAAAAGTCGTATTTTAAGTATCTTGTGTTTGTCTTAATATGCAGGTTGAAAAATGTTTTTTTACGTATTTCTTTATTTTAATACTGTGATAATAAATTTACACTACTTTTTTCAGCAACAAAGAATCTAAAAAATGATTTAGTATTAGTGTTACTTTTTATAATTCGTCGTCTTTTTCGTCATGATGGCTTTATTTTAAATACTTATGTGGAAAATATTTCACCTGTGGAACATTTACTTATGACTGAGAGCTTCGTACGTCACCCAAGGTCAATAGAACTTCAGAAATATTAACTGTACTTTTTATTTGTCACCCCTTTTCATATATATTTTTGTACAAACCTAATATGAATATATTGTCCAGCAGTGGAAATGTATTAACTAATTGTATATATTTTATGGCGTGTCAATTCTAAATCAATATTTAGCATTAATTATATTACATATTTATTTCTATCTATATCTTATATACATAATCTTGCAGTGTATACCTTATATTTTCTTAAATTATGAAATGATGTAATTCTGATTTTTAAGAATAAGTATTTCTTCAAACACGCCTATATCAAGCATTTCTTATTTGAAAGAAATACAGTATATCCAAGTGTATATGAAAACTACATATTTATTATGTCGGATCAAAATTGTAGCGATGTAAGTTCTACTTTCATTATTGTTTTTTTTTAATTCTTGAATTATTTCTAGCTATTTATTAACAAACATAGAAAAAGACTCCAAGTCTCGGTCTCATTAAATTATAATTTTACAATTCACAACAAACATGACACGTGTTTCGCCCTTTCGAGCATCATCAGACCTACAAACAACAGAGAGAACCTTAGTAAATAATCACACTCACAAATCCTAAAACAATAACTTACAAATAGAATAAAACACACTAAAGCACAACAAAACAAACAACTACTTATACATATTTGATGGACATTAAAATGAGGTTAAGTCTCACGTGAATAAACAAAATAAAATATTAAAAAAGGTGTTAAAAAAAGGTTCATGTCTCTAGACGGGATCGAACCCAGACCACCCGAGTGAGACACCGAAGCAACCACCTACAGACCACTGGACTAGTAGAAGAAAAGAACCAAAAACTCTCACTCTATGAATTAGTGAATGAAATGAAGGTTGCCTACAATTATTATTACATTAAATTGTTAAATATTAGGGTTGGTTCAAAATTAAAAACATCGTTAACGCAAGTGAGAATGGGACTTTTTATAGCTTTGGTTATTTCCATTTTTTCTAGAAGGTCAAGCTTTTTCCCCTTCGGACATTCATGTAAAACATCAACGTCAGAAATGGAAAATTCATGACCTGACTCCAACAAATGATTGGCAAAAGCCGAAACAGTCTCAGTTACATCAGTATTTCTGAATTTGTTGACAAGGCTTAAATGTTCTCTCACCCTTGTGGAAAAATTCCACCGGTTTGTCCCACATAGGTCGTGGAACATTCGCTACAACGGTTGTGTCCTTTGTCCTTACTAAATGTCTCTTGAGAGTATTTACTGTTTTGAATGAAATATTGACATTTTTATGGGGTTTATGCACTAAATTGTAGCGAATGTTCCACGACCTATGTGGGACAAACAGGTCGAAAAATTTCCACAAGGGTGAGAGAACATTTAAGCCTTGTCAACAAATTCAGAAATACTGATGTAACTGAGACTGTTTCGGCTTTTGCCAATCATTTGTTGGAGTCAGGTCATGAATTTTCCATTTCTGACGTTGATGTTTTACATGAATGTCCGAAGGGGAAAAAGCTTGACCTTCTAGAAAAAATGGAAATAACCAAAGCTATAAAAAGTCCCATTCTCACTTGCGTTAACGATGTTTTTAATTTTGAACCAACCCTAATATTTAACAATTTAATGTAATAATAATTGTAGGCAACCTTCATTTCATTCACTAATTCATAGAGTGAGAGTTTTTGGTTCTTTTCTTCTACTAGTCCAGTGGTCTGTGGGTGGTTGCTTCGGTGTCTCACTCGGGTGGTCTGGGTTCGATCCCGTCTAGAGACATGAACCTTTTTTAATATTTTATTTTGTTTATTCACGTGAGACTTAACCTCATTTTAATGTCCATCAAATATGTTTAAGTAGTTGTTTGTTTTGTTATGCTTTAGTGTGTTTTATTCTATTTGTAAGTTATTATTTTAGGATTTGTGAGTGTGATTATTTACTAAGGTTCTCTCTGTTGTTTGTAGGTCTGATGATGCTCGAAAGGGCGAAACACGTGTCATGTTTGTTGTGAATTGTAAAATTATAATTTAATGAGACCGAGACTTGGAGTCTTTTTCTATGTTTGTTATTAAAACTAGGTCTCTTTGAGCAATATGGACAATTTCTTCGATAGCTATTTATTGCTAGATTGGTTGAAATATGTATTATATTGCTAACATGTTTAAAGTAATTTGAATGTCTCATTTCAAATGCTTTTATTTTGTAAAGAAAACCACAATCAAACTTTATAAATTTTATTTGTGTTTAATTATATTTTTTTGATGTAATATAGTTTATAGATAGACCATATAATTTAAAGAAATTATATTGTTTAAATATTTTAATTTATAAAAGTATTTTTTTAATTACATTATATTGTTTTATTCAAACTTAATCCCTTGTGCTAAAGGCAGTTCTTTGGAATAATTAATGGTTATCGTAGATCGGCGCATATATTGCTTCCATGCATCGCTACCAGATTCTCGTCCACCTCCTGTATGTTTCTCACCGCCGAATGATCCTCCGATTTCTGCACCAGATGTCGGAATGTTGATATTTACTATGCCACAGTCTGAACCCTTAGCACCAATCCACTAAAAATTCAAAATATCTTGTCAGATATATATATATATATATATATATATATATATATATATATATATATATATATATATATATATATATATATATATTTCCAGAATGTATTGTTAGTCATATAAATGGAAAAATCGCGAACCTTGAATGTTTCGGAATTTAAGCAAGGGAGTGGCTGTTTAGTAATAAAAATTAATATATTCAGGCTTTGGATTGTAATTAAAATGAATGTATGTTACTTATGGCCTGTTGCAGAAAGCTCAATTAAAGTTTAGAATGTTTAACGGAATGTCAAATTTGACAACGGGTTCCTAGATTTCTGTAAGCAGCTTGTCAAACCCGAAAGCTCGGTTAAATATCCTAAACAGCAGTTTTTGTGCAACCGGGGGTATTCTGGTAAAAATCTCAACTCTGTTATGTTATTATTATTTTCGTTAATTTTTATTAAAGAGAGGAAACTGTTTAAATTTTATGCATTACCAAATCTATATGATATAGTCACTTCATTGCTCGTATAAATCGAAGTGAAGAAATAAGGAGTATGCAAACAACAATAACGCAAATGGTTTTGATAAGAGATATCCGAAATTGATATAATTCAAGTAATGGTAATGCATCTTTAGTTTGCCCTTTTGGTGTGAAAGTACGTAATGTATCATGCGATAAGCAAAGAGTCCGTCAATTCCAGCAACGGAAAGAGTATGCCCTTGAGACTTTTTTATCGTTATGACAAAGTATAATTTTACAGGGAATTGTAGTCTTTTAAATTCAAAAGGATAGTCGCTAGGAATCATTGAAATTATAGAAATGTAAACTTTCTCACAGTTTACGCCGGAACCGTTTATAATTGCAGCCTCAAACGTATGGGATAGTCTCAAGCGGTGCACCGCATAGTTCAACACTACACGACACGACTACCGCCCGAAAAGCTTTTATGTGTGTATAAATTATTATCATTAGTGTTTTTTTAGTTTGATGAAGCGTTGCAAGGTGTGTTCAAAATTTGTCATGTTAACGTAAAAGTGGGAATCTACAACTTTCTTACTGACAAACAACTGTCTAGTATATATTTCCAATATAAAAAAATATGCCTAGAAAAATAATGGATTATGATCAACAAGGCACTTTGATGTAAATATGTGTCTTAGTTTATTTGGTAGTTATAGCAAATGAGGTTAGGATGCAATCGTTGGAAAGAATACAACGTAAATTATTAAACTATCTCCTCCTCCTCCTGACATGATCCAACTCAAAGTTAAAAATCAACTTAAATTTTCTTTTAGAAAATCTTTAAAGAATAGACATACATATACAATATATCTTGTATTTCTCATCAAAGTGTAAATGTACGTAGCCAGCTTTTAGAGACGTACGAGGCATCATTCTAGGCGCTCCAAACTGAACTAAAACTACGCTAAAATATTTTTTTTTTGGGAGAGGTCGTCAATAAAAAAAATAACGTCTAGTTATTTATAAAGAGATGCATTTTTACAAATACGTCGCTCCGCTCGTCCAAGAAATTTCCTAAAAACAAAGCTTCGCTTTACAAACGAGAGATGCCGTGACTTTACCTGACATCAAACTTTCTCGGGGTGAAAAGTACTAACAAATCTTTACATTTGAGATTTAATATAAAAATCGACCGTAAAATACCGGACTCCACTGATTCTGTACTTACCTCGCCCACCTTTCTGTAATAAAACTTTTGACAAAATCTTGTGTAGTCTCGTTTCTAAAAGGGTCTTGAAATTGTTTGCCTACATACAACGCCGCTTTTGATAATGGTTGGCGAGTGAGTTGACTATAGCTGTGTTGTAAGTTCAAGGTTGAACTAGACTGAGGAGCGAACATTATGGACTGGCAAAATATTTATGAGTAAAAGTTGCGTGGTACGACAAATTTTTTTAACATGTGAGCATTATTTTACTCTTAGACAGAAGCTATTTTTTTTAAATAAGTATTTATGTACACATTTTTTAATGAAAAAAAAAAAGACCATTTTATTAACTGTTCGCGGGGAAGAGAGTTTCCCGAACGTACTCGCCACTCGAATCAAGGTTCCATCTTCATTAACAAAGAAAAAATAAAAGTTATTCAACACAAATTGAAGTAATAAACTCCAACATCAATAAGGGAGTGCACTACTTGATGCAAAGAGATCGCGAATTGATATATCATCAAGACACACTAGAGAGCAGAATCGGGATTAGCCAAAAGGGCCTGTCAGACCTAGTTGCTAAGCTTGAACCCTCGTCTTACTGTTACTAAGACATGCTGGAAAAGTAAAAAACACGCCGAACAGTACAAAACACGTTTATCTACAGGGTGTTACAAATTCGATAAGATAGCTTCTAAAAAACCGTAACCATTGACAAAGCTGGAAAATTCCGGCTACTGCCGAAAATATCCTTAAAAGAGAGATATTAAGAGATTACGAAATAAATTTGCTGACGCAGTACACTACACCCACGTGTCGTTCAGTTTGGGGTGGTTGTTTACTTTTATTTTCGCGGATTTCGCTGCAACCGGTTAGTTCCTTTGCAGTTTACTTGACGGTTTTGTGTTATATTTGGTGTCGGGTTTATTAATTTACATTATTAATGAATCCGATCACGGATGTGGTTTGCATTGTTGGGAACTCCATTTAATCGATGGAAGGAATCAGAGTTTTAATCGTCGTCCTGGTTTTCGGCGTGCAAATAGTTATGTAGTAGTCAAATATTACAAAAATTTTTTTGCTGGCCTTGTTTACTAGTTTCCAATAAGTAAGTGTGGAATAAGGAAGGATGTGCAGGTATGTTAAATATATGAAGGTCTTTACATAAACATAAAGACTCGGCGGAGCATTTAAAATGCGAATTAATGCTAAAAACATTTGTAAAAAATCAAAGCACTATAGCTGACACTTTAAAAGAAAATGCTAGATACGTTAATTCAGAAGGTTCAGTAGTCGAGAGATTCTTAGGATTGTATAATTGCAGCTCCGATAGAACGTCGGAGAATTTATATTCTCTATTGGATCAAATTTTGGACCAATTTGACTATAAACAAATTAATAGGGCAATGTTACGATGGCGCAAGTGTGATGTCTAGCCATCTAAATGGCCCTCAAAAAAAGAAAAGGCGCCGCAGGCTGTATTTGTCCTGATGCAGCAAAGTTTAAAAATATTTCTAAATGTGGAATTTTTTTGCAAGCCTTAGTGATATTCTCTCATTTTTTCATTACTCAGCCAAACGAACGTATGCTCTTACATCTGCATCTACGAGGGGTATACCAACAATTACAGAAACTCGTTGGTTTTCAAATTCGAAGTTAGTAAATGTGATTGTTCAAGTTGCGTTCTTCAAAAAAAATCGTTTGACATTCATTTTTGCATATCCAATATAAAACGTAGCCGTGAGGGAATCTGTAAAAAAAGAAATGAACATTTTTTTAATACCATGTTTGATGAAACAAATTCTATTACACAAATAAATCATTACAAACGTGAGCTTGCTAAGCTTTCACCTGAAGAAATTAGGGCTAAGTATAGAACACTTTTTTATGAAATATTGGACTATATTTTAATAGAAATGACACTAAGCTTTCAAGACTCTGAAAAACTTACATTTTTATGTTTGGCAGATTCTGCTAAATTTTCCGACTGGCCCGTTTGAAAATTTCTTACAGTTATATGGAGAAATATTTTCAAAAAGTCAACAACTTAAAAATGAGCTTGGTTTTATTTTTGCCAATGAATGGCAGTAATTGGAATATATCTCTGCAAGAGCAAGTGAAAAAAATTAATGAAAATAAAGATATTTTAACCAAAGCATATAAAGTGTTTTCCCTTATTTTGACAATACCGTCGACAAGTGCTTCAGTGGAAAAAAGTTTTTCTTGCCTCAAACGTGTAAAAACTTATTTAAGAAATACAATATCTCAAAAAAGACTTACTTCTCTAGGCAATATTTCAATTCAAAAGGAATATCTCGAGGAGATTAGGGCAACTCATCCATTTTATGAGGATGTTATAAATAAATTTAGGTAAGTCGTAAAAAATATTCTACCCCTTCCACATAAAAAACAATTCTGGAAAAAAAATTATTGCGATATTTTCTTGCTTCATTTGCACTTCACTTACTTTTTCACCCTTGAGCCGCCACTGCAACATTAAAGAAATTAATGAATTGTGTGAAGGTAATGAAACAGGATATTTTTGTTGAATCAAAGTTTGTATTATTTAAATGACCCACTCGAATTAAATTATCCTCGCCAATAAATAAGTGAAGTCCTAATAAGCTCTTATCGCTTAGTGGACGATTATTTAAAAAGTACGTATTTTTCTTTATGAAAGTGGTATAATTGTAAAATGTAAATTAAGGATTGCTATAATTCTTTTTTTTAAAAGGGAAATGTTATTTATAAATCTATGTACATATGCAAGGGACTTTGTAGACAAACTTTGAAAAACGACAGACAAATTCCATTCCGAAAATAATGTAATAATCAATATTTACTAATGTAAGTTTTCTCTGTTCAGAGGGTTCAGCTATTTGAATTTGGGGTTCAAATAGAGAGAAATCTGTATTTAAATCTTGCATAACTGTATGTCCATACCATCAAAAATTGCAATTTAACTTGAAACTGTCAGGTTTACAACGCGGGTCAAATATTTAAAAGTTTGCATAAGTTTGGCCAATAACAGCAGTGGCGGCTCGCGGGTGAAAAAGTAAGTGAAGTGCAAATGAAGCAAGAAAATATCGCAATATTTTTTTTCCAGATTTTTTTTATATGTGGAAGGGGTAGAATACTTTTTTACGACTTACCTAAATTTTATATACTAAATCAATTTCTCCTATCCTTCATAGCAGCAAATTTATTTAACATCCTCATAAAGCCATTCCTTTTGAATTGAAATATTGCCTAGAGAAGTAAGTCTTTTTTGAGATATTGTATTTCTTAAATAAGTTTTTACACGTTTAAGGCAAGAAAAACTTCTTTCCACTGAAGCAGTATTGTCAAAATAAGGGAAAACACTTTATATGCCAAACATCTTTAAAAATGTAAGCGATATATTTTTTCAGAGTTTTGAAAGCTCATATAACTGTAACGAATTTGTCGGAAAATTTCCATTAAAATATGGTTCAATATTTCATAAAAAAGGGTTCTATACTTAGACCTAATTTCTACAGGTGAAAGCTTAGCAAGCCCACGTTTGTAATGATTTATTTCGGTAATAGAATTTGCTTTATCAAACACAGCTCTGTAAAAAAATTCTTTTTTTACAGAGCGCCTCACGACAGCGTTTTATATTGTATATGCAAAAATGAATGTCAAACGATTTTTTTGAAGAACGCAACTTGAACAATTAGATTTACTAACTTCGAATTTGAAGATCAACGAGTTTCCGTAATTGTTAGTATACGCCTCGTAGATGCGAATGTAAGAGCATACGTTCGTTTGGCTGAGTGATAAAAAATGAGGGAATACCACCAAGGCTTACAAAAAAATTCGACATTTAGAAATATTTTTAAACTTTGCTGCATCAGGATAAATACAACCTGAGGCGCTTTTTCTTTTTGAAGGTCATTTAGATGGCCAGACATCACTCAGCGCCATCGTAACATTGCTCTATTAATTTATGTTTATAGTCAAATTGGTCCAAAAATTGATCCAATAGAGAATATAAATTCTCCGACGTTCTATCGGAGCTGACATAAAATCCTAAGAATCTCTCGACTACTGAACCTTCTGAATTAACGTAGATTTGCGTAATATCAGTGGTGTCATCCACTTGCACAGAAAAAAACTGTGTGTTGATTATTTCATTTTTTACATGATCATTTAAATAATCAGAAATGCATTAAATTAAATTCAATTAATAATTAATTATTTCGTTTTGAATAGTTTTCGAGTCACCAGTAAAAACATTTTTATTTTTTTGTAATGACCTTTTAGTTCTTGGGCACTTCTCGATATTAATAAACATAAAAGTTTTTTAAAATTCCCCCTATTTATTGAATCGCTGCTCTCATCATGGCCGCGAAAGACTAACTCTTGTTTTGCAAGGTACACAACTGCGTCAATTACCAAGCACATAAATAGTCTATTTAATCGGACGTTTTCGTTAAAATGTATTTTATATAGTTTAGCACTTTCTTTTAAAGTGTCAGCTATAATGCTTTAATTTTTTACAAATGTTTTTAGCATTAATTCGCATTTTAAATGCTCCGCCGAGTCTTCATGTTTATGTAAAGACCTTCATATATTTAACATACCTGCAAATCCTTCCTTATTCCACACTGAATATGTATTGAAAACTAGTAAACAAGGCCAGCAAAACAATTTTTGTAATATTTGACTACTACATAACCATTTGTACGCCGAAAACCAGGATGACGATTAAAACTCTGATCTTGTTCCTTCCATCGGTTAAATGGAGTTTCCAACAAAATGCAAACCACATCCGTGATCGGATTAATCAATAATGTAAATTAATAAACCCGACACCAAATAAAGTTGTAACAACACCATACATAAATATAACACAAAACAGTCAAGTAAACTGCAAAGGAACTAACCGGTCGCAACGAAATCCGCGAAAATAAAAGTAAACCACCACCCAAACTGAACGACACGTGGGTGTAGTGTACTGCGTTAGCAATTCACCGAGAGCGTTGTATGGTGCTGGTTAACATTAATCTTCTTTGCGGTCGACGTCATCGCGAACGCGTTGTCATGGCAACGTAGTAGGAAAATCGTAAACTAAACATAGCACCTCCAGCAAAGTCGAAGCGTTTTGCGCCACTGTTATAGTTGTTATAATAAATTTCGATTGAAAGTTTTAAAAAGACATGCCGCCAACGGTCAAGTAAAATATTTATTCGAGATGTTCCGGGTGACTTCGTATAAACTGGCACCACCCGTAACTTTTTTATTTTTTGTCGTACAAAAAAAATAAAAATACTAACATACAGAGGATTTTTTTACGTTATAAATCTGCATTGTAATTCCCAGTAACTTTTCATATATACGAGGAACGACAACAAGTACAATTTTCTTTAACGGAATGCCTTGTAAATTTTTGCTTAAAATGAAAGATCTTTTTTTTTCTGATTCCAAATATATAATACAAGTTGACATTTGGTTTAGCCGTTTTCGAGTTATTTAAGTTTAAAAATCAATTTTCATTATAGACTGTAAAATTGCTGGCTATAAAATAACAGCTTTTTGAGCAATTGGCTATGGAAATAAACAATATTAACAAATGTTTCTGAAATGACTTTGTCGTTTAAATCACTGTTAATAGAACTAAAGCAATTCTTTTTGATATATTTTTTTAAATGGTTTATTCTGTGGCAGGAAAACGAGAAATTGTTTGTTTGTATGCTGAAAATAATTATAATGCTTCTGCAACGCGACGTGCTTACATGGCAAATCATCCCGATGGTCCGATTCCCTCAAGATCGACAATCCAGAATATTTTCACCAAATTTAGAACAACGTCAGATTTGCAAAGAAAGAAGAGGGAAATAAACAATAATACGGAAAATCACGATTTAAATATTGCTTTGCATCACGTAGAAAATTCGAGTCAGTCACTGCGAACTACTTCCAAGGAAATGCGGGCCCGTTACAGAGTAAAAAGAACTTCACGTGAATACATTAGGAAGGTTTTAAAGAAATATGGATTTAGGCCCTATAAATATCATACTGTTTAAAAATTAACTCAAAGGCATAAGAATCAACGACTCAATTTCTGCAACTTTTTGTTAAATAGAATAAATAACGAAAGAAACTTTTTTAAAAATGTATTATGGACCGATGAGTCAAGCTTTTCAACTAGTAGATTACCAAATCGACAGAATTTTCGTCACTGGGCACAAGAAAATCCCCAATTCACAAGGGAAGTTCAATTTCAAGGTAGGATAACAGTTAATGTGTGGTGCGGCCTGCTGAAGAATAGGGTAATAGGGCCCTATTTTTTCGAAGGAACATTAACTGGACCAATATATCAAGAATTTCTGGAAACTCATCTACAGGAAATGCTAGAAAACTTACCGTTAAAGCAGTATATGAACATAATTTTTCAACATGACGGTGCCCCACCGCATGTGGTACGTGACGTGAAGACTTTTTTGGATGAGAATTACGAGTGGATTGGAAGAAATGGAATTATTTCGTGGCCTTCAAATAGTCCAGATCTAACACCCATGGATAATTTTTTGTGTGGGTATATTAAAAACAAAATATATAAACGTGATCTGGACAACGCTGAAGATATAAAATATTTTATAACACAGGAAATAAGACATTTAAATGAAAGAAATGGTCATTTTATAGAGAACGCAGTTCAGCACTTTCGAAACGTTTATCACGAATGTGTAGATAATCAGGGGGGAAATATTCATTCTGATTAATTTGTTTTGTGTTTTATTTGGTTCATCTGTGTATTTTGCAGTAAAATATATTGTTAATAAATTGTTGTTTATATTCAATTTTTACTTCGCTGTTTTATTATAATGCCTAGGTATGCAGTAATTTGATATTTGACATTTGTTATTTCCATAGCCAACTGCTCAAAAAGCTGATATTTTATAGCGAGTAACTTTACAGTCTACAATGGAAATTGATTTTTAAACTTAAATAACTCGAAAACGGCTAAACCAAATGTTAACTTGTATTATATATTTGGAATCAGAAAAAAAAGATCTTTCATTTTAGGCAAAAATTTACAGGGCATTCCATTAAAAGAAATTGTACTTTTTGTCGTTCCTCGTATATATGAAAAGTTACTGGGAATTACAAAGCAGATTTATAACGTAAAAAAAATCCTCTGTATGTCGGTATTTTTATTTTTTTGTACGACAAAAAATAAAAAAGTTACAGGGGTACCAGTTTATACGAAGTCACCCGGTACCTACAGTTTATTTTTTGCCAATTAGGTGAATAAATGAATGTAAAAACTTAAATTTTAAGAGATATATAATAAATATAGTTAGATATTGCTTTTTTTGCTTGTTTATTTTGAATTCACCTGAATAGCCGCCACTGAATAATAGCATAGCACATAGTTCAACTCGTGAGAGAGATATTACCTTTAAAGGCGCAACACATGATTTAGAAGAAATTTAATGAGTAGATACTGTAATTTTTAAAAATTTGATAATTAGGAGTAGGGTCTATAAAATTAGTCAGAATTGGTCAGTTATTTGCAAGTCCCAATCTAATTGTAGTAACTAGAGTTTTTGTATAATTAATTTCCCCAAGACTATGACTGCACTTAGCAGATCCAAAGAGGATCGTAACATTGCGTAATAAAAATCATTTTCTTTTTGTAAAAGGGTTTGTTATGGTATAGAAATGCAAATGAACGGACTGGGGGTTCTGTTTTAAGTCTAAAACTTTATTTGGATTATTTTTAAAATGCATTATGTACTCGTTGAGCGTTTGTTGGAATATTTGTGCGAATGAAAGACTTGATTTAATTGTCCATATAACAAGCCCAGAATAACACTACAGGCAGAAAAATAAAAATTGAAAGTTAGAATTGAGATGCATAGCGAATCTGTTGGGATTTAAACTAATCCATTAATACGGTATTTAGACGCACCTCCTATATTTACTTGTATTAACTAAGTGTGCCATCTACGATAGGATTTTATAGGCTAATGTAGATATACCATTAGAAATGTAATCTTCTTTTCTATACAATGTTTTGGTTATAGGATTATAGATGTCGCCACTTGAATAAAAACTTGTCATTCAGTCTAGATTTAGTCTTTTATGTTGTTGTCAATCATTAATCACGCTCAATATAAAGTTTAATTAATATATGCTATTTTATACTTAGAAACAGTTATAAAGTGTTTAATTTAACTAACAGGTTATGGACCCAGGCATGTGTGTCCTGTGGAAGTAATAAAATAGCAGGAGTTGTGGATAGTTTTGTGAAATCTTTCACAGTATATTACCAGGTTCGCGAACAGGTAAAAATTCCCCAAAATGGTCGACGCTAGTGGTATTCAATTGGCGTTTGAAAAGCTAAGTGGCCGGGAAAATTACAATAATTGGAAGTTTGGTATGAAAATGACCCTAATACACGAAAACTTGTGGAGAAGTATTGAGGGATATTCTGAAGATGACAAATCTAAAGACTCAGATAGAGAGCGTTGGGACCAAAGGGCATTAGCAAAAATATGTCTGATGGTGAAGCCTTGTGCTTATGCGCATGTCAGATCGGGTAAAACTGCACAGGAGGCATGGAACAATTTAGAAAAAGCTTATGAAGATAAAGGTTTATCAAGAAGACTTAGCCTTATACGAGGGCTTGTAAGAGTCAGGCTAAAGCATTTCTCAACTATGGAGGCCTATGTAAATGAAGCAATGTCTTTAGAACAAAAATTAGCAGACATGGGACAGCCCATTGATGATGAATTTCTGGGTGTTATTTTGCTAAGTGGGTTGACTTCCGAATACGATCCCATGGTAATGGCAATAGAAAACACAACTACCAAGATTACAAGTGATTTTGTAAAAGCAAAATTATTACAAGATGACAAGTATGGTAAACAAGATTATAAAAATGGGCAGGAATTGGCTTTATTCATGAAGAAAAAGAATCATACAAAGAAAGGTGTGAAATGCTATAAATGTGGTTTACTTGGTCATTATAAATCACAATGTAAGAAGAGTGACAGTAATGAGCAGGAGAGTTCTCGGGATAGTTCTTATAAAAATCGGAATACTGATGGAAATAAATTTAAGAATTTTAAGTCAGAAAAGGCTTTGCAAACTTTTGTACAGAAGAAAGAGCCAGTACAGTCAAATAGTTGGTACATTGACTCGGGAGCAACATCACACATGACATATCAAGAAGATTTGTTGCAGATATCTGAAAGCAAGGAGCAAATTGATATTGTGGTTGCTAATAATCAATCGATTACAAGTTTTGGTGTTGGCAGTGCTATTGTCCACACAGAGAATGGAATAAAAACCATTTCAGAAGTTTTCTATGTTCCAGATTTGAGAGCCAATTTACTTTCTGTTAGTAAAATGGTAGAGAAGGGGCACATTGTTGTGTTTAACTCAGATGGGTGTACCATATATGATTCAGATGAATTTGAAGTAAAGGGTAACATTGTTGTTACTGGATCAAACAAAAATGGTCTATACGAGCTTGATTTGGCTCAAGAGCAAGTATATCTAACCCAAAATAATTCTGAGGAATTATGGCATCGAAGGCTTGGTCATTTAAACAGAGTCAGCATGAACTTATTAAAAGATGGAATGGCTACAGGCTTGGATTACCAAAAAACTAGAGGTGAACAGTGTGTCACATGTCTATTAGGCAAACAAAGTAGACAATCATTTCCAAAAACTGGTGCAAAACGTGCAAATGAAGTATTACAATTAGTGCATACAGACCTATGTGGACCAATGCCTCAAGAGTCATGGAGCGGATCAAGGTTCATTTTTACACTCATAGATGATTATACTAGAAAAATATTTGTATATTTTTTTAAATCAAAATCAGAAGTTTGTTCAATTTTTAAAGTTTTTCAAGCAATGGTAGAAAATCAAACTGGTAAACATATTAAAATGCTTCGTAGTGACAATGGTTCGGAATATGTCAATAGTTCTTTTGAAGAATATTTAAAATCAAAAGGCATACAACATCAGGTGACAGTAAGATATACCCCAGAACAGAATGGAGTTGCTGAGAGAACCAACAGAACTATGGTAGAAAAGGCTAGATGTTTAATGCAAGAAGCTAACAGTGATGAAGGAATGTGGGCCGAGGCTATTAACACAGCAGTATATTTGAAAAACCGTTCACCACATAAAGCTGTTAAAGTTACACCAGAAGAAAAATGGACAGGTCAGAAAGTAAGGTTAGATCATCTTAGGGTATTTGGGTGTGTTGCATATGCTCATTTACCAGATAAATTAAGAAAAAAATTTGATCCTAAAAGTAAACAATATATATTTGTTGGTTACTGTGAACTGACAAAAGGCTACAGACTCTTTGATCCTAAAAAACCAGGTCATATTATTAAGTCGCGTGATGTAGTATTTCTTGAAGACCAATTTGCAATAAATAGAGTGAATCCAGAAGTCAATATACCTCTTGATAATTCAGTAGCAGATGCTGTAATGAATGATGAACACCTACCTGTTGAGAATCAAGTGCATATTGATGCACATAGTGATGAGGGCAGTATAGCTGACTCGGGTGAAGATCCCAATGAACACCAAATAGTAGAAGAAATTGAGCCTAGGCGTTCACAAAGAAAGAAAAAGGAGAAAGAGTTTCCTGATTATGAATTGTACTACGTTTCTCAAATATCATGTAATCCATATTCAGTGCAAGAAGCTATGAAGGGTTCTGAAAGTCATTGTTGGAAACAAGCTATGGAGGAAGAGTACCAATCCATGATGGAAAATAATGCTTGGACGCTAGTGGATAGACCATCAGACAAAAGGATAGTGCAGTGTAAGTGGGTGTACCAGGTAAAAAGTGGGACAAATGGTGAAACAAGATATAAAGCTAGACTAGTTGCGAAAGGTTTCACACAGCAATATGGTGAAGATTATTCGGAAACCTTCGCACCTGTAGTTAGAAATTCTACAGTAAGGTTATTATTAGCATTGTCTGTAAACTTAAACTTAAATATTGATGTAACTACAGCTTTTCTGAATAGTGATTTAGATGAACAGATTTTTATGACTCAACCCGAAGGGTTTATTTCTGATCTAAATAAGGATAAAGTTTGTTTGTTAAAGAATGCCATATATGGACTAAAACAGTCATCACGTCTCTGGAATAAAACTGTAGAAAAAACTTTAACCGACTTGAGTTATAAAAAATCTAAATATAAGTCTTGTGTTTATTTTAAAAGATTTGATAGTAGTTTAGTAATAATTGCATTATATGTAGATGATTTTTTGATTTTTTCTAATGATGACAAAGAGAGAGAACAATTAAAAAGAGTGTTATCTGAGAATTTTAAAATTAAAGATTTAGGTGAACCCAAAAAATGTTTGGGATTAAATATAGAAAGAGATAAATGTGAATTAAAAATTCATCAGAAACGTTACATTTTAAAGTTGTTAAAGCAATTTGGCATGTTAGAAGAGAAAGAGGTTTCAACTCCAATAGAACCTAATTTGAAATTAGAAAAAGGTGTAAAGTGTGGTGAAAATGTACCATATCGATCTTTAATTGGTTCATTAATGTTCTTAGCTGTCAATTCTAGACCTGATATAGCTTTTGCTGTCAGCTATTTAAGTCAGTTTAATAACTGCTATCAGAGTGTACATTTTCAACATGCTAAGAGAGTTTTAAGATACCTGAAGGGTAGTATTGATAAAAAGTTAGTTTTTAAAAAGGATATTAATGATATTTGTGCGTACACTGATGCTGATTGGACAAATGATCTTAATGATGGAAAATCTTAAACTGGTTATATTTTTAAGTATGCAAGTGGTGCCGTTTCTTGGGAAGCTAAGAAACAGCATTCTGTAAGTTTGTCGAGTACTGAGGCTGAGTATGTTGCGATATCACAAGCATCTAAAGAGGCTGTTTTCATTAAAGGTTTACTTGAAGAATTGTTGAATACAAACAAAGCTATTATGATTTATAATGACAACCAAAGTGCTCAAAAACTAGTTACACATTAATGTCAAATATCATTTCATTAGAGAGGTTGTAGATACAGGGCAAGTACAACTTGGTTACATTCCTACTAATGAAATGGTTGCAGACATTTTTACAAAAGGTCTTCATGGTCCTAAGCATAAATATTTCACTAGTAGTTTGGGACTTGTGTAATTTTTTTGTGTTTGTTTAGTTTGTATTACTGGATTAACGGGGAGTGTTGGGATTTAAACTAATCCATTAATATGGTATTTTGACGCACCTCCTATATTTACTTGTATTAACTAAGTGTGCCATCTACGATAGGATTTTATAGACTAATGTAGGTATACCATTAGAAATGTAATCTTTTCTATACAATGTTTTGGTTATAGGATTATAGATGTCGCCACTAGAATAAAAACTTGTCATTCAGTCTAGGTTTAGTCTTTTATGTTGTTGTCAATCATTAATCACGCTCAATATAAAGTTTAATTAATATATGCTATTTTATACTTAGAAACAGTTATAAAGTGTTTAATTTAACTAACAGAATCTCATTTAAAAGTCCTGAGCGTTATTGCGTATGCTCTGTAATTAGGGTTGCCAGATTGGGAGGGCTATATTCCGGGAAGGATAGCAAGGAAAAGATAAATCAGTTTTTGTTATACCCCTCCCGAATCCACGCTTGCGGGAATAGTATGTGAAAACAAAATCAAAACAAATCATAGTCAAAATTTGTTTTATTGACCTAAGCACAAAAAACTTAAACAAAGGTAAATAAATCAAAACATTAACAGAGGTAAACTAAGGTTAACTAAGACTACTTGTATCTATCGTTGGACTTTGCTACTTTTAAATTTTTTTCGCCTTTGGGACCATTTAACAGAGACAAAAATTCTGAGCAGGACACGTTAAAATTAGTTCGAATTTGTAGCTTAGCCTTCACAAGGTCCAAAGACTTTCGATTTCTCTCTTTTATCTACAAATTATTTATAAATCTAAATATTCTCTCGCAAAAAGCATTGCTAATTGGAATCCATAGAACAAATGACACATTTTTGTTTAAGTTTATAAAGTCTTGATTCTAAAAAAATGCGACCAAATTTGATCATTTGATACGTTTTTGGATAACTCACTATATTCAAAGTAGTCTTTGAATTTTTCATTCCTTAAAGCAGAAGAACTAAATTCAATGTAAATCAATTCGAGAGTTGGCAGCGGAGGTGCAATGTCGTGATGTAATAATGTTAAGCAAGAGTGTGTATTTTTTCTTTGTGAACTTTATAATATTTGGTTTTCTGATTTGGTTGACGCATTCCGGGATAGTATAATGAAATTCCGGGATTCGGGACAAGTTACCTAAATCCGGGATTTTCCCGGAAATCCCGGACGTCTGGCAACTTTACCTGTAATATGTGTTTCTCGAATGACACACACGTCCTTTTTGTTCTAGGTTAAAGTCATAAATTACCTAGAAATTCAACCTCGTTCCGCCGCACAGTGGTTTGGAATGTTATTGTATTAGTACAAATAAGCCAACCCAGTAAAATGTTAGAAAATTTTATCAAATAACTAACTAAACAATATAATTACTGTTTTTGATTGTAGAACTGAGAATTTTGTCTATACTAATCAATATTTACAATTCGGAATTTTTGGTATATTGGTTTGATAGCTATTAAAATTCACAAATATTTGAATAAAATGTGGACATTAGCTCTAACAACATATGGTTTAGAGAGGAGACATATTATGAATGGTTTGTTTAGTTAATTGATGTACACTCCACGATAATTTGAGGTATGTATTTATTTTTGAGAATGTTTTGCAAAATTACTAATTAAAATAAATGGAAAGTAGATTTTAAATACGTAAATATAAAATATTTGTAAAATACGTACATACACTGTGCGTTGTAAATTGTGGTTTGTAAATGGTTAATTTGGAAATGTATTTCTTTTTGACGTTATTTTACATAGGGTTGGTAAGAATGCTTTTTCCTGTATAGGAATTGAAAAAGATTTGCTTGTAGATTTCTAATATTGATACTAATATTTTTATGAGCTCTTAATAATTTTGTTAACTGAAGTTCAATACATAATAAAGTTTTAGTCCAAAAGTTAAAAAAAGCCTGGTTTGTTGAGGTTTAGATGATTGACGCATCAATTTTACCTATTGATTCTTTTGAAATTTCGACTTTGGGTTCTCCGTGTCAAATTTTAGCATCAGAATACTGAAAGTTGTGACAATAGGAGCATATAAATACTTCCTTTAAACTATGCTTGATTCGATGTTTTTTTTTATTTTAAGAATAATTTAGAAATTAAATTATCTACTAAATTTATACGGCACTTTGTTAAACTTAGCCCTTGTAATGTTTTAATCAACCTATAATTTATTACATGACAATTTTTGGAAATTTGGTAGCTTTGGCTTTACTAAACAATCTTTTATTTTGAATAGTTAACACTACGTTTCTATTGTAATAAATATCAAGTAAAAATGTTTTTATTTTTTAAATCATCGAGATCTAGTGAATTAGTGAAAAACGTAAACGGTTTATCAGAAAAAAGTGAGACGGGTTGATGATTAGCAGAATATTACATCTTTATTGAAATACCGAACGAATGTCAATAATATTTTTAACTTTCGCAAGTCACAAAATTTACCTAACTTTAAATTGACTGAAACAAATTATTAAGAAAATTACGTGTAGAGTATGTAGAGACATGTGAACTAATCTGCTAATCTGGTAAACCATGTGACAAAGAAAAGAACTAGAAATGGTTAAACAAATAAACGCAGAAACCATACAAAGCTTGTAGTAACATCGAACCCTGACATAGCAGGACAAGCATAGACTGCTTCTCATCATAACAATAGGGGTTTGACTCATAAACTATAGGAAAAATGTATGAAAGTATATCATATACCAATTATACTTTCACTAGACGGTCCATCAAATACAAATAAATTAATCACCTCAACTATTCTTGTCGCTGTTTATTTAGAGCGCACGCATCAATATGCAGTTCGGTGTTGCCAGAAACGTCTACTTAGTTAGAAATACAATACAAAAATTAAACTGGTTTATTTACAAAGGAACTTAACAATAATAGCAGAGCGAATGCAGTACGTCGCGGACTGACAACTCTGGGAATTCTCTGTCTAGACGTTGTGCAAGGCCAGCAGCGTCGGCAGACAAACCCAAAGCATTTTCAGCCTTAAAAATTTTGGACAAAAAAATACCAGCCTTTGAATATTCCAGTAAAGCAGAAAAATGTAAGGCTTTTAAACGGAAATTAAAACTACCCACAGAATCACTAAAGGGTGACATATAGGCAATATTAGCTTACCAAAATGAATAACACATACCTGCTGTCTTTTGGACATCAAAAGAACGACAGCCTAGAATTACTTAAATGATCACCTACAGAACAATAATTGATTGACATTTCGAAAAATATATAAATACAACAAACACAAAATAAGACATACTGTAGACACTCTGCTGAAGTGCAAGCAAAGTGCTCGGCGTTCTGGGGAAAGACATTATAATTCAAAAGTTTGATAGGCGGGGGTGACTAACAATAATAATAATAGTAATAAATAATAATGTCTTTATTATTTTCGTAAAAATAAAAACAAAAATAGACAAAGTTCGTAGTGGCCTCTTTCAATCCTGTTACTCTTCCACCTAATCAACCACTGAAGATAAAAGACAAAATTATATCATAAGCGTTATTGTCTCATACATACTATTAGGCGTTAAATTTGTTTTCTAAAAACTGTCACATTAGACAAATTACGTAATGATAGAGGAATTGCATTTTGACAGAACTGTACGAAAAATACATTTTTAGGCAACCGTCTGGAAAGTAGCGCTTTTCCTGCCTAGTTCGGGAAGTACGTATTTTCCCGACTAGGCCGGAAAAGAGCCACTTTCTCAAAGAAAAAGCGTCCGAAGAGTGGGTACTTTCTACACGGCTCGGCTGGCTGGCTGCTGCCGAAAACTTAACTTTGACTTACAGTGACGGTGAGATAACGATCTACAGTATCAAAATTAATATATTTATTTATTTATTTATTTATTTATTTATTTATTGTTAAGTACGTTACAGATTAAAAGATCCAAGTAGTACTATAAAATGTCCTAGACTACAGAACAAAAAGAAAACAAATAGAGTAAAATGACAAAGCACAGGTCAAAAAGTTAACAGGATAATAATTGTTTTAATCCAGCAAGATTAACAAAGAACAAGTCTATGTTAAAGAAGTAGACATTATATGTATACACAAGGCGGTCCGCAATGGTTCTCCGTCCGTAATTTGTTCTGTGTCTTCTTTGAAAAAATAGCTCTTGTTGTCGCGTTCGTCGGGAAGGAATTCGAAGATAGATCTCTGTTAGAATTTCATTACAGTCCACTTGACCTCTTAGCAATTTAAAAAGAAAAAGAAAAGATTGGCCTTTTCGGCGATCTTCAAGCGATTTAAGCCCACACAGCTGAAGTCTTGTTTCTCGTGATAGGTCGTCATATGGAAAATGATGTTTGTAGAGCAAGTACTTCGCAAACTTTCCCTGAACTCTTTCTGCTCTGGCAATATGATGCTGGTAAATTGGCCACCATATGATGCTGCAGTACTCCAATATACTGCGCACGAGACAGTTGTATAGCATAGTTAGAACACGGGTATCATTTATATGTTTAGTGTTACGTTTAATAAATCCTACCATCTTGAATGCTTTGGCGATAATATGGTCTAAGTGTAAGTTGAATGTGAGTTCGGAATCGAATATGACCCCGAGATCATTAAAAGACGACACAGAATCCAGTATAGTGTTGTGTAGCGAGTATTCAGTAATTACGGGATTCCGACATCTATGAAAGGTCATCCGTTTGCATTTCTTAACATTAAGCTGTAGACAATTTCTGTTACACCAAGAAGCTAAGCGGTCGAGGTCGGCTTGGAGATTGCATGACGCAGAGGTGCTATCGATGGTGGAAAAGAATTTAAGATCGTCGGCGTAAAGCAGACACTGTGAGAAATTAAAACAGGATGTGATATCGTTTATAAAAAGGGAAAACAAAACGGGTCCAATATGTGAACCCTGGGGCACTCCAGACAGAACTGCTATCTCCCTTGATGTTACACCTGAGACGCATACTGACTGTCGACGATTCCTGAGGTAGTCTGCTATCCAGGAGAGGTAATTTGACGTAAAACCCATCTGAGATAACTTATCCATTAGAAGTTGGTGACAAACACTGTCGAAAGCCTTTGACATATCGGTATAGATCACGTCGACCTGGTGACCAGCCTCCATATTTGAGACAAGGTATTGTTGGTACACCGCTAGGTTTGTTAGCGTAGAACGACCTTTAAAGAAACCGTGCTGGACCTGTGCAATATAATGCTTGTAAGTGTTGAAAATTTCGTCTGTTATAAGCGGTTCCAGAACCTTAGGTATTATTGATAATAGTGATATTCCTCGGTAATTTTGGATGTTAGCCTTATCACCAGATTTGTACAAAGGTATCAGAGTAGATTTCTTCCACAGTGCCGGAAACATTCCCCCATCAAATGTTCTCTGAAATATTATACAGATGGGATTACAAAGTGATGAACAGCATTCTTTCAAAAATAGAGGAGTGATTCCGTCTGGTCCTGCGCTTTTACTTGCATCGAGCTGTGATAGTTTTGCTTTCACCTCTTCTGGGGTAAAATGGTGACTGGACAGTGTATTTGCATACTCAATATTCGTTTTTAGTAGTTCAACATCACTATAGTCCCTGTAACAGAGCTGAAAATAATCAGCAAATCCCTCGGCTATGCTGTTAGGATCTTCAAAATGATTGCCCTCGTAGTACATAGAGCATGGTATGCCGCTTTCCTTACGTAGAGAATTAACATATCTCCAAAAGTGTTTAATGTTGGTAGGAATTGCATTTTCAGTATTCGTTATAAATAGTGCGTAACAGTAGTCAATCTGAAATTTAGTCTCTTTGCGAAGATTAGAGTATGCTTGGTAATCAGTTGAACAACCAGATTTTTTAAACTTTCTGTGTAATTTGTTTTTCTGAACAATAAGTTTCCTTAAGTAAGGTGAGTACCATTTTGGAAAACGTTCATCTTTGACCACCGTCTTGGGAACAAAAAGTTCCACAACGGTGAGCAAAACATCATAGAACTCAGAGACCATCAATTCGAGATCTGTTTCCGTGTGCAAAAAGGACCAATCGACGTTAGAAAAGTAGTCATTAATGCCAGCGTAGTTTGCTTTAGCAAATAAATGAATAGTAATTGGTGCATCTCCACGAAGAACTCTGAAGTGTCGACACTCGATACGAACTTCCAAAGAGGGATGGTATAAGTCGCATTTAGTTAAAGGAAACTGGGCTTTGGCCACCTCGTAAGATTCAGTGCCATCCGTGAATATCAAATTCAGTGTTCGACCATGCGCATTTGCGATAATGTTGCATTGATGAAGCTCCAAAAAGTTAAGTCCGTCGATTAGAGTTTCTTCATGTTCACGATGCACTCTGCTGGCTATCATAAATCCCTCGTCGTCAATCCACTCAATGTTAGGCAGATTAAAGTCGCCCATGATCAAAAAACTGGCCCTGTTGTACTGGTTTCTTAGTTCTTCACAAGTTTGCACAAAATGTTGATATGAAGCTGTTGGAGAGTTGGGTGGAAAGTAAGCGCAACACATTATAAAATTGGTAGTGTTCAAGACAACATGAACCCAGACATCTTCATATTGAGCCAGTTGCCTAGTTGGTATTAGTGCGGCTTTGTAAATGTTCCTGATTGCTATTAGAACACCGCCCCCCCTCTCACAGGCTAATTCGGAATAGTTGCGATCTCTGCGAAAAACAACGTAGGAGTCTGGAATATATAAATCTAAATTACCTATAACCTCTTAAATATTGAACGTTAGTGGCTGTTACTTGATCGAATTCCATTACATTCCAATATTTTAAGGCATTTTCTAATTAATATATTGGTATTTTTCTTCGCAATCTCTTAAATATGTTTAAACATTTTCCTTAAAAAACGTAATATAGTAGAGTTCAAAGCTGCTGCTATCGTGTCATCCCGTTTGCACTTTATTGCTAAAATGTAAGAGCCACTTTTTATCATTTCCTATACCCTAAGAATGCAAAATCAACTGGTCGTCCAAAAATCGTACCATGCAGGGGGTGATTTTTTCAAAAATTGACTAAAAAATATTTTTACATTTTTTTTCATCTAAAATATATGCCCAACAAACTGCCAAAAGCGGACTTCAATATTCTCACTTAAAATATATTTTTTTTAATTTTAAAAACTTACCGCGCAATGCTTTTATATGGAGTTCTTTAATGAATAAACACTTGTCTTGAAAACTCATTTTTATGTTATTGTTTACCTCACGGTAGCTTGATTACTTTTAGGTTTATCAAAAAAATACCTTCTATAAACGTTATGCATTGAAGATCAAGGAATACATTGATTTTTGAAAAATCACATTCTGACGAATAGCTTATTTTTTAAACAGCAAATTGCAATGTCATGTCGTGAATACCGCGGCCATCAGCGCAGCAGCGACGAAGGCTTAGATTCCTACTGCTTTGCCAGGCGATAAGCGACCTAATTGTTTCGATGTGCGTTTGGGTCTTTTTCATTTCGATATCGGAATACGCTCTCGAATAATTCATATTGTTTTGATTTAATGGCACATAGTCTGGCTTTTTAAGGGTTTGATAGTTCTATTTAAGTGGGTGAGGCCGATTTAAAAACGTGAAATTTCTTTTTAAGTGCTTTTACCGATAGTGTGTGCTGACTTTTTGACTAAAATATATTAGTTTTAGGGTAAGAAAGGTAAATAATTTTAATTATAATTTGAATATTGTTTGACATTTATAGGTTTACTTAACAATGGATATTAAAAGCAGAATCGAAAAATAAAAATCGACTTCTAGTTATTTCAATTTCAAATTGCTTTCACAGAGGTTCAAACTTCATTACTAATGGCAAAGGAAATAGGAGAAGGGGCGTGGGAAAAATTTATTGGCGTCGTTGGTACTCCTGATTTTTATAAACCTCTAAAAAAACAATTTAAAAACTTTCTTCAATCTGCAGCCAAGGCAGCTGATGATAAAAAGAAAAAAGCTATTCAAAACGGACAAGAGTTTTTGCAGAAAATATTAGCAGCCAAAGAAATGGGAAGAAATATTAAATATGAAAACATTTTTAAACATGAGTTGACTACTTACCCTATGTCTCTTGCACCAGTTGGAATTATATCCATCCCGAGAAATAAATCAGCATTGGGAAACATAATAGAAACATTTACTGTTAGTTGCAAAGAATTACCATTAGGGGATTATAAAACATGTCACATTTTTGATGGTATGGCATTGGTGCAAGGTCTCGGCAGACCAGCTAACGCTAAAACGTTTGGAGACTATGCAAACATTTTAAAGTCCATTGTATTTAAAAATGTCTACAACGCTGACAGGACAGATTTAGTGCTAGACCACTACGAAGAAAATTCAATAAGGAGTTTTACAAGGCAGAAAAGAGGCTTAAAGGAAACAATAGAGCGAGCTATTGAGAGTCCAGATACATTACCTCAACAGTGGCATTTATTTATTCACTCAATATCAAATAAAAAACAATTTACAAACTTTTTAAGTCAGAGGTTGCTCGAACATTCTATCAATTTGAAAATTAAGTTTGTTACTAGTGGGGGATTTTTTGACGTGCATCAGTATAAAGCCAATTACCATTTAGAAAATACTTTATTAGTAGCATCGCACGAAGAGGCCGATACAAGAATAATATTACATATTTTATCGGCAAAAATGGAGGGATTTAAAAAATATATTGTGAATTGTAAAGATACGGATGTTTTAGTACTACTGGCATATTTTAAAGATTATTTAACACCAGAAATTTGGGTGAACGTTGGAACAAAAGAAAATGAACGTTTTATTGCAATTCATGAATTAAAAATGGTTACTCCAATGTTAAAGTGTCTACCAGCCTTTCATGCATTGACGGGATGTGATACAACTAGCCAATTTGTAGGACTTGGCAAAAGAACATGCTGGAAGGTGTTTCTATCCCATTATGATCTACTAGCTAGAGTAGGTCGTGATGAGTATTTAAATGAAGAAGTTTTCCAGGGTGTTGTTCAATTTGTTGTTCGTTTATATACAACAAACGAATCTATAAAATGCATTAACACCTTTAGAGGAATCTTGGCTTCTTCTAAACCCATTAGTAAATTGCCTCCAACTTTAGATAGCCTAAAGCAACAATGTCGTCGTGCGCACTATCAGAGTAAGATATGGCTGAATAGTATAACACCTAAGGCAAATTTTACCAGATTTAATAGACTGTGGCTGGAATAATGAAAATGGGAAAGTTACCCCTGTTTTGACAACGGAAGCAGTATTGCCAGAGGAAACTTCGGTTCTAAACACTTGCGGATGTAAAAAAGGTAATTAAATTTTCTGTTAAACAAATAATTGAAATTCTAATTGAGAAAAAAATATTTTAGGCTGTAACGGGCTATTGTGTTCCTGTAGAAGAAAACAAATGACTTGTATTGGTTCTTTTAAATGTATGGGTTAATTAACATGTGGCAATAAGGGCGACAAAAATTCGTCGTTGCAAAAATAAAATACTCGGTATATTAAAATGTTCGAATATGGGAAGTGTTCCGTAGGAACCCGCATAAAGAACTGCTAACAAAATTGTTCTAGTTTAAAACGATTATAAGACGAAAAGAGTATTGCTAACATTAAGAGCAACCTAACTTGTGTAACTGACTTGGTAAAGGAGTTATACTCCAAATATGAGAACCAACATAAGTGTAAGCATATCAAAAATACATACCCTACCACCATATCCTTGCCTACACCAACTATGGAAACTACCTGCTCCACCGCCTCTACACAAACTGAGGTAACACCTACGGATATTCCCAGTACTACTGAAGGCTCCAGCAAGCTGGCTTGTAATAATACACAACGGTGGCACTATGTAGTCGTAAGAAATCTTCCTGCAGGGTTTACGCCTAACAACATAGTTCACTACGTTAAGGAGAAGCTTGGGACTACAGAGTTTATTCGCTGCTACCACCTAATCAATCATATCTCAAATATTGATTTTAAAATTGGAACTCAGTCAAAAAAGTCAGCTGAAAAGCTTTTAGACAGCAATCTATGGCCCCATGGCGTAGTAATAAAACGGTCAGCTGTATCCGAACTTTCAGAAAAATCTACACCGAACCTCCCACCTCCCTCCACACCGAAAAAACTGCCCACCAACTCGAGCTCCGTCAGTTCACTGGTTGTCTCCTCTCCAATTTCTCAAGAGAGCTCCTATTGACCAAGAACCTATTTTTGATCCAATGTCTCCCCCAACAGTGAAGCTTACGCAAACCGAAAAAAGTTCTGATAACCGTTTCCTCATGTCTAGACTAAGAGAACCAGCCATTTTAAAGGCCTTCAAGTTATATCTCGCCTTCGTGCACGACCAACCTGCGCAAATTCACTCTGAAGGGTTTACAAATACAAGCACCAGGCTGTTTTTGGCTTCTGAAGGCATTCCTATAGATTATAGAACCCTACATAAGATATATTTCGATTTTCATGCTGCTTACGTATTTAACGCAGCAGAAGTGGAAGCGGATCTTGCAGCCTATGGATCCTATATATCTTCGGAGAGAACGATCCATCTTCAGAGGACCAGAGAATGCCATAAAAACTATTTTACCAGCAATTCTCCCAAAAAAAGTTTTTAGAAAACACGACGTGTCCTGAGGAACTAGATTCCTCAAAACTTCCTGTTGTTACTAGTCTTAATATGGTTCTAATTAATATTGCTTCTCTAAGAAATAAAACTGACGAGTTGTCCCTATTTCTGGAAGAATTGGAGTTCCCCCAACTTGTTGCAATTACTGAGCACTGGCTGAATCTAAACGAACCCTTTTATATTGAGAGGTATACCACAATAGCTAGATATGACAGAAAAAACTCAGCTCATGGGGGAACACTGATTCTATCCCTAAATGGAGATTTCATGTCGGTATCTAAATATGATCATTTGTTAGCGGATAGCTCTTTTGAATTCTCTATGGTATATAATCAAAACCTTGATCTTTATGTAATTTGTATTTATAGATCACCAAACTCTGATGTACAATCATTTTTAAATAGCCTGGTAAGTTTGTTAGACAGTCTACTGATTAAAGGTAAAAAAATTCTATGCGGGGACTTTAATATTGACTATGCTACTATTTGTGCCATCCAAAAATATCTAATTTCTATATTCGAATCTTTCGGTCTTTCAATGCATGTATCCTCGCCAACTAGAATTTCAAAAAACTCTTCTTCTATCATCGATTACATGGCGTCTGATTTTTCTCCATCAGTGGTGCATTCACAGGTCTATAACTCAGGTCTTTCCGATCACGAGGCGGTAATTTCCAGGTTTAGTTTACCTATTAGGCCCTTACCAAGATCTCGCCATCGGGGCAGAATTTTCTCGGCCGCAAATTTCTCAGTATTTCATAATATTTGCTTTAACACCGATTGGAATTTTGAATCTGATAATATCAACACAAACTTCAGAACTTTTTTAAATAAAACTTTAAGTGCTTTTAACAAGACCTTCCCGCTTAAGAATATTAAACCTAAGCGGCATAAACCGTGAACCACGAAAGGAATACGAATTTCTGCTAAAAATATGCGCTCGCTCTCATATATAAAAAAATTCACCGACTCCTTTCTTATTCTCGACTATATCTCTAACTATAGGAGGATCTACACTACTCTTATTAAGTCAGCAAAAAAATTACACTATCGAAAACGTCTAACAAACTCAAATAACGTTTCAAAAGAAACCTGGTCCATCATCAATAACCTCAGAAACAAATCAAACCCTGTGACTCAGATCTTGCCAGGGGCTAATGATTTAAATGATTATTTTATTAATGTAAGCAAAAATGTTACCTCTAGTATCTCGCCAAGTTTGGACCCTCTTTCGTTTCTCCCTCCTTCAAAAAATTTAGCTGATAGCTTTTTCTTAAGTCCCGTTAGCAACACTGAACTATTGAAGGTAATAAATAATATCAAAAGTAAATCTTCGTGTAGCACTGATGGCCTATCAATTAGAATATTCCTGAATTTGCCACTCCCAGTCATAGAAGCCCTTACAACATTAATAAATGAGTCCTTTATAAAAGGTGTATTCCCTGATTGCCTTAAAACAGCTATAATTATTCCACTTCATAAAGGCGGCGAAAAAACTAACTCTTGCAATTATCGCCCAATTGCACTACTACCAGTGCTATCAAAAATCATCGAAAGGCTACTGAAGAATCGTCTTATGCCATTTCTACTGAAACATCAGATAATATCCCCGGAGCAGTTCGGATTTCTACCCAACAAGTGCACCAGCGACGCCATGTTCACGTTGCTTAGTGATGAGCGGTATCGTGATTTTGTAGTAGTAGTGTTATTTGATATCGTGATTTTTTGGTATCAGTGAATATAAAGCGTGACGTGATCACGGTTTTGAGTAATCTGTTAAAGAGTTATAATGTTTTATATTGAATTAGCAGTTTCTTGATCTTCGCAGACTGGAGAAAGGTATTAAAGTTTTCGCAAGGGATGACATTTTTTTATAAACTAAAAATAACGTTATGAAAATAATATCAATAAAAACCTAAATATGCGTTATTATCAGTTATTATAAATATTAACAGGAAAAATAAAGCAAAAAATCAACTAACAAATTGAATTAAAAATGAACGCTTTATATTTTATAGTCAATCGACGTAAAACATTTCCACATCTCTCTCTTTTCTTTCTTAGAAATGGATGCCATTTTCATCAAGTTTTAGCTCGCTAACTATTTTTGGTTTTCCTGATTCGGCTAGGCCAAAAGTCATTTAGAACTCTACTTTTCAAATGTTGTATATTGGGTTACTAAAATGAATAAATATACTTTCATCTCTATCTAATTTATTTTAATGTCTTCTACGCAACGTGTTCTTTTCAAAGTACCGGTATAACATATTTAATAAACTGTGAAATAATCTTTTCCGAAACTATTATCTTCCCCAGCCGACGAAAAGGCAATAAGGCACGATGTTCCGTGCGGTCCATGTAAATGTGATGTTGTCAAGCGAAAATCACCTTAAGAACATAAGACACGATGACGCTTAAACCCCTTTATATTCTTACGATTATAAACTAAAGTCGACCTTATTAATATAAGGTGCCGTATTAAGTCACATTCAGGGAAAAGAGTGATCAATGAATAATATAGAATAATAGGATTAGACGTATTCTGTTCTGTTACTGAACCGGTAACGCGCTGTAGCAGTGATCACGTCACGGTTTAGATTATCAAATAGTAACTGTGACTGAGTGTGAAATTTTAGTATCAGTGAAAAAATCACAGTTCGTGAAATATCGCTCATCACTAGCTTAGAGGCGTCTACTTATCTCTCAATAACAACCACCCAACTGCCTCAGTTTTTTGTGACTATGCGAAAGCCTTTGATTGTGTTAGTCATGAAATTCTGATAAACAAACTAAATTTTTATGGAATTCGTGGTACTTCTTTAAATTGGTTCAAATCTTATCTTGGGAAAAGGCAACAACTTGTAAGGGCTAATGGTTCCGATTCTGATTGTAAGTTGATTACAAGTGGAGTCCCTCAAGGTTCAGTCTTGGGACCTATTCTTTTTTTGTTATACATTAATGATATCATGAACCTTAAAATTAATGGAAGAATTTCCCTTTTTGCTGACGGCACAAGCATAACTTGGAGTGATTTTGATACAACGTCTTTACACTCTAGTATCTCCAAAGACTTGGTTATAATTAAGGCTTGGTCCGATTCCAATATGCTTTGTTTTAATGTCGATAAAACGGTGGCGTTATCTTATAAGGGAACTTTACAACCACTTCAGGTACATAACAGCAATATTGAATACGTAGAGTCGGTTAAATTCCTGGGTTTAAATATAAATAACAACCTAAAATGGTCTAATCATATTGACACCTTAACTAAAAAACTTTCTACCGCCTGCTTCGCCATTCGATCAGTTTCAAAAGAACTAGACGTTCCTTCTGCCAGACTTACTTATTTCTCTTTATTTGAATCCCACCTCCGCTATGGCCTTCCCTTTTGGGGCTGCTGTACCACCGAGCAATTTCGTAGTATTTTTATGCTTCAAAAGAGAGCCATTCGTTATTTGTTTGGTCTAAATAATAGAGCTCACTGCCAATACTATTTCAAAAAACATGAAATATTAACATTATTTATTTTGGAAACGGTATGTTTGCTGAGAAAACATATAAACACCCTCCCAGAAAGGCCACAACATGTATACCCTACCAGAAACTCTAGGCATGATATATATCTTCCCATTCCTACCTCAGAATTAATACAAAAATCAATTATTTACAACGCCATAAAACTTTACAACAATCTGCCAGTACATTTAAAATCTATCCCTATGCTTGCACAATTTCGAAAAAACACCAAAGCATACCTCATTGAGAGACCATTTTACAGCGTTAATGATTTTTACAGCGAGTAAGTCTCTTTAAATTGTCACTAAATTCGCTTGTTTACTTAAATCTTTTGTGAGTCATGTCCTAACTCGTAACATAGAATTTTGAAAATCATCATATAGAGAAAAGAACTGTCGAACATTCACTTAAAACTTAATTATTTTTGTTAGGTATTGGATTAAAAACAAAATTTAATTCTTTTTTGTATACTACATTCTACACTAGTTCATTATACCTTCTGTTTAACATCACAATTATTTGTTTAACTATAATAACATAGAGTTTAAGGTCGCATAGTTGCAATTTTGATTTCAATGTCATCGAAATTATTCACCTCGTACATGTGTGTTTGTTTACTTTTATAAGGTTATTAGGATTCATTAACTGTTTTGCGGCAATGTTATGTTATATTCTAACGTGTGTTTTACGATTTGGTAAATTGATAATTTACATTTTTAAAAAGCATTGACCTATCGAAATTCTTCTCGATTAATGTTTTGATATGTCTTATTTTAAGTATATTTTGCTTTGTCCATAAAATTGTAAAATTTTTCTGCGGCAATAAATCATACTTTTGTTTGTTTGTTTGTAAAAGTAAGAACATTTTTGTGTTTTTAGGCCAAATTGAGTCCACCTTTGTCATCGATATTTTTCGTATATTCGTTTTAAACTAGTAAAAGTCTCTTGGTTGTTCTTTATATCGATTCTTACAGGCTATTTTCCATACAATAACTTTAAAATATTCCCAGTGCTCTATTTGTGCAACGGCTTTAAAACCATCACATTGATACAAAATCTGAAAGTCCGGTTCTGTATATTTTTCTCAAATCATATTTTTGCCACTCTCTCAGAAGTTATGAAGATGAAAACATGAAAATAATCGATTAGGAAATAAAAAAGTTATAATAGAGTGAAAAAGGGTGCTGTATAATTTGACCAACAGTGTATACACTAATCTTTGGAACAGACTTTTTAATTAATTATTTTGTACTTTATTCTTTATTTTTTATGTTTTATACTCGGTTTTATATTACGCATTAAAGATGAACTGCCTACATAATAATACATATAAGTAATGTAAAATTAAAAAAAGTAACATAACATTTAACTAACAAAAGGCTACGTTTTCAAAAGTTTCAGACCCAATATTTTAAAATCGCGCATTTAAGGTTCTGTCGTAATTCATAATCCCAGCGAAAGCAAAACTGCAAGCGAAAACTGTCCTAAGCGCACTTCGCAGCTGTTTCGCTTGTAGCCCCGACGTTCTCAACTTGACTTTGCAATTTGTTACTTTAAAAAGTAATTATCCGTCTGATTACGATTTTCAAAAAAGCAGTGTATTCCTCGATTTTCAATGCACAACGTTTATTAAAGCTATTTTTTGATAAACCAAAGCGTATAAAGCTACAAAGATGTAAACATAAACACAAAAAGGTGTTTTCAGAACAAGCGTTTATTCATTAAGGAACTCCATTAATTATTTTTATGAAAAAAATTTGATTTGGCGGGACGTTTCGGGGCCACTTATTTAACATTGGATGGATCGTCAATTCAAACTCTTATCTGCGTTTAGTAATATCATCATACATAAAGATCTAATGGACCACAATTGTGTGACGCCTTTACCAGTTCTTTTGGCGTATACAAGAAAGATATTATAAATACCCGCCTAAGAGTAGACATTTTGACATATTTTCAATCGTTACTAATCGCAAAAGTGTCGCTAAAAAAACTATATAAAACAAATCTAGTCTAAAATCAACATACATGCAACATTTATGCCCCAACTGGTTTGATGACGTGCCGCTGTCAAATTGTTACATGTATTTTAGGTAAGGGAGTAATACGATTTGAATTAAATGGTAAACGATACTCTGTGGTATGTACTACCTTGAAGTTTATGCTATTTATTCGGAAATTAAAATCTTTCGGAGCAGGCTGCAGTTAATTGTGTTGCGTTAGCTGTGTTGGTGTAAACTTGAGTTTAACTTTTTAGTTTATTTAACTTTTTCTGCCTGTAGTGGTCTTATTACTATGGAGAATAAGAAAACTGGTGCTCCTAAAATTTTTCAGTTTACGGGAACTGTAAAAATAGGCATTATAATAATTTAGATATTCTAATTTTGTAGGATGACACAGGGTAAGCCAATTAAATCTTATTAGATACAAAACACGAAAAAGTAAACTAAAATGTGCTTTTAGATTTTGACACTCAAAATAAACTACAGACGTTACAAATTTGTACGTATTTGTTAAATAAGTGTTTTTGTATTCTTTGTACCCTGCTAGTTCTTTCTTTCGAACCACTGTGCGGTGATCGCCGGCCGCGCTGTCTTAAAGCCTATTTTGACTTAAACTGTTTGTTTAGCAAAATGACAATCCAAGCAATCCAGAGTGCACGCTTTTTAGTATTATAACGTAATGCGACTGGATATTTGACTGCTAAGAATGCGAATTAGTGTTTATTATTGCAAAAAGTGTTTCTTTGTTTCTTGATGCAATATTTATGTGTTTTAATGCGTGTCATGTTCTTAAACGTATTAAAAAATAACAAAGTTGTCTATGGAAATCTGTTACAAATTGCATCGTAAGTATGTGTATTGCAAAGTAGTTTTTAATGTAGATAGTTTTTCGATCGTTTAAAAACATTAAAAATGTGTTGTTTTTACCAGCAAAATACAATATATTAGGAGTATTAACAGAAATTTAGTAGTTTCTGCTAAAACGGACTAACAACCGGCAATAGTGCAAATCCCAGATTAAAGTCCAAGGTCAATGAGAGTTTTGCCGGGTGTCACCTCTTATAATCCTTACTCTTTGTAACAAAGTCAAATCTAAATCCGTAAGGCTGTCAGAATCTGACAAAATATGATCCACGTAGCATGGATGCGTCAAATATTGAAGAGGGTTATAAGAATTTTCTCTTCATAAAGTATTTAATACATTGGTATGCTTAGGGTTAATGAGAATTTGCCTGTACATTTTTTTCGGTATCGCAACTGAGAACATTTTTATGAAATCTGAAAGTCTTCAAAACGTTTCTTGGCGATTATAAAGGAATCATCCAAAACTTTTGTTGTATCAGTGTATCAAGAAGGGCTTGTTCATTTGTGTAAACAAACCTTGAAATTCACTATGCACATTTGTCTCTGCAGGGGAGTATGAAGGAGTTTAAGTTAAGCAATAACTCAAACTAAGGGGGAAACAGGGGTGTTCCCCGCGTTCACTCAACCTAACAGGGTGTTTTGAAGCACAGGGAGAATTTTCCCTAATGTTAAGACATCGTTTATTAATGAATTATAATAGTGATCTGTTCCAATTAGCATGTTTGTGTCTGAAGGGGCCATGGCAGAGAAGAATGATGAGTCACTAAAAATAAAGTAACAGGGATTAATATTCATTTTGTATGTGTTGGTAGGGACTTAAGGGAGTGATACGAATCTAAGATGGCGGAATAAAATACCGGCCTAATGTTTAAAAAATCAGTCTGAAAAGCTACTTATCGAATGATTGAAATTTTGCTCGAAAATCAAGTGTGGTCTAGGGAGTGTAGGGATGCTGGTGAAACAAAATGGCAGCCGAATAAAAATTAAAGTATCAGGAAACTACTTATCCAATTGATTTGAAATTTTGTACAAACGCAAGAATGAAACAAGGGTGAACTGGTAAAATTGTGTCAATGTTATAAAGCAAAAAAATTACGTCCAAATTAAATGTTTAAAAAGTCTGTATAATTCCATTTCGTACCTTTTTATGGAGGAAAATAATAAATATTGTTGCGAATTTAGTTATAGATTTGTTAAGTTTTAGGTGAATTTATTTATTATTTGTTATTTTAATAATAACAAAATAAGCAAAAAGTGGTATCAGTTACGTTAGAAGAAGTCAAGATGACTTTTAAACATTATTAAAAGTTGAATCATAAAACATTTTTTTGATTTTGACATACCATCGAAGTCTCGACTGTCGATTTCTGAGGTTCTCTCTCTAAGTATATTTGAAATTTATTGTAGCATTACCAAACGTGATCGCGTGATGTCGTAATGCGGAATTGAACCTTTATCTGGAAATCGTGAGAACAGTTAGTAGACACCCGACTATGATTTACGGACGGCCGGCGTACACTGGGCAAATACATTCTAAATAGGGTTGCCATACGTCCCATAAATACGGGACATACATGTCCCGTAGTTGTCCTGTTTTTTCGACAATTTCTAGAAAATACGGAACGAGTATCGTACAGTATATTAGCCAGGACTTCCTCCCTCCGAAAAAAAATTGTAAATACTCCACTTACGCCATATGAAAGTGAAGACCTATTTTTTTTTGTGGTGGCGCTCGCCATTTTTCCCGAACAACTTTTTCTGCGGCGCGGTATACGGATTAGTCTCCTGCGGTCTAGGGATTAAATGAGGTTCTTCTCCGGGGGTATCGGGATTAAACCCGGTTCTATCCCGTATTGGTTCCTGGAAGTTTAAGTCTTATAATTAAAATAAAGACTTTCAAGTGCAATATAATACAACCAGATGTAAAGGAAACCAAAAAATATCCTTATTCGTATCTATCATAATATTACATTTATGGTAAACATTCATTTATGAAAGTGAAATTAAGGATAGATCCGATGAATAAAAGTAATATTCTATATTATATTCTTAAAATGCCATAAATGTGTCCAGACAACTTAATCGAAAATCCAGTAAATTGACTGTTAGCGGTATAAAATATTCCCGCACACATTTTTACTTTGTATGCAAACAGGTAAAATAGATAGTCGAGAAAATGTACCATTTGAAACTAGTCTAGAAATGCAGCCTAGTGTTACCACTAAGTGAGTTGCAGCCTATAGGCCCATTGTTTTCAATGTTAAAAATCAGTACTTACAATAAAACAAAATAATCGGCTAACAGAAAAAAAATTGCAAATCTGTGATTAGATAAAATAAAAATTATTTTTCTTACCTTAAATATATTCGGTATGTTCTGGGTGAAAATGCTTGAAGATAAACCTTGCGGTACTTCATTATTCCAAGAAATTGCCTCTTCCACGCTTGTCGCTTTTAAGACATATAAAATTGGCGCAAAACATTCATCTTGTACTAAATCGTGGTTGTGAGTAATACCTGTTACAATTGTTGGTTCTACAAAGTACCCAGGTTTGTTAAGGATCTAAAATATAAATAAATACTGTAACTTAAATAAAAGTTGCGATATGGTGCTGTTCAGGCATGTAAAGGGAATATTGCCTCGGAGGCAAAGTCAAGTTGAATAATACGTCAGGTGCCTAAACATCTATTTCGTAAGAGTTGCATACAAGTCTTTTGTATCATGTGTATTTGTCAGAATGTTGCTTGTCGCCTATTTGTGAAGCGCGGAACATCGAGCTAAAAACACCTGCCTGGCAGGGCCGCATTACACATTAGGACCGGGCCTAGGGCCCGCCGCCGCCTCCCTGCAACAAAAACCGTTTCTATAATTTTCCTTGTTTCATTTTTATCAGTAAAGTAGGTAATTCTTATATTGAAGGAGGGGATACGTTTCAGCTATATGGAAGAGAGTACTTTTTCTTTGGTCACTTTTTCCCACGAGCTTGGGGTCCGTAATATACGTTTGGTCGAAAATAATTAATCCGGCACTGGTTGCAATGCTTTTAGGGGATAGGGAGGATAGGGGCCTGTAACCTCAAGCCGGCCAAGGGCCCCAAAAGTTGTAGATGCGGTACTGGTGCCGAGTAAGGCTTTCTGACGGCTAGAAAGAAGTGTAATTCTCTGTGTTTCGAGGGGCATTTCAACGACCCTAGGGGAAATAACACTGAGGAAACGTCATACATAACGGGCCATTCACTGTAAGAGGGAGATTCATAGGCAAAAGGTCATCCGATAACCAGAAATTTCCACGGGAGCATGCAAGTCCGACGTTGCTTTGAAAGAAAGGATTATACGATAGCACTAAAAGTCCTAGGACGTAACCCTCTGATAGGGGAACCGGTGTGTCTTAGCAAGACATAAATAAATTGAATATCTAGTCATCCGGATATCCTACCGATAACATCTCCAAACTGGAATAACTTCTCGCCCCAGCTCTGGCTAAGCGCCAGACACAAAGTAACCTGGGTAAAAGCACAAGATTGCAAGCCCACAATCAACCCCCCCGCCAGTCTTCCGGTTCGTCTCGTCGAATGCAGACCTCTGTGTTGTTAACATAAGTGGTGCCACGTGTTCGGTTTTGCTGCTTTATTTCGGGGGGAAACGGGAGACTCAACCGCTCAGGTGGAAACTTACGACCCCGCTAGAAAGGGAGCATACGCTGTGAACGTGTGAGGCCTAGTTGTTCCTGCATTCTATCCCGTTCGTCTGCCGCAGTTCTACATAGAATATTAGCGTAACGGCCGCTACGTGGCGGGAGTGGGAGGGGTAAGGGGATAGCTTGAAAGAAAGGGTCATCTCGTGATATCAGTAGTACTCTCAAGGGGCACCTAGTGGAAGCCTAGATGCATTTCAAAAATTTAAAGAGGAATTATTAAAGTATTTGAAAGATTCGGGGTATTCGGGAGCCTAGAGCTCGCCATCCGGATATCCTACCGATAACGCCTCCAAACTGGACCAAGGTGCAGGGTCGACTTCGAGGGTCGCCGATTTAACGACTCTGAGCCCCGGACGGAGGGCAATCTGGCGACTGCCTCGTAGCAAAGCCAATAAGTCCTGTTATGTAACAGGCTAAACAGGATTGAAGAAGAAGAACCCCCCCGCCCCAAATAACCTAATTTTATTTTTTGTCACTAATACCTGAAATTTACAAGACTTCTTACGCCGATGGATCATACTAATCACAACACTTTAAAGTACGCGGGTATTTAAAATCTGATTTTCGATGTGTGATTTTATGGCTTTAATGATGTTTTTATCGACGAACCTGAGCTAACCTAACCCTAACGATGCAAATCCACCTACCAGTATAAGTTTTGTTAAAAGGAAATCCATATGCGCATTTTTATTAACTATAAGTTTTTGATAAAAAAAAACATAGAAAAGTCATACGCTTGGATGGGGATTCGAACACATATGTGCCCCATCCAAAGCCGAGTAGCCTACCACCGAGCCAGGAAGTATATGCAAAATAATTAACAGAACTTGCTTATACTCCGCAAAAATACACGACAAATCCATAGGAAGCACACTGAATTTATTTGCCTTGTATAAATCCTTGATTAATATGATTAACACTTGCATACTGGAAAATGTTTTTCGGACGATATGGAAAAGGCTGTTATTAAATCAGTAGGCAAAATATCTAATCCTATGAAACTTAAATTGGAATATTTACGGATCAATTTTTTTATTCTTCAATACGTAAAGATTATAGTACCAGTGCTAGTCTTGTACATCTTCTAAATGAAGACAAACTTAATCAAGATAAAAGAAATAAGGAAAAACACATGTCTATGCTTGGTAGATTTTAATAAGGCTTTCAATACTTCGGAAGCATTTCTAAAAGGGCTGATTGTGTTGATGTTAGGGAGGAATGCAAATCTTAAAAGTCAAATCCCATGAGCACGGGTGTTCCTCAGGGGTCCATTTTGCATGTCGCTGATAGGAATAATGTCGTGAAGCATTAAAAAATACAGCTATATGCGATTTTCAGTTATACATATCATTCTCAACATAACATTTTCAAATTTCCCAAACCCAGCTTAATGCAGATTTAGAAAAATAAATATTTATGAAGCAGACCACAATTTGACTCTAAATACCAACAAATCTTGCATTCTTTTTTTTTGGAAATCACAGAAATAATAATTTTATTCACTTAAATAATTGTCAATTTCAAACTCGTATAAGAAATAAACTAAGTGCTTAAAAGAACTTTATAATTTAAAAAAAACTGTTTACCCTCAGCGACTCAGTAATATTTATGCAATACTCTCGTTTTATCTTTATTTGACTACTAGGATGTTGTTTACAGTAATTCGTTGACAGAAAGTTTGACTCATAGCAGTAGGGTAACCAGAGAGGGAGGGGGCGTATGTAGCATGTGCCCCCTGACCAGCTGATATTTATATTTTTTATAATGGGGTGACATCATATTCTTTTTTAGTAGTGTGTTTTTAAAAAGAGTGGCTCAACATGATAGCATAATGCTTACGTTGTTATTTTCGGCCCTGTTGGATGATTTTTTTTTAGTTGCTTCCTTCATTCCCGTTCTTATTGGTTTTTATAGGAATAGTACCATTAATGAAATATTTTATCAAAAACAATAATAATTTTTGATACTCTTTATTTTGATAAATACATTTTTTTTAGTGTCGTAAAAGTTCATTGTTGTTGCAAACGCAACCATTTTTTGAAATTGATAAAGAGTGACTTTTTGCTTTAAAATGTCTAAGGACAAAAAAAACAAAATTCACTGAAAAAGTCATATGTAACTAAAAGTTGTACAGTAAAAACCTATAAACGTAGTCAATTCCAAAAATCTATTAAAAAGTGGATATGGCGTTGTAATTATATTCAACACCATGGTTTGAAGTCACGAGCGCCTCCAAAACATAGGTTTCGAGGTTGCTCACCGGCAGGGACAATACTCCTTAGACCTACAAAAATATTTATATATATATTCCCTAATCTCATCTCAAATAAAGTGCTCAAAAATTGAAGTAAGTCGATTGAGATCCAGTAATTTTTTGAAATTTGGCTATTTAATTTTCTTACGTATGTATTTGCATTTTGACGATAAAATCACACTCCTTGAGGTACTTTCAGCTAACATATAAGTTATAAAGGATCTTGAAAGCATTGGAGAATCACGAATTTTGCATTTCGGAATATATGGCGAATTTAATGTGTAATATCTAAATTTCAGCTGATCTTTCTTAAGGTAGTGCGTATTTTCCCCTAAACTGCAATGGCCCAAACCGTCAGTGTACCGAAAGTACTTTGGCCCTAACAGTCGAAATCCCGACAGATTGGAATGCATGGAATCCGTCGCTAGCCCGACACTTTAAATACGCCATTGGCAAGTTACGCTACTGGCTAGAAATTCTTTAAACATGCCTGCTGTGTTGTCAAGCTTGCATTCTGAGTTTGAAGTGAGATTTTTGTTTATTATAAATGGGATAATTTTTTATTTAGTTAGAATAATGAAGATTGAATATTGAAAACAAATATTGTTGGAAACCTGCATTGACATTATTTTGAACCTTTGAACTTCCGTGATTGAAGAAAGGTATACAACACCTTATGTTCATTTTAGAATATAGACATGGTATAAAGTTGCAACCATTTCAATTGTTGGACTCTTACACTGAGACAATCTTATTTAGTATATAGAATAATAGAGTCCTATTTGTTCTGCTTAGTACTAAGTACATGAAAGAACAGATAAAAGCCTTGAAGCCTATACATCTTTTATCTGGATTTGTTTTGGAAAGGTATGCTCTTGGAGGTACAAATTTCATGCCTACATAATTTCTACTTTTGAGGTAATTTTTTTAGCATTTTTTATTTAATTCAATAAGTGCCTAATAACCAATTTATATCAATCACATGTTGATTAATGCTTTAAGAGATTGATAATTTTTGACATTATTCTACCCTATTTTAATTATTTTTAGGTTTAGAAAGTACTCCAACATGGTCATGTTATTTATTTGGGATTGTATAAAGAGTGAGCAGAACATTTAAAAGTTTTTTGAATTCCCTGTGAGTCCAGAAAGGAGAAGAAGAATTACTTTTATATAAGGTACTTAATAATTATAATGTATGCAATGAATTATACAACCTATATTCAGAAAACTTCTAAATCAAAGCAATTTGTTAATCATAATCATATACAGGAAGCAAATTGGCTCCTGGAATTACTCATAGCAATACTTCAAAAGAACTAAGATGATTTACATACATGATACACATATAGGTATAATATATATTGCATTCCCAAGAAAGGTTAACCCACAGGTGGAATTATGGTGTACACATTTTCAACTGTGGTTTACCCCTCGGTTTCTTCAGTTTATTGTGGCAATTAAACATTTGCAATTCCAATTTTTGGTAGGTACATTTCAGTGTATACAATATGCAAACCAAAATAAATAAATGTTCTTTATAAAGTTAATCGATATGTTGGTGATATATCAAAATTTCAAATAGTGATCCTTTAGGAAACTTGCAGGTTAGTTAGTAGTCTTTGCAAGGGGTTTCACATCTTATAGGTTTTTTTCCAGTAATGGTTTAATTTTTTTTCACAAACTTTGTCTGCATTATATGCAGTCTTTTCTGAATTGATTGTATGTTAGTTCATATAAGAACTCATTTAATGATTTTGTAATGAATTGACAGGAGGAAGTATTTCTGTAATGGAATGAAGAGCAGTGGTTTCTTCTATGGTTGGTTTTTTAGTGTTAGTTCTAAAAAGCATTGTAATAGGCAGAGCCGGATTAACCATTGTTGGCACGCTTAGCACAATAATCAAAGTAAAACTACCAAAAAACTTGACAAAAAATATTTAGGTATGTAATAGGTATAGGTATCTATTTAAAAAACAGAAGCAATATTTGCATGCAAAAGAATATAAAACCAAGTGAAATAATTTGAAACACGAAAATTATTAATTTTAAAAATGCTTTTTTCTGGCCCTTGCAAAAGATTTAATTAGCTTCTCAAAAGAAACCCGTAAACTTTTCCTCTGTACAGAAAAGAGCAAATCCACTAATGCATTCTTGAAGCATACTAGTTCTCTTAAAATTTTTAATGCCTTTCAGAACTGAAAATGGCAGACATGGTTGAAATCCGGAGCATATTGAATATACAGAGTAAAATTTCAACATTCGGGTAGATGTCCTCTAATTCTGTCTCTCCAAAAACGTTTTTCGTGGGTCATGTGCCGCAGGTCAAACATTTCTGGGTTGAAACGACTTAATTTGTTATATTTTTTCACATCTGCAATAAAATAAGAGCATTGCCCATTCCAACTTTCAACAACTGTTCATGGAGTCATGATCATGATATTATAGACAAGTTATTGATAATAAAGAACTGTTCATAAATTTTTGTTGTGCGTTGTTCTTACTAAGAAGTTATGGCTTTAAAGTTCTAAATAATATAATTATTCATATTTATTTGTTTAAAAAAAACTGGGAGAGAAAAGTTAAAATATTTTTAAAAATCCACTAAACTGTACCACTAGTGGCTTCTTTTAAGTGGATTTTGAATTGGGGATTTGGTGCCCTTAGCTAGTGCCTAATGGGTAATATGGCTCTGGTAATAGGAGAAATCTCTATCCATTACAAAAATATGTCATCAGGTCAATCCATTGCTACAGGCTCAAATAATCTTTTTTTTATTCTATTTGTATTTCTGATGGGTGCAATATTAAATAAAACCTTCATGGTCCTAAATTACAAGCAGGACATCAAGAGCATCTAGAAGGCAGATAATTAAATCTTAAAAGAAGAACTGGAAGATGTAACTGAAAAACTGAAAATATTTAGCCGTTTTGCCGATAAGATTTTGTGTATTTGATAATAAAGCTTATATTGATTTTTTAAATCTTCAGTAATTTTTCTTAATGAAATGTTTATTTAACATATACAAATCTTTTCCCAGATTCTTTAAACAGTGCTTAATTTTTTTTTTTTAATTAAATACAGTAGTAGCTACCTAAGCAAAATGTGTTTGTAATGTGGCATGTGTTCATTTAAAAACATATATTTTTTAGATAACTTTGGTTTCTTAATTGATGTATTTCCTATGTATATAGTATGTACACATATATATATATATATATATATATATATATATATATATATATATATATATATATATATATTTAAACATGGTTTATCGAAACCACCTCCAGTTCCAATTAGTTCAGACCTCCCTAAATACACCACTACTTGTTATATTTTATAGATGCATTACTGGATTATGTAGACCTCTATCCCTTGAAAATATAATAGTTGCAACTTACTTAAATTTTAGACATCTAATTTTTTTAGAAAGAACTAAGTATTTAATTGTAACATTTGGATGATTTTGAAATTGACCACCCCACAAGTATTAATATTAAATATATTTTTATAGAAATTTTGTACGGACATATTACCTTAATAATTTAACAGTGTTAAAAGTAAACTGGTATAGTGTGTCTAAAGTAAATTGAGACAACATAAAAATTAAATATCTGTCAACAGTAGGCGATTTTTTTGTGAAGCATGATAAAAATTTAAACTTACTTTCGTAAATTTCTGAGTTGAAATAAATTTATTTGATATACGTGGTGTAGTAAATTGAGCGTCTCAATTTACTTTAGATACACTTTGATCAACAATGTTAAAAGGGAACTGGTATTTATAATGCAATTAAAAGAGTTACAACTATTAATGAACTCAATTATTAAGCCCAAATTAGAGACATTTATGTTACCAAATTTTTAGAAATAAAATAAAAAATAAATCATTATAAAAATAAACAATACATATATTTAGTAAAATATATAACAAATTTGTTTCCTATTTTAGCTATTCCGTTCCATTTCCCCCTTCTTTAGAATAGAATATAGTTTTGGCAGATACATTTCTTCCACAAACACTCTTTGTCAATCACCGATATGTTGTAGCGTCCAAAAAGAGCCAGTGCAGCAATATGATTTTTGAATTTTATCCCTGTATGACAGACACATGTTGACAACACAATATCTCCAGACATCCAACTTAACTAAAATGTGAAAATTATTTATTTACAAAATATTAAACACTGTTGCTTATTCCATACTAACATGAACTATCATTGAAAAAGTTGGTTAACGTTAAATAAGTAAAACGGGTGATTATGGTTTCCTTTGTTTCTCGCCAGGGGAAAAAATTTAGTGTTCATTTCCTGTTTTAATTATTATGACTTTACTGACAAACCTGATCCATGTTTTAAGACAGATAAAAAAATCTCACTAAAACGCAATCAGAGTTTAACTAAACAAATTGTTTATATTATTATGAACTGTATTGATGTCACATCTGATTTCACCTGGATCAAAATTTAGAAATTTTCAGTTTTGTGTGAAAAGGGCAGTTGTCAATATTAAATTAGATGACAAAAGTATACCTACATCAAAACTTTGTTATCCCTCATGCTTGCATGTGTTTCTCCTCTAATAATCATAAATTCTGTAACAAACTTCAATTGTTTTACATGATTAGACTCCCAATGTATTTTCTACCTCGATGATTTTATTATAATTTACAAAGAACTCTTCAATGCTGGAAATCTTTAAAACATGTTTTGCAGCTTTTGTACACTAATAATCAGATACAATAAATAAATAATTTATAAAATATATTAGGAATCAGGATTAAACAAAAGAACTGAAAGTATCAAAATATAACCTTCAATTATTAATAAAATCTTAGACAAGGAAAGAGAGAGGACGCGTAACAACCATTTATGCGCCGTCTCAGAAGTGAGGCCAATTTATCCATCGACGCCATTTTCTGGTGGCAGACAATTGTGGTGGTAGCGTGGTTTTGTAGTGTGATTTTTAGAGAAAAGTGAATTAAAGACATTGTGATTATTATCGAACTAAAATGGTGAATTGTTGTGCTTTTGGTTGCAAAAGTCGTAGCGAGAGAAAAGAAGCTGGAATAACCTTTCGCAGGTAAATAAAAGAAAATTGTATATTTTAGGTGTCCCTATAATTGGTGTTTTCATTATTAAAGGGGGCCTAATACCCATATTTCTATCCACACAGTTTATATTTACTGGTAGACAAATGAGTAACTCAGCATTTTGGTCCTCTTTCATTCAGAATAGCTTATAAAATTATCTAATTTATGATCTAATTAGGCGTGAAGGTCGATTTATTCCAGTGGCGTAGGCCATGCTTCATGGATATAAAGAAATAATAGTTATTCAACCTTCATGTGTGGTGAATATTATTATAATTCAGTTAAATGCATTTTTCTTTTTAGGTTTCCTCTAAAAGATGTGCAAAAAACTGCTTTATGGGTAAAGCAGCTGCATATTGCAGACTGGACACCTACAAAAAATGATAGGCTATGCTCGAAACATTTTGACCCCAAACTGTTTTATCGTGTTGACGAAAAAAAATGTCTACTAGATGAAGCAGTACCAACAGTGTTCCCTGATGTACCAAAATATATGCAGCCAAGTAGTCATTATCGCAAGGTAAGTTTTATCAGCAATATTGATTTTTGTGTAAAATATAAATGACAGAATATTAATTCATTCCATCTATTTATCTTCATTCATAATTCACATATTATTTCATAAAATATTTTTTACTTTCCAACATATTGTTTGATTTTAATGTTCATTTTGCTTTTAATGTATTGTTTAAATTTAATATTAGCATTTGTTTGTATTTTATCTTAGTTGTTAAGTTTTTTTATGACACCATTTATTTAAAAATACATTGATGTATTTTTATAAATATAGAAATTTTTGTCTAACTTTTTTTTGATATATTGTGTATTTTATTTCAGGGGACAAAGAGACCTCATCAGGAAGAAGCATCTACTTCTTCAGTTCCAGACGAGGTTCCAGACACAGCAGTGTTGCTAAAAGTCGTGCAAAGTCTAAGAAAATTAAAGTTTTGCGAGAGAAAGTAAGAAGGTTGAAAAAAAAGGTTACCTCTTTGAAACAATTGATTACTTCTTTAAAACAAAAAAATCTATTGTCATCAGAAAGTTCTTATTAATTTGAAAATATGCCAGAAATAACTAAAGAACTGCAAAAAAGAAAATTAAGAAAGAAAATTAAGTACTCTCCAGAACTTAGAAAATTTGCGATAACTTTAAGTTTTTTTTCTCCAAAAGCTTACGATTATGTTCGTTCTGTGTTCGATACATGTTTACCACACAGAAGTACTATAGGTAAATGGTTTAGAAATATTAATGCGGATCCTGGCTTTACAAGTGAGTCATTTGACATTCTAAAAAAACAATGTGACCTTTCTCATAAGCCTATTTTTCTTGCTCTCATTGTAGATGAGATGTCTATCAGAAAACATATTGATTGGGACGGAGTTAAATTTCACGGTTATATAAATTATGGCATCGACTTACAAGATGACAATAATCCTATGGCAAAAGAGGTTTTTGTTTTAATTGTTGTGTGCATTAATGGTCAGTGGAAATTGCCAGTAGGTTACTTTTTAACTGATGGATTGAGTGGTCAACAGAAAAGTGCTCTTGTCTCCCAATAACTGAGACAGGGGCACGTGTAGTATCACTTACATTTGATGGTCGCCATCCAACATTGCAATGTCAAATATTTTGGGTTGGATAATAATATGCCAACCTTACAAACTTTTTTTACTTTAAGAGGAAACAATATTTATAATTTTTATGACCCTTGTCATATGGTTAAATTGATATGTAATGCTTTTGGTGAAAAAAAGGTTCTTATAGATGGCAATGGACATTTAATTAAGTGGGAATATATGGAAAATTTAGAGAAATTGCAAGATTCAGAAGATTTGCATTTAGGGAATAAACTACGAAAAGCTCACATAAATTTTTTCCAACAAAAAATGAAAGTTAGATTAGATTAGCAGTATAATTATTAAGTGAATCGGTTGCTGATTCGCTTAATTATTGTGAGAAAGAATTGCAGTTAAAAGAATTTATGGGTTGTAAGGCAACCTCTGACTTTATTAGAATAATTAACCACTGCTTTGATATTTTAAACTCCAGATCACTAATTCCTCCAGGTTTTAAAAAGGCAATTTGTGAAAGAAATATAGAACAGACAAAAAGTTTTATTGCTAACTCTATTGATTATCTTTCTTTATTAAAATTTCATGATGGGGAATTAGTAGTTCAATCCAAAAGAAAAACAGGCTTTATGGGTCTTATAATTTCTTTAAAAAGTGCATTGTTGATGTATGATGAATTAGTTACAAATAACAAACAATTAATTTATCTTCCTTTATATAAAGTCAGTCAAGATCATTTAGAATTATATTTTTCTTCAATAAGATCAAAAGGTTGCTTCAATAATAACCCTACTGCACGGCAGTTTATGGCATCATATAAGAGATTATTAGTAAGAGCAGAAATAAGGGAGGGTGGTATGGGAAATTGTATACCCTTAGACGATATACCTATTTTAACAGGATCAAGTAGATTCGATTCACCTGAAGAAAATATTAATTCAAATAGGATGTATTTGAGCTGTCAAAATGAACCATTTCCCTTGGAAAGTGTTTGGTATGATCATAATTACCTTATAAATAGTGAGATGTTGAGCAATTGTTCAAAACAAATTATTATTTATATTGCTGGTTTTGTTGCCCGTCAGCTTATTAAGGTTGTCAAATGTGAAAGCTGTTTGACTGCATTAAGTGGTAACCGAGAAAACTTTTTGCATTCGCTGATAACAAAAAAAAGTCATGGTGGATTGACGTATTCCTCAGAGGATGTGATAAAAATTTGTAATATCTGCGAGCATTTTATAAGAATAAATGAAAATGAGTTGGTAAAAGCCAATGTTAGCATTAATGTCTTAAAAAGGAGAATAATGTTTGAATGCATTGAATCCCAATGTTTTAGCAGTTTGGAACAACATGTTTTAATTTCTAATGCTAATTGTAACCATATATACTTTTTAACAGAATCTGTTGTATCAAAATATCTTAATATTCGCATACATTTTATAACTAAAAGATTGTCTGCAATAATAGATCCTGTTAGAAATCAATATACAAAACTTATTTTATTTAGAGGACAATAAATGAGTGTTAATTTTTATTGTTCAAGTTTATTTTTTTCCTTGAATATCACTTTTCATTTTTACCTACTTAGGTACTTTTTTATGTAATATATTTTTAGTAATGTATTTTTAAAGTAATACCATAATGTGGTTTATGGTATAATAATATGGTATGGATTTATAATGATTGCATATTTTATTTCATCAACAATAATTGGTCTTAGAGATCTTTCCTACGTTATCTTAAAATGTAGGTATATTAGAGCTATTAAAAGAGTGTAGTGATTAAATGAGGTATCTAACAATTTCTTTATTGAAATTTCAGTTTTCTGTAAATGTGATTAACTTTTATTATAATTATTAATAAATTACCTAAATGCATCATTTTAGTCAAAAAATAAAAAAACTTTAAATAAAATGAAACCCTAAATAAAATAAGAAATTTGACATAATTTTTGAAATTTTAAACAAATTCCCTTCTTTTTTAAAATTGGTTATATAACCCCATTATTTACTGAACTTTTCAATTGGCTCTAATATATCGATAAACACACTTTGATCAGTCTTCCACTAGTAAGATTTAAATGTTCATTTCAGGCATCATTTTACTTAAACCCGAGCGTTACGCCACTGGACGAGCCAGCCTGCTGGCAGCTGGCAGCAAATCATATGCATAGATTACGCGTCCTCTCTCTTTCCTTGTCTAAGAATAAAATACTACTTACTGTTTCCAATTTTGTTGTAATTAGCCAGAAATACTCTCAAGATAAGTTAAAAAGTAGATTAAAATTATTTGTCGCATAAATTTGTTAGCAACTCGCTAAAACCTTTCGTTAACTTGAAACTTTCCTTAGTTTTGTCTGGAAGGAGATGTGTGCTCACTGTCCAGACTTAACTTCCTTTCCTTTGCTACAAGGCAGCCGCCACATTGCTCTCCGCCCGGGGCTTAGTCAGAGCTGGGGCAACCCTCCCAGATGATTTACACCTTATTCCAGTTTGGAGACGTTATCGGTAGGATGTCCGGATGGCGAGCTCTAAACTCCCGAACACCCTGAATCTTTAAAATACTTCTTAATGTTTCCTCTTTTAATTTCTGAAATGCATCTTGGCTTCCACTAAGTGCCCCTTGAGAGTACTACTGGTCTCACGAGATGACCTTTTCTTTCAAGCTATCCCCATACCCCTCCCACTCCCGCCACATAGCGGCCATTACGCTAATATTCTTTGTAGAACTGCGGCAGACGAACGGGATAGAACGCAGGAACAACTAGGCCTCACACGTTCACAGCATCTGCCCCCTTTCTAGCGGGGTCGTTAGTTTCCACACTGAGCGTTTGAGTCTCCCGTTTCCCCCCGAACTAAAGCAGCAGAACCGAACACGTGGGACCACTTATGTTAATAACACAGAGGTCTGCCTTCGACGAGAAGAACCGAAGACTGATAAAAACTGTTATTTGTTAACTTGCTGTGTTTTTGACGCAAATACTAATCCATTTACTAGATTGATCTCCATCCAGGACTTAGTCAGAACTGGGGTGACCAGATAATTTACTTTTTAAACTTATAAACCTATCCTAAATGATTATTCCTTATTCCAGTTTGGAGACGTTATCGGTAGGTTGTCCGGATGGCAAGTTCTAAGCACCCCGATTCCTTCAGATCTCTTCAGATTATTCCTCTTTTTTGACTTTTAGACGTAGAACCACTTATGTTAAAAACACAGAGGTCTGTCTTCTACGAGGCGATTCGAAAGTGCCCTGTCGTTAGACTTAGGTCGTCCATTTTCAGCCCAATTTTTCTCACTGTCTCTCATGACTTACCGGCTAAGCAAAGTAAATAGGCTTCTAGTAACGTTAAATATGTAGTTAACCATACTCTTGCCGATCTTACCTTTTTTTTGGTCCTCTCTGGAGACATTAAATTTCAAAATATTTTAAACACAATTTTACACTTTCTTTTCTACATCCTTCAGTAATTTTATAATTAAAAAACTGAAATAGCATACTTTCCAATTTATAACATTGTTTCACTCAACATCACAAACCCCTATATTTATTACGCGTACTTTGCCCAGATGATAGATCAAAGTCATATTTGTCAATTGATATTTTCAATAGAGAATTTTTTTGATTTTCTGCTTTATGTTGGCAGCCATTATCATTAAAAAAAGAAAACGCAGTAAATATTTAATTTCAAATTTTGTAAAATTTCATTAAAGTAACAGTTTTTAAATCAGTTTATTAGGAATATTTTGTTAAATAACGCTACCGGGTTAGCAGATGGGCAGGCGCAGATCACAAAGGCTACCAGGTTAGCAACATGTATTAGAAGGTGGGAGCGAGGAGGCATCATCTTTAAAACTATCTTACTAATGTATGATCTATTATAGCTTTAACGATGATGCCTTCGCGCTCCAGGGGATAACACGATCACGATGCTATCTAGTTATTTATTTAATAAAATACAATATTACCTAAATAAATTTTACAATTGAATAATTACTGCGTTTTCTTCTTTGAATAATAATTGTCATCAACATTAAACACGAAAAGAAGAAAATATCTCTTTTGAATATTGTCGTCGCAAAAATTTGAGGTAAATGTGCAGTTTGTAGTACCTTCGTCGATTTTAACGCTTCTTGGTACACTAGTAGATTTTGATGTTTTGATCACGAATGCAAATTCGCATTTTTTTCGGCGGCGTTTCGTTTTTAAGATATTCACCTTCAAATTTCTAAATTCCGTATTTCCTTTATTTTATAGACTTTTGTAGAAAATGTTTTCTTCAGAAACTTTTATTAGAAACAATCATTTTACGTGCCAAATTATGTACGGTATATATTTCACTTCTTTTTATATAAAAAAATCGGGCTTTGGAAACTCTATATATTCGCAGTGACAAAATTCATATTATATTTATCACTTGGATTTTTTTAGTTTGGTTTTTATGTTGGATATGCTTATTTTAAATGAAATTATACGAGACTTTCAATCGCCGGCGAGTAATACCAATCACAACATTTTAGTGCGCACGTATTTCAAATCTGATTTCCGTTGTTTTGGGGTGTTACGGCTTTATTGATGGTTTTATGGATGAACTTGATCTAACCTAATGCTAATGGGGCAAATCCATCTAACATTAGAGATTTTCTTAAATCTTTGTTTATAATATAGACTCGGAATCTTGTTTGCCCGCTTTATTTACGGCAAACCTAACCATAATTATTTCAATTGCCGGCGAATCACACCAATCAGAAACGTTATTTTAATGTGCTTACTATTGGTCCGCCGTTTATTTCCGCGGAGTATAGGCAAGTTTTGTTGATTGTTCAGCGTGAGCTACCTATCTCGGTGGTCCTGGTAGGATATTCAGTTGTTCAGGCGGTGACTTTAAACATAATTAAACCATATTGATTAGATTAGGAGTGGTTAGGATTGCTGTAAAAAAACGCGCCATACCGCGATGAAAAAATTACGGGTCTATATTAAAACACGATTTTTTTATTAACAAAACCTAAATTGTTGGGTAAATCTGTCCCGTTAACAATAGCTTAGCTCAGATTAGCCAGTAAAACTATGATTATTCATCAAATCGCATGCTAGGCTTACTTCAAATCATCGGACATCAGATAGAGGGAGCGGGACTATAAAAGCAAAAGTTGCACCGTCTCCCTAGATTTTTCTAATTTCTACGAAAATAACAGTACCATGTGCCATTCGCGTTATGTCGTGCGCAACAAACCGTACCATTAACGTCCTGTAGATGACCAGCCTAAGACATTTTTACGTAAACTTGTTACACTTTGTCATACTACACCACTCTATGAATATGGCTTATTGTTTACGAAACACCTTGCATGTACCCGGTTTTTTCTCTAATAGGGGAGTTAAAGAACGTTTCTCAGCGGAGTAAATAAAATACGCTGCTTTGTCTTCATAGGTGCTGGAATGATTGACGCTCTAGTTGCTACCAAAACATGTTTTGAAAAAAAAAGAACTTGAAATTATTTGAAATAAATATTTGATTCCGCTAAATATATTAATAATAGGTAAACCGTAACTGAAAAACAGTCATAAGATTAAATTTTACAAAATTTACACAAACTGGTGAAAAATCTTTCACTTTTAAGACAATCTAAACTTTAATTAACTAATTTTACCAAAATTGTTTAGATTAATCACCGTTAGAGTTGCGGCTACAAAGAATTGCCACGTGTTATTTTTTAAAAAATTATAAAAATTACATTTTCTAAGCACATTCCTTGCATGTTTATTAATATAGTATGTCTGTTTATTAAAAATTTGTACCGATTTTGAAATATACCTAATAAATACTGGTGAATAATCATGAGTATGTCACTAAAAACGTTAACCGCGTGTTACTGGCATCAGCTCGCGATAGACGAATTGGCGACCGCTGAACGCTGGCTTAGATCTAATAATGCAAGGGAACGCATTGTAAATCCTTAGACCTGTATAACTTATATGCCGTTGCACGGCGAAAAAACTGCTGGTATATATTATTATTTCTAGCCAGAATTCTAATATTAATGCTAAGTTACAGTCGTCCAAATACCCTCTATAATAATGAGATTTATTTATATGTCGCAGCGTAGTCTTATAGTGGAATCCGTCTTTTCGCGAAGACGAAGATTCTAGTTAGTTCATAAAGCGTCGGCATATTGAGTAAAAACATAGGTTGCAGGATCTGCCTGGGATTTTCATGAAGAGCCCAGAACGCTTCGACGTATTTTGCATAACACAATATGCCTAAATTGCAATCTTGCAGGTTCGTAAAGTGCCCAAGAAAAATTGTCTTTTAATTTTATGATATTTGTGAGACGCAGAATTATACAAAGTGATCCATTATGAACACATTATCCATGACCATAGCATCTGTATGGCTATATGGTAACAAAATAACTGCAGACCACAAAATAAGCATACAATTATGTACCAGATCCTTATAATACCAATAGTATTGTTAAGCAACAAAAATAAATTTTATAAAAGACGAACGCAATTCTAAGTTTTATTAAATCCCTTTTATTTACTAATACATGGACACTTTTGTGAGATGCAGGTTTACTTTAAAGAACTGGCCATAGAGAAACACCTGGTATAATGATTCTAAGGAAACGCTTGCCTTACTGAGAAAAAATGTTCAGTATTTACTTTAATCTGATTTAATTATACTTGTATAATTAAATGTATGGCTTATAATAATTACTTTAATATACATATTAAACAACTTTTGATTATTGTTTTTTTGATAATATCTAGAAATAGCAGAAAGAAAATTACCCAATACAGTGAAATCAAAACAAACACAATTCAACAACTGGAACGCGTTACTTCGCCGATAGATGATAGATTGTGTTAAACGCAATACGGCGAAACTTTATGGGCTCTTCATGAGGAGACTAGGCAGATTCTAGAAGCTCATATTTATACACAATATGCCGACCTTTCATGAACTGACTAGGATCTTCGCGAATAGACGCATTTCTCAAGACTACGAGATAAACATCTAATACATTTTTGTCTTAGTTTGAGTTGATTGGAAGTTAGTTTTGGGAAAGTAAATGAGTTGAATATTTTTTTATTTTTAAAAAGCATTATCCTCATTATACACTTTTGTACTATAGTGATAATAAAGTAGTTGCTTCGTCGTACAACTAGAGCATATTTAACAAGACTCAAGTAGAGGAAAGTAATCTCCTTAAAATGTATAATTCCGTTTTCCTGATTTTATCAAATATATATATATCGTTCTGGACTCTTCCAGTTTAAATTTTTATCAATAAACACTTAAAACGATGTTTTCTTTGCCCCCGTACTACTCGTTTTTTCATGTCACCTTGAGTCATAAAGCCTTATATTCTAAATATTGTGGAAACTGTGTGTGACTAAGACCAAATAACATAAAATTAGTTTTATCCATGTTTAAGAAGAACAAAGTAATAAATATCTAATTATTTCTTTAAATGGCGGTTACCATCTCTATTACGAATTGCCACTTAAATTGTCAAAATAACAGCTGTGTCCTCCGCAAAACAAAAAACCGTTCGCTTCTACAAAAAGTCATGACTTCAATTATGGACCCCTGTACATACAGAAAATATTTGAAAGACATCAATAGTTTTGCATAGTCCTTTTATACTCCAAAAACATTGTGTTTATACATGGTTAAAAAAAACGAATATATATATTTTTTTTTGGTTTTTTTTTTCTTTAACCATGTATAAATATTTTGTTAATTATTTTCTTAGGTATAGGTTAACTTTCTCAAAAACATATATAGTTAATAGTGTAAAATTTAAAATAATTAAAAACATTCACACAGAAAAACATTACATTTAAAACAAACAATGACCATAAAAAGAAAAATACATTTAAAACAAATTAATATTAGTACTCGCTTCGGCGGTACATATACTAAAATTGGAACGATACAGAGAAGATTAGCATGGCCCCTGCGCAAGGATGACACGCAAAATCGTGAAGCGTTCCACATTTTTTACTAAGTATCCAAAACAATAATAATCCAAACAGTGTAATTTTAACAGACTCTCTTAGCTCTCTACATTCCCTAAACAAAATCTATCCAAAAAATCCACTAGAACTAAAAATTAAAAATCTTCTCTTGGAGCTAGAAAACACTGGAAAGTCTGTGTCATTTATATGGGTACCTTCACACACAGGAATCAAAGGAAATGAATTGGTAGATGCAGCGGCAAGGGATGCAGTAGCCAACGGCGCATTCACCACCCTGTCAGGAACCACAAATGACTTCAAGTGCTTTGCCAAGAAGTTAATACGCGAAGTGTGGCAGTCGCAGTGGAATAATTCAAGTGCAAAACTTCGCGAGGTGAAACCGTCAGTGGCTCCTGCCAAGACTAGAAACTTGTGTCGGTCATCTGAAATTGCACTAACCCGCCTCCGAATCGGTCACACTAGACTAACGCATAGTCATTTACTCGAACAGAACATCCCTCCAATATGTGAACAATGTAATGAACAAGTGAGCGTAAAACATTTGCTAGTGTCATGTCCTAAATACGCGAGGGAACGGACAAATCACAATATGGTAGAGAAATCCCTCAAAGACATTCTAAGCCATAATATAACGCAATTAATTAACTTTCTAAAAGACTGTAATCTGTATTGTAAAATCTAAGAGCTGTTAACTTTATTGTACCTGGTGCTAATAACCCCAGTAGTTGATGCATCGATATTTCTTTTCAAATAAAAAAAAATTAATATTATATATAGTAGCACCATATTTTAAATTTTACACTATTATGTTTTTATTTTAGAAAATAAATTTCCATCTTGAGAAAGCTCAATATAATCAGCGAAACGTCGATGTAGATTATAGATTTATTTTTCAATGAGTTAACCTATACCCAAGAAAATAATTAACAAAATATTTATACATGGTTAAAGAAAAAGAATGAAATTTTGAAGCCTATAATTACTTTTTATAAAATGTTAGAAAAAAAGACTGGGTATTCATTCATGTTTGTGGGAGATTCAGAAAACATTGAGGAAAACATCAAATTGTTTTTATTTATTGTTTTGATATAATAAAGCTTTCAATATAGTATTGTAAAAAAAAATAGGATATATTTTTTTGAAACTTAATTTAAATAATATTAAATTTCCTAAACAAATAGTTCCAAACAAGCATAAATCTTTGTCCAAATAAGTACGATTATATCTAATATCAGAAACCCAAGCACAGTTGAATGAAGTATTCAATAAATAACTCAACAATAACAATTCTGTTCCTTAAAACTTCTTTAAAACATGAATAAAATAAATTTAAAACATATACTAAAATTATGTGTAATATTTCCATTTCTTGCTATTTTGAGAGTCATCCAAAAAACGAAATTTCAATGTTTTGTTTTGCCCCAATTTTATACTTCTTTCTGCAGCAAAGCTTTCTTGATAAGGCTGTTTGAGAGGCGAAAGTCTGTCAATTTAATCTTTGTCCTAAAGAATAAAGTTTAAGTTGAGTTAGTCCAATAATACAATTTTGTAACTTCATCAATCAAGCTTAATATAAGCTTTGGTTTTAAAACAATCACAAATTATACCAGTTGTCCACAATATCAATAAATTGATGTGATTACCAGTACGATCATAAAAAATATTTTTTGCTATGTCTCTTTTTGAATAAATATGACAAGTTAATTTTGAAGCTAGGTTCAGAGTGTGAATGAAATGAGGCACACGGCATAGACAGGGCTGTGATCTATATGCAGTTCTATGTTCTGACTTCTACTTGTCACAACTAAGATTTTAATACTTGATTGCATAACCTTGGGTTCATATTAACTGTTTTAATCTAATAACTTATTTTTTTAAATATCACATTAATTTAGAAATTGATATCTTAAATGACATGTGTAATGCTACTATTGTAAAAACATGAATAAAGAGTATAAGTATTTATTAGATACACTTTTTATCATCTAACTAAAAAAAGAAAAACCAGCATAAGTTGGGCTAACCAAAAATGCAACAATGTATTTAAAATACAATTACATACAAAATTATAGATTTAAAAAAAGAGTGTCCGGCTGGATTTTATCACATAACCTGTCTAGTGCAAATCCAAAACTCTACCACTGAGCTACAGCTACCACACCAGAAATTAAATAAACTTTTTCTATATTATAGAAAAGTATCTTCTAAACTACCACGGAGAGCATATAGATTGCAGCCCTGATTGTGTGTAGCACCTCACGTAAATGAACTGTTCTGAACTGAAAACATCAAAATAACTTACGGTTTATCAATTTTGAAGAAATGGGATTTTTAAATTTTGTAAATGTTAACAAAGCTGGTTGACTAACAAATCTTTCCAAGCACCTTGTTTAATTGCTTAATAACATTGGCTTTTAGTGCTAATATCAAATATTTCTAAAAGCTAACATCTTTGTGAGAAGAAAAACATTTTAAAAAGAAATAATGTGTTATTATTAAAGTATAAGCCAAACTGATTATTCTGATGAATTAATTACCTCAGCAGTCCAATATTTATTGTTAATAGAACCATGTCTCATACTGCTTTGTTTGGCTGTAAAATTGTGGACAATTGAGTGCTGATCCTCTTTTTGTTGCTGCCTGCGATTCATATTCCATATTGCTGAGATAGGGCCACTCTGAATGATTAACGACCAACTTGGTTTTCCTAAAAATACAAATATAAGTATATATTATTATGATGTTATCAACCAATTACAAATGCTTTTGTTTTAACTAACATTTAGTTTATATTTAAAAAATCCAACTATTGTAAAAAATCCGAAGAGGGACATTTAAGAATATAGCTGTTAACACAAAAAAATAATCTAGGTGACTTACCAATATGATATGTGAACAGTACAAAACACATTCTGATGTCTTAGGTATATTGATGGTGGTTTTAAATAATAATTGTTGCATCTAACTTTCCAGTCTCCTTGAAATCCCATTTAAATGGACGAAATACTGAGAATATCGGAATCCATAATCAAACCAACAATGCTCAAGCATTTTTCTTCCATAGATAATAACAAAACTTTTTGGTTGTATCATAACTCCTAACTATGAAATACGTTCGTGGTAGGATAATACGAGGCTATTTTTATAAACTAGGTAATTCTCTGACGATTTGCAACTTATTAATTTCAGGATTCACTAGTTATCAAATGTAAATACAAACATACTAATAAATAATCAACTATGGTAGTCCGTAGATTCGTTCTCTAAAGTTTATCCAAACAATAATGCAGTTTGGCAACAGTGACACAAGTTTCTTCCGTCATTGGCGTGCAAATTTATGTATTTCGACATTTAAAGCCAACACCGCATTCCATGCATTCCTAAGTCTCGGGATTTCGACTGTTTGGGCCAGTGACTTTTAGGGGTATTGTCGATTTGGGCCAGTGAAGTTTCGGGCCAAATACGTCGAACCTTTCTTAAACAAATGTGTGAAATGTGAATATTTCCAAAGGTCTAATTAAATAAAAAGGTATAAAATCTCATCCAGACGGCATGGAAAACTAGAGCGCATGTTCGCAAATGCATTTTTTGTAAAAATCGTCCTTTGTTTTTATTTGTTTCTTTATTAATTTTTAAAATTATTGGAAACCGTTAATTTGGTTTATCTCAAATTTATATTTTTTTCTATACGTGCAAGATTCGATTGAATTTGAATACACGTGCCTTGACCGTTGCAGAAGCCTAAACCACCTAAACACGATCTAGCACAGCCCAACACCGTTGTCAAAAGGCTTTTTAATTTCCTGCTTTTCCGCTATTGTTTTGCACCTGGTTTTGCTTAAGATATGTGTGTGGCCATAGCTAGAGGTTCGCTAGAGGGTTGAAGAAAACTAAGGAGAGGTCGACCTCCCACGGGCAGGACTAAGAAGACTTCGGTATTTTCGTGTATTTTCAACCGCTTTCCCAATGCTTCTATTGTTTGCTTTTAAGTAAAGTAAAATATCTCGATTATCTCAGTATCTGTAAGCAAAAGTGAATTAAGTAAACAAAAGAACAAATGGCTTTCAATTCGGCTATTGTATCAATTTGAAAACTGTCTTAGAATTTGATACTGGTATAAATCATGAAAATGTATTTATTTTAGAAGTATGAAACTTCCAACCCGAACATTTAGGTGACATGAACGTTTGTGTACGTACATTCATTACTCGTCTTTTCATTAACATGATTCCATCCATGCGTAATGTCAAACTCTCTCATGTCGAACAGTTGTGTACGTATGCCATGTCGGTGGATGAAGTTTGTATCTTCAAACACGACTGACTGTTTGTGTATATTCGTCAATCGTTTTTTTCATTTCAATCTAGCACAAGATGAATGTTTTAAATCCTCACGATATGCCAAACTACAAAAATACAAACTTTCCACAACATCTTTCATGGCGCTTTGATGCTCCTTAATCATGTAAAAAAAATTAAAAAAAAGATTTGCTACAAAGTAACTAAAAAATATCGCTAAGAATTCAGTAAAAACTTTGAAATTCGGTTCCGGATATACCGGCCAGTTAGTAACGCTGGGTCTTGAAATGTGTGTAATGTAAAATTAATCTATTTGTGTGATTTGGCTAACATTACCATTTACTATAATGAAAGGATTTTGATATTTTTTGTAGTACTTAATTGTCGAAAATGCCTAGAGATTCAAGTAGAAGCCATCAAGTAACATATAACTGAAAATTTTGTAAAAAATCTTGACGCCATCCATATTTAAGTAATTTTTCACCTTTGGTCCATTTTCTTTGCAACGAACAGTATTTTCATTCTGTAATAACAGTAACGAGTACCAAAATACTTTTAAATAAAAATCATAAATATTAAATTAAATCGTTCCACTTCAGAGAGTAAGAGCAGTGTATTTATGTATTTACCGGCCAAAAAATTAAAATTAAAATTGTTATCGCCCATCCCTAATCAGGAATACGAATCTTTCTAAGAACTCATTTCTAACTCCGTGTAATGTTTGATATAATTTTTAATAATCAGATATGCAAAAATATTTTTGTTAGTTGCTAAAAATCTACAGGGTGTTAAAAACGATGTAAGTATAACTCTTATTTACAAATTGCTTTTGCCAAATATCTTTTTAACAATGCTGTGGATCTGACTGAAGTAGATGTTACAAGCAGACAATTCCCATTTTCATTAAATTAGAGTGATAACCAATGTTCTTGGGCTTTACGCTTTTCACAGGAAAGGAATTGGTAAGTAATGAAACCTATTGAAGGCCTGAATAAGATCTTATGTAAGAAGTAGAAGTTAGTAAGGCGCTCTAATTAAAAACATGCAGTTGTTAGTATCTCTTATAGCTATAAAAACTTTATGTATAATAATCATAACCAGACGAACAATTTATCAATTTAAAATAAAAAAGCGGCCAGTAAATGTATGGCAAGATAACCACGAGATAATCAACGAATATAAATATTTATATCAAGCAAGACTAGGGATGGGCGTTTTATCGTTATATGGGTAGTTATCGATAGGTCAGATATATCGAATAGTAGGTAAATAAAAAATATTGATATATCTATAGTTATCGATAAGAGTCGATAGGTGAGCAATAATGCCGATAGCTATCTGATGATATAAAAAGGTAGCTAATAATAACGCTAGATAGCCGAGAACATCGATAGTTATGGATAAACGGATTACATATTTACACAGATCATGACCTTTTTTTTGTGCTCTTCAAAAATTTTCGGCTCCCAAAACGCATTTGTCACAAATTTACCGATTATCGATAGGTAGTAGGAAATACCGGTAGGTAGCAATGACCTATCGATAGAAAAGAATACTTATCGATAAGTGGATAACTATCGACGTCGATGAATAAAATATATCGATAGGTGATATGCTATCGCTTATCGATAGGTAAAATCTAATATCGTCCATCCCTAAGGAAGACATATCACACGCGCCACGGCACTGGCATGGCGCAGCGTATATAACCAAGTCAAATCGGCCTTAAAATTTGATAGCCACTCTAAAGTGTATCGCAGAGAAGAGAGAAGAAGGGAAGTTTTCGTGCTGCACACTTAACGCAGTTGGTCCATCATAAGGCGCCAAATGCCATCCATTGCAGTTATCTTTACATTCAATATACCATCTGCCATACGGTCATCTGGTCAAGGACCTCCCAAAAATATTTCAGAAAATAAATTATTCGTTTGAGTGTTCCTCCTAATAGTTGTAATAAAACGCGAACCTTGGGAAAAGTTAAATACGCTACACTATTAGCCGCGCGCGGCGGTTCGTATAGTCTCTTTGCTTTACTTAGGCATAATAAAATACGCTATACTACTAGGCTGGGCAGTCCGAATTGCCCTGATTACCTTAAAGCTTGACGAAAGTAGCCGAAGGTTTCACAGCTACCGAGCGGCAGCCGAACGTGATAGCAAATGGAATATGAAATCGCGATTGGGTCATCGGTGGCGGTATCAGGTCAGCATGCGAAAGTTCAGTTGTTCAGAGGTCGCGCGGTCGATATTCTAACTCGATATTGTTTTGGAAGTTTTTAATTGATGAAAATTGATTTATGTACTGTTTTTTGTAATATATATTTGTGTATTTTTATGATCCATGTGTGAGTTACTGTATTTTACTGTTATGTTTGTTTGTTGTTTTCTAAGGACTCATTATGGTGCAAAACCGATGTTAAAGAATTAAAACACCAAAAATAAAAAGACATGCATTTTCTGCAGATCACATGAAATGTTCGGTGAACTATGCTACGGTCGGAAGTGTTGATATTCGTACTCAGCTAGACACAGCTTATAGAAAATCCCTTAGAGATTTTAACGAAAATGTATCCAAAAATTGTTATATTTTAAAGAAAATTAGAGATTGTGTAAAATTTTGTGGGGCATTCGAGCTGGCACTACGTGGCCATGATGAAACGAGTTTGTCTGAAAATCCAGGGGTTTTTCGAGGGCTTATACATTTTGTTGAGGAGTTGGGCCAAGATAGACTATCCGCTTTAGCAATGTTAAGTATCGAGAAATCGTTTATTCAAGGAATGTGCGTGCACTTTTAACGAACGTATCATTCAGCATTTTTCGAATTCTAAAGAACGAAGAGTAGACCTGAACTTCAAGAGAATTTAAAGCTCAATTTAAAGATAAGATATTTACTTTAAGTATGCCTATTTTTAAATTTGTTATTGAGCTCCCAATATAATCCACCAAGAGCCGCCACTGCAGTACATATCTACTTTTAGAACGGAATAATAATTTAATAACAGCGTTGTCGCGGACTCCAACTCTGTATTCAGCGGACCCCTGGGAGTGATAAAAGGGGAACCTTGACTTGATCTTAGATGCCCGGCCTATCTGATTTGCTGTTAACTTTTTGAACTAATCTTACATCCTAGAGTCAAATTCAAACCGGCTAATACATTTGATTAGTCTCTTTACATCCAAGAGATGTGTTTAACTAGGACGTGTTTAAGCATTTTTTTTCGGGCTATTAATACAAATTAGGTAATTTATTTTTATTCTGCTAAATACTTAATATTTCTCAGTTAAATTCCACTTTCTGTTTATTATTAGCGTTATCCAGAAACTTTAACTGATAAATAGCATACATTAATTTTGACATAGACCTAGTGACTCCACGGAGGGAAGCATAACGTAGAGATAAGAAAAGATTCTAGCTATTTAATGTAAAGCATTATGTATTGTTATTTATTCTGATAAAAAGAAATCAGCTTTTTACCCATAAGTTTATCATTCTAATAAAAATTCCTATAACATATTTCCATATCTTCATTTATATTTAACTGTCAAGGTCGAATTATATTTTTCGACATCGTCGTAGTTTTCACTCATATATTTATCATTCAAATACAGAGTCCTTATTTAATTACTTCTTTTAATTCCAAAACTTTTATAATGCAAGTAGTTTACTTGAACCGTTGCTTGAGGATTTTTTTAAAAAACTTGGCTAAATGCCCGTGTTAAATTTTTTTTAAAATTAAAATTGACTAGATTTTTGATCACTAACACTGAAAGGAAGTATAATACGATAAAGTAAATGAATTAGATACAGATAAAATTAGTAATGCAGATGACCTATTATTTTTGACCTATCTTTTATAACTATTATTAATTATTTAAACAACGGGAATTTTCATAGTGTCAAAAATAAAATGTTAAAAACGGCGTAAACAGAATTACTTATAATCTGTTTTTTTGCGATACGTTACTGTTTTTTTAACTTTCCCGTCAAAACAATAAAAAACTAAAACATCTAAATAAGTATTTAAATACTTGGGAAGATGTGCAAATCACGACTTGGAATATGATATACCATAATGGATTAACGCTGCCCTACAAAAGTTGTTCCTTGTAATTATAGTGATCTATATCGGTTCCATTTGAAAATTTATTTTCAATAAAATGTTACAGAACTTATTATTGGGTATCTTTTATACTATACTGTATATTAAACTCGTAAATAAAATAGAATACTAGAAATCAAGCTAAAAATAAATAAATAGTTAAATAACGGGGGCGAATACAATTAATTTAAATTAAATAAAAGGAAATTTCAATTAAATAATCATAAGTTAGCTAAAATAAAATAAATAAATAATTGTAAATATCACAAAAAATATTTTTACCTTTCCTCCCAATTCAATAGTACCACCTTCGTTTTTAATTAGTTCAATGGTTTCGTTGTATTTATTCAATGACGTCTGGCTATGTAGTGGTCCAATGAGAACTTTTTCATCTAGCGCGTCTCCAATTCTATTCATAACTTGACCATATGCAGTTTTCAGTTTCTTCAATACTTCATCGTAAATCTACAACATAAAATGGATTTTAGTTGCATTTTCTTTTAAGATTAATAAATATATTTAAAATAACCAGCAAGACAGTCCTAAGTTTCTTATGTAGTTTCAATCCCTTTATTTTTGTTATTCTTTTTTTTTCAGGTCCCGCCGTATGTTTACTGAAAACCGAACAAAGTGGCGGAATTTATCGAAAAAGGGCATCACCTAAGGATGGCGTAGGGGGACAGGGTGTCCCCCGTAGTTACGCTACTGAGCAACTACTTGAAGAGAGGGAGCCCGACAATTTACTTCGAAAGCATGATGTTTTCCTCCCACAGATCTATATAGTTTGGTGGAAGTGAGGATCATGCAAACTTCCAAGGGACCACGCTGAAAACAAAGCGTCATGGAGATAAAAGTAAATTTTATTCCAGAATTGTACCTAATCAATCTAAAACTTATTTTACCCAGTGTTGCCACATTTCTCAAATATGCTATGGTACCCTCTAATAGTCATTTCTTTCTACAACCTCACAGAATTCCGTTAAGTATGTAGACATGGCGAGTTCCTGTATAAGAGATCATGCTCAGGAAGCATGGTCCCTATATTTCCTTAGAGGCTTCTCATACTATACTATACTTTTTTGTTGAGCAAGATGTGCCAGGGAGAAAACTTTTTTTGTATATATATTTTCTTAAATACATATATAGTGGAACTAGAATGTTGTTCTAAATATGATATTATGAAATAAGAAGTTTGAATGTTGAAGGAAAGAAGCTCGTAACTTTTTTAATTTCAGTTTCTTTAGTCTGTAACACCATGGTCATTCTTTATATTACAACCTTTCCAGCTAATCTTATAAATCCTACATTTTTATAGTGTTAATTTAAATATATTCGTAACTGTTGCTATGCTTAAATATTCTCGGAATTTTATAACAAGACATTAAGTGTTATTAAAACTTATTTAAACTAGTATCTGCTATCTTTAAAATACATAGATTAACTTCCTCATTAGTTTACAATCTATCTAATTTTAACATATTTTATGAAAACTCGCCTGAATGAAAATTTAAAAAGAAATGCTTACTGATGAATGTAATATAAGTCGCCTTGTTGTTGTACACCTTTGTCCAGTTGTACCTATGCACGCAAACAAAGTAGCAGGAATTACCATTTTCAAATCAGCGTCTTCGGCAACGATAAGTGCGTTATTTCCTCCTAATTCCAACAGAGATTTTCCAAATCTTTTTTGTACTTCAGTCCCTACCTAAAATAGCATTCATTATTTAAAAATAAAATAGCTGCTCAATCTGACTAGATGTACAATTATACATTTCAGGGTCTGACTGAATATTAGGTTTACCTAAACAAAATTTGTGATTTTTAAAAAGTCTAAATTAAAGCCTTCCCATTTCCGTTTCGCCACCATTAGGTTACAACGAAAAACATAGAATGAATTCTGCTCTTATCGGGGAATGTATATATAGGTTAGTAGCATTAACGAAAACTAGAGTTGTGAGACTGGTCTAGGTATCCATGGCTAGTAAAGTCAGGGACAATGAGAGGCACCGATGAGTTAGCTAGAGTGTGGGACATGTGGTTACTTACATCCCCCGACTGGGACAAGACACACAAAAGGCGGTTGCCCTAAGAAAAAGGGGAAGGGTGTGGGTGGATAAAGCAAAGAGTTTAGTTTATTTAAAAGAAGATAATAACAAATGCTGTAGAGTACGAAAAGGTAAATATAAGCATTTTACTATTATATTTAAAAAAACATCATATGACACCAATAAATTATCAAAATTCCTCATACATGTGATTTTGACTAAATCGATAAATGAAAATAAGAATATATTAAAGATCAAGGTAGATTATTCAAGAGTCTGATTGTAAAGGAATTTTTATTTTTGAAAAGTGGCAATGTAGCACTATACTTATTGCATCACAAAACGAAACCAAGTCGGAAGGTCGCCCTTTTCACGTTCAGACCCTGAGAGAGACGCGAGATTCTAATAGTGCACTTGTGCCTCTACTGCCCCTAGCGGTCTTTCGCCAAACTATAGTTTATCCGCGCAGAGTCTAGACTTGTTTTATTGAAAATTCAGCATATGCTTGGTTAGTTCAGCGATAAGATACTGCTTTTCAATGTAGCGTCGCGTGTTCAAATCTCCGTTGAGGTGGATGACTTTTTTAATTTTTTTTGTAACCTTTAATTAATGGTAATAAAAATGCGGATTAGGTTAGGTTAATAGGTTAGGTTACGTTAATGGGATTCGTTAGCTCAGGGGTAATATACTCGCTTTTCAATGTGGCGTCGCTTGATCGAATCCCGTTGAGGCGGATGTCTTTTTTAATTGTTTTTAAAACCTATAATTAATGTTAATAAAAACGCGAATTCGGTTAGAATTCGAAGAAATTGACAAATAACTGACAGATCGACAGGTAGGCGGTAGCTCAGCGTGTTAAGGCATTGAGTTTCATCGTAATTGGTTCGCCTTGAATGGCGAATGTTTCGATTCCCAGCAGGTGCACAACTTTGTTAAGTCTGTAGCAAATATTAGTGGTTTAAAAATTCCAACAGGGAAGCGTGTAAAATTAATTTCACCGTTCAGACCATCAACACGACGGTTCAGGTCGGTGTGGTGGTAGTATGGGGGTAAATTCACACTCCCCGCCATCGCATACGCTCTCAGGTGAAGGGGATAGCCGAGGTTCGAACTCCTGTAGGGCCCGTCGGGTTTCCCAGACGTAAATTCCTTCCCCCATCCTCGAAGGATTATTCTGGTCCCCCTTTCCGCGCACCCTTCCATCTTCCCTATATGTACGTCAGAATAAAAAAAGTGTACTACTAGCATGCTCGGGCAGGGTCACCAGGTCCGACTAGTCCCGAACATCCACGAGTAAATACCAACTCTCCAAACCGGAAATCATCTGAGAAGGGTCGCCCCGGACGGAAGTATTGTGTATGCATAAGATTGCGAGCCCACAACCCAAAAAAAATCGACAGGTGACCGGTTTCTACACGCTAGAAATCGCAATGCGATAACCATAGAGTGTCTTTATTTGATCTGAGGACAAAATTGCCTCTATGTCCCACTTAGGGTAGCCACCTTTCAAAAATCGCTATTTCTATTTTTATTAAATAATTTTTTTTGGGGTAGGTATTATTTTTGGAAATCGGTTTTCACGCGTATATGCAACCAATCACACCCGTACACTCCGGCCAAACCTGAGAAGTGGCGCCACTAATCTAGAGTTAGCATTAGGCAGTAAAACGATTTAAGTCAATAAATGACTTAAATATTTTTAAGTCCGACAGCTCGGGTTGCACCTTTTTATGTTATAATTTTTGGCATCAAAGCCTTGGAGTTTTTAAGACATTTGTGTTATGATAAATACTAGAATTTGTTAGACAAATTTTCTAAACGTTATTTTGAAACCATTTGTACAAATAAATTTATTTTTATCAATATGCAATACAATTTGTATTTAGCATAAAATTAAAATAATATTCCTTTCATGTTATTTTCATAGTATCTAACTTTTCTGAATATTATTTTCCAAAAATTTTTGTATTAGCATATGATAATAAATTTCCCGATATAGGAATTCATTTTCGGAGCTTAAATCGATTAAAATTATATATTATGCACATATAGACTCCAAGATGGAAAAAAAAAAGAAAATGAGAATCATTAAATGGTAGTGCGTATTTTCCCCTAAACTACACCGGCCCAAACAGTTAGTGGACCGAAACTTCACTGGCCCTAACAGTCGAAATCCCGACAGATTGGAATGTGCGGAATGCGGCGCTAGCCCCACAATAGCGAATTGGCGAGCTACGCTACTGGCTAAAAATTCTTTAAATGGGACTGCTGTGTTGTCAAGTTTTATTGATAAAAATAAATATATTGTTTATTCATTGTTACCACCACCACACTATGAAAAAATTATGTTAGCGTATTTGCCTGCATTCTAACTTTGAAGTGAAAATATTTTGACTGTTTTTTTTTGTTTATTATAAAGTATTTGTTTATCACAGAATAATTTCTATTTAATGGAATAATGGAGATTGAATATTGAAAAAAAATTGTTGGAAAGCCCAGGAAGAGGTTATTACTTGTTTGCATTCAGATGATTTTAAACCTTCTACTTTTAAACTGGGTATGTAAGTTAATCTTATGTGTTACTATATAGGATTGAGTCTCCATGTGTTATTAATGTGGATGTTGTTCCCTACCTAAAGATAAAATAAAGTTTTACTCAAAAGATCATATAAAAATCCACAAAAGCCTTGAAGCTTGAACATATATCTTTTAACTAATTGGTTTTATGAGCTTTTTGAGACACACAATTTCAACTTTTTTTAGGGTTTAATTTTTTATCCTGATCCTAAGCAAACACCTATCTAAAAATCAGCTTTTATCAGTCAAATATTGATTAGTGTTTTATAAGATTGTTAATGATTTTGCCTAAGCTTGTTATTCATGCAGGTATTTTATTAATTGTAATTTGTTTTAGGACCAATGCAAGTCTTCTCTATGTTTCATATAGGTATCGTAGACAAGGCTTAGGAGGTTAGTTCTGCTCATATGTGCATTGCAGATATTAGTGAAGTGTATATTATAGTCATACTTCAGTACTCTTTGTTGCCCTGTTTGCATAGGAAGAAAGAAAGTTAGTTATGTGTATTGATCCGAGTGTTATATAGCCCCAATTATAGTTCATTCCATCAATGTAATAATTGGCCCTCTTTATTATATGGAAGCTTCAAATTCTGCACCTTTAAATTTACTGAATATGCTTGTCACATAAAGTGGTTCATTTATAATTACTGTTGCTGAGAAAGTGTGTAGTTTGAGAATTAAAAAAGATGCACCATATGATGAATGTAGTGTCAACTTTATTTTTAATTCTATGTTGAATAAATTTTTTTATTGCTGTAAAGTGTATCACATATTTTGTATATTGATTAAAGATATATAGCTAAAGTTTAGAAATTTGAATAATTTTTCCCCATATTTTAAAAATATTAACTGTGGCCTATTTATATATTTTCTCGAGTTGGTATGCACAATTCAGTAATAAGTTAATTTAGTAAGTATGCCAGATATCGCACATCACACCTTCAATATTTTTTTAAATCTAAGTATGGTTTAGGAAAAAGTTAGGTACATGATATAATTATAAATGACAAAAGTCTTCCGAAGATATCCTCAATTAATTTCATGCTTTCAGATTCTTAGATTTATTAACTGGTATAAAGTAGTTTAGATCTTGTAAATTATTTTATCAATTAACTTTTAAAATACAAACTTTTATAGCCTAATCTTATAGAATTTCCTAAAAATATCTTATCGTTGACTTTACCATATGTTGGGAACTGGCCACCATACTTATAAGACTGCGTATTGTTAAAAAAAATTATGGTGTATCTTTTAGAATCTTTATTCAAGTAAATGTTAAGTTTTCTAAATAAATAGTTCCAAACCAGTAAAAAGGTATCCTACAGTAGCTTTATATATATAGATTCCGGCATATCACAATTATCAGCTGTACATATAAGGTATCATATTATAACGCTAATAATACCTAAGGTTGAGACAGTGTTTCAAGAGGGATAGACATTGACTAAAAGCATTATCCCTTATAATACCTGTAGTGCTTTGTTTAATGTCCGACTAAGCAAAGTAATTTTTAATTGAGAAAAATCTAGTTTAAACAATATCTTATTTAACTAACTTTGGCATAATGTCATTATTTGTCAAAATTGTGCCAAGGATATATAACCAAATCCCATTGGCATTTAAGAACAAATCATATTATATAATTATACAAAAATCTTGAATAATTCAAAATGAAGTAATCGTTTTATGATTGCATACGAATTTTGATTGATCATAAATTAAACCTCCATTTAACTTTTTTGTTGAAAGGGGTAGAAAAAAAATGGTAAACGGAGAAGTTGTAGATTTTTAATCCTTTATTTTCTATGTATACTGGGTGTTTTTTCAAATTCTGAAAAGATTAACGAGATAGATTGTCTTGTTTTTAAAATACAGACAACTGTATTTTTGCTATGATAACTTTAATTAAGTTTATGTAGAGAGTTTGTATGAATTTTTTCTGAGCCCAGTCTGGAGTTAACCTAACCCTGGATGTAATAATAATAGCTATATTTTAAAAAATGATATACTTTAAATCATTTTGTGTATTTGATCACAAATATTTGTAAAAGTTATACATCTGTGTAAGTTTCTAATTATTGTGAGGCATGCAATGCTACTGGACATTGTGGATAGCTATATGATGTGGAGGATCCATGTTGAATGTTTTCAAAATGTATCTAATTATGTTAAAGTAGGAGCTTTGAGTCAGGTTAAAGAAATCAAAATTGGAGTACCATAGGGTACAGTGCTGTGTCCTGTGCTTTTAAACATATATATCAACACTCTTTGTATTCTTGGCACAAGGGGGTAAAGTGGTTGCCTATGCTGATGACTCCATTTTGATTTTCCCCAGTAATATATGGGAAGAAGTGTAGGATTTATTAATTAAGGACATAAATAAGGTTAAATGGTTTTTGGATAATTTCAAACTGATTCTTAATATAAAGAAAACTAATTTATTCAATTACATCAATTAATCATCCAAATTTTAATTAAATTAGCATAGATTATTTGAGTGTACTATTACAGCTAGGAAATAAAGTAATAAAAAATTTAAAGAAATAAAAAGTTTTAAGAAGTAAAAGTCTATTCATAAATAAGTCCAACACATTGTAAATGCATAAATAAAACCTACTTCACAAAATGGTGAATGAGTCCTTATATAGCTTATTTTCAGAATAAATCTAAATCTAAGATTATATTAAACATAAATTTTATTTTAAACACAATACAACAAATATTATCTTCTTATGATGTAATCAGTTTTCTCAACTCACAAAGGGGTTGTTTTCACTTGCCTCACCCCTAGCAATAACTGAATCGGTGTAGTTGGTAAGAAGGCCAGATTTTAACCAATGACACAGTCCAAGATGATATCATTTTCTTACTTTCTAGAGCTTAGATCTTGTTGGTGATCTTATTACCTAATGGCCATCCTTGGGCATACTAAAAATAAAGAAAATTCCTAATTACTTTCCATTGCATATGAAACTTTGCCAGAATCACCATATTAAAATGCATACTTTTTTCCTGGCAATATGGTGAACGCGATATAGATTCTCTTTCGCGCTCGTGTATACGTGTATGGCATCATTCCGATATATTTAATGTTTGCTATGGGACCACTCCAGTAACATCCTGAATATTCCCTATTTCATCCAAACTGGTCATACAAGGCAATCACATACCATTGCTATTTCCATTCATTTAACATCTTAATTGAACTCAATATTTTTACTTATATAAGCAAATTTAATTCAATATCTAAATCAGATTTGTCAATAAGATAGAATTTTTAGACAATAAAGAATTTAAGTTACATTAAAATTTCAATTATATTTGTGCCATAAATAAATTCTTATGCATCTCATAGAAAACTTTGTAGAGTGTAGGGGAAAATTTAAACAGAACAACAGAAAATAGCCATTAACATTTTTAGACTTGACAAATTACAAAACCAAAGTGCAACCTATCAAATTCTGTGGAACTTAGTCTGAAATAATGGCTCCTGTCTTGTTGATCTGACAGAAACATGAAAGTTTATTTTACATAAGAGAGAGGGTGACTTAATAAAATTGTTAAGAATTTTAAATAAATTACACAAGTCCAGATGGCACAGTATAAAATACTCTATTAGAACATACACATTACTGAAAGGTCAAAGACATCTTAAAATAAAGCCTAATAGTTTTATTGCCCTATTCGTGATATTATCTATGTGTTTGGCAAAAGTAAATTTGGAATTAAATAGCACTCCCAAGTCTTCAACAGTATCAACTCTTTTCAAGATGCTTTCGTTCAGTGTATAAATAATGTATTTTTTAAACAACGGAAACTTAATTTCTAGAAATAGGGATATCTCCAATAATATCAACACAGGCGAAGGAATGATTTGGTTATGACACTTCATCAAATTTCTTTATTTCATAAGGGTCCTCTAGTCGGATGTATAAAATTATATATATTACCATTAAAAATAAAATGTATTCAAAGCATAAAAGTAAACCAAAAAATTCTTATTGGAAGAGAATTCTGTTCCCCAGATGATTATGTTAACTTTTTTATACAGATTCCTGTTTATGTGTAGAGCCTAGTATGAATGAACTGTTCATTTAAATCACTCAAGAAATAGAGAAGATCAAAATACCTTAGGGTTTCCGAGGGGTATTCCAACATCGAAGACACAAGTGTTTAAAATGTTGTAAACATTAACAAAATAGGTTGCCTTTTTTGAAAATACTGACCCAAATAAATTTGTCCCAGGCCAAGTCTAGGGGTAAGGGGGCTCTGTATGAGAGTAATAGTTATCTTTTTAAAAATGATAAGTATATGGATCTCTTCATGTGAAATAAATCTTCAAAGCACTTTATTTTGCTACCTATTTAACAAATTTTTCTAAAAGTTATCTTTGTAAGAAGAAAATATTTTGAAAAGGAAAAATGCCTCATTATTAAAATATCTAATTATTGGGACATGAATTACCTCAGCAGTTCTATATTTATTCTCAGATTGACCATGGAACCATTCCTCACTGCTATGTCTGTCTACTCATAATTTTATATGCAAAGCTGATTTTCATTTTTTATTGTTGCCTGAGATTCATACGCCGATTTGCCAAGATGGAGCCCATTGTGGATGATACATCCATGAATTTACTTGGTTTTCCTAAACATGCAAACACAACTATATATCATAATCATGTTATCAACCAAATATAAATGTTTTTGTCTAGGTTTTTCTTTTAACTAACATTTAGTGTGCACTATACATTAAAAAACCGATATATTGTAGAAAATCCGAAGAGGAACATTTAAGAAAATAGATGTATATGCAAAAAAAGAATCTAGGTGGCTTACCAATAGGAAATTTGTACATTACAATATACTTTCTGCTGTCCTAATATTGATAGTCCCTTTAAATTGCTGAATCTAACTTTCTAGTAATCTCGTTCTTGAAAATGCATTTAAATAGGCGAAAAACTGAGAATTCAAGACATATCGGGAACACAGTAAAAGCTTGCATATTATTTCTGCACGTTTCACAACCGAACCAACTAACAATTTACAGGCATTTTTCATCATGTTAGTAAAACTTATTTTATTGTATCCTAACACTGATAGGTCGCAGTAGAATTAATACGTAGCTATTTGCTATTTTTATAAACTAGGTAATTCTTTGAGAACATTTAAAACTTATTATTCAGGAATATTAATTACACGTTACCAAACATAAATAAAAAAACAATATTTCTAATATTGTCGGAAATATGTACTTCATTTGAACAATAATACACTTTGGCAACAGTGACAGAAGTTTCTTACGTCATTGGCGTGCATGTTTATGTATTTCGACGTTTAAGGCCAACGACGAATTCCATGCATTCCAATGTGTCGGGATTTCGACTGTTAGCGCCAGTGACGGTTATGTGTAATGTAGGTTTGGGCAAGTGCAGTTTAGGGCCAAATAGATCGAACCCATTAAATACACATATTTAGTATATTTGTTACAGCTCTGAAAATGTTAAGTTACCGATCTGCCATTTTTCGGAGTGCTAGTCAAAATATGATCTAATATCATGGTAGAGTCCGATCGCCCTAGTAATTATAGGTCTAGAGTTATTAATCGAGAAGTGCAGAAAATCACTTAAAACAGTGAATATAAAAAAAGTTTATTTCAAGATTTTGCTCTCAGTATAAAAAGACACTCGATATGAAAAGAGCGGCTTTTTAAAAAATTGGAACGCAAATTAACGCAAAAGAGTCACGTTTCCCTAAAAGATTTCGTTTTGAAGAAAAACGAAATAAATTATCGACAATTATTAGAAAATTTGTTCACTTTCGACGTTTTGAACGATGATAAAATTATACAGATTTTCGAAACAGAGACAAATTTAGGATTTTGGTCTTCTCTAAACTCCCCGTGATAAGGCTTTTTTCCAGAATCGTATGCGTATCATTAAGACATACGAAGTGGCCACTTTTGATTTTTTTTCTAATAAAGTTGACAGGCAATCTGCCGATGGCGCCCAACTATAATAAACGTAACGTAATAAACTTTTTTTACACATTTTTGAGTTTTTCGTGTTACAGCGTGATACTCGGAACCTTCGCCCTCTATTATTTAGCATATTATTATATATTATATACCACCGGGTGTTTGCAAAAAAGTATCAAATTTTTTTCGCCTACCTGCAGGCGTTTCGAATCAGAGACGGTGCAAAGGTCAAATATTGCATTTTCGAGCTAAATTTCTCGAATCGTTGAAGCTGATAATAATAATAATAGAAAGTTTCGAATATATCATAACAACATAGCATTAGAGTTATTAATTTAATTAATTAATCGCCTTCGGCTATTATTTTAATGTTCGGCAAATAATCGGCTTCGGCCAATATTTAGCCCAAGCTTTTGCCGAAGCCGAATGTGCACGCTCTCAAATAAAAATTAATATCATTATATTTACATTTAGATGAATACTCGGCATCTTATTGAAAACAATATCTGCTTTGAAAAAGCAGATATATTTCATTATCTATTCCTTATATGCGCTTAAAACAGGCTGCAAAAACATTTTAATCAATACGTATAGCCAGTGAACAATTATTTAGTTGAGCTGGTCAACTTTATGCTGACAGAAGAATTTCGACATAAAATCCAATGTTGCCAATCACCGGGTAATTACCCGAATTTCGGGCAATTTTAATACGGTTGGATATTTTTCCGGGTAGTGTCTATTCACGGACAAACTGCGGGTAAAATAACAAAATATATACTTTTTCATTTCATCGAAAAGAGGCGCTGAGCAGTGTAAACGAAATATTTAGGTGGACATTAGTTGATACTTTTTCTTTGGCAATGATTTACTGCACGCCATCTAAAATATTTATATGAAAATTAATTTTGAAAATTTAATTTACTTTTATTCTACAAGCAGGATGAAAAAGTGACTGAAGATATAAAAGCAAGTTTATTAATTAGAGGTCTATTCAGTTTTCTGTTCTCGTTACACTAATATTTGGCGTCATCAGTTGTTGCACCATGCAGAAGTTCAATATAATTCAAAGAGTGGTTTCAGCCTTGAAAGGTACTTTTACTATCAACTGTCATCAATGTCCAGGTGGTATAAGAAGTAGGTAATTAAAATAAACATATTAATAAAACTTGCCATGATTTTTTTTGACACATCAATAATTCTTCGTGTATTCTGCATTATTATTATTTTTATCAAGTTGGCCGCTTTAAGTAGTGCAGTTTTTTTATTGACGTCATCGATTTTCCCTCTCTCTAAAGAAGTGCATTGGACCTTTGTGAAATGCATTAGGGAGCAAAAGTGCAAAACATTCTTGAAGCTTACAAAAAGTGTGAATGTCTGAATGGAGCTTAATTATTGGCATGAATGTAAATATAATAGCATAGTAAAATACATTTAGAAATTGCCGCCCAAGTCTCAAAATTCTGATGTTGGGTTGGAAACTTCAGAAACTGATTCCTGTCAATCGTGTCACAGTACTTCAGCTGATGCGATGATTATAAAACTCAAAAAAAATAAGAACATACTATAATCTGAAATATTCAACTTCTTTGATTATGCTAACAAGAGATTGAAAGAATTAATAATTTCTTCAATTAGGTTCCAAAAAAAAGGCTCGAAGGCGAAGATATAGGTTTTATCACTCGGGAAAACGCTTAGCTTCACGTTGAGTACCTTTTTTTAGTAACTTTGAGTAAAGTTGAGTTGGCAACAATAATAATAATATACTTTTTAGTTTTAATTATTAGTAAGTTACGCGGAACGGATGGAACACCACGGAACTCCCGTATTCGTTTTACGTAAAAGCTATCCTACAAAAACGAAACTCAAAAAGGAAGTACACATTTGTGGTACAAAAATGGGTGATTTTAACGTTGGAAAGACGTATTTTATCAGTATATTTTTAAACTGAAATATATTTTTTGAAATATTTATAATCAACAGCAAAAGTTATGGTACTATTATTTATTTACTATTACTATTACTAGTATTTATTTACTATTACTATTACTATTCAAAATTTGGCTTATACAAGCATAACGTAAAATTATAAATTTACTAATAGTGGTACGATAGCGGAATTGGTTAGAGCGATGGACTTGTGATATAGAGGTGCGGGTTCGATCCCCGCTCGAACCATAACTTTTGCTGTTGATTATAAATATTTCTAAAAATATATTTCAGTTTAAAAATAAAGTGATAAAATACTTCTATTCATTGTTAGTGTTGCCAACCCAACTTTACTCAAAGTTACCAAAAAAAGGTATTCAACGTGAAGCTAGGCGTTTTTCCGAGTGATAAGACCAAAATCGTCACCTTCGAGCCTTTTTTGGGAACCTAATTGAAGAAAACATTAATTCTTTCAATTTTTGCTTGAAAAATAGGGAGGGGGAGGCAATTATTTTCTATCTTTTCTTAGCATGGTCAAAGAAGTGGAATATTTCAGATTATAGTATGTTCTTATTCTTTTTTGTCAGAGTTTTATAATCATCCCAAGAGGATCGTTAACGAAAACCATTCAGAAACTTATTATCAAGGAAGTATCTGGGGGCAAATGGAGCAGGTAAAGACTGATAATATGGGTTTCAATTTAAGATTGCGAAACAAATTGATAGTCCAATAAATTTTTTAAAAAATCAACGAAAAAAAATCTTGTTCAATTGATTTTGCAGAAAAATTAGATGTGAAAATGGTATAAACTGGTACGAATTCAACATGACGTAGCAAAATGGCGGTATGTGTCAATGTAAAAACTACTTATTGAATTTATTTTATTATGATCAAAAGTCAAGTGTGGCATAGGTAGAAAGAAAATGGTAAAATATTGGTAGGAATCCAGTATGGCGGAACAAATAAAAATGAAAAGACAGTATATATAACACATATATACTGTGATTATGTACTGAATTAAATTGGGTCACACTTCACTATTCCTAACAAATGGAAAGAAAGGGTAAGGTAAAGAAATTTACCCATTTTTAATTTTATATAAGATCAAAATATTTTATAGATTTGTAAATTTTTTAAAAACAGTGGGGGATTTTTGAGACTTTTCTGGGGAAATTTATATAACGAAATTGTTTCTATAGTACGCCGCACGGGATCTGAAGCCCCTACGAAAGTGGGAGGTTAGTCAAAAGCAGGTCGTTCCTATGGATATGTAGGGTTTTAGCCAATCACCAGTAAATAATGCACCGTTTCCATTTTCCTTGCATTCTTTTCATAGCCTAAGATTCTGTAAAACTGCCAAACTATATCTTATCCAGCGTTATTTTTGACAGTTCTACCCTACGGCAGGCACATGTCAATGAAAATATGGTCGCTAACTTTATCAAAAGGTTAATTTCATCTGGTGCCTGCGTCAAAAATTTTAAGATGTCACACTGTTCAAAGCTTCAAACGAATGGTCCTATTGTTATTAAATTTGATCTTATGTGTCATACAAAATTTTACCAGGTGCGTTATTAATAGTAACAATATTTTTTAAATACTCATAATGTTTATTTAATATTAACAATTATTTGTTTCTCCTATTAATCTATATGAGTGTACGATAAGTAGAATAGCTCGATATACGTGGATAAATTCAATGTAAAGCATATTGTACCAGCGTGCGGGAAAAGAAATTTTCTAAACTGAAATACGTGAGGGAAAACAGTAAATTAGGTACGCTTGTATAACAATTTCATTACGAGGAAAGTTCTATTACAAGGGCCTTATCTATTTTTGTAACAAAGTAACCAGAGCTTACCTTATAACAAAACTATCGTATTATTACAATTTATACAATATCTATAAAGTTTTTGCCAAATGTGAACAACAACAGGATCATTAAAGATAACCATAGAAACATAATATCTGGGAAATATCTGCGGACCAACGGAGTAGGTAAAGACTAATAATATAGGGTTCATGCAGGATATAGAAACTATATATATGTTCTGAGGATGCAACGATAAAGTTGCGAAACGTCGACCATTTAAAAATAGACCTTTTTTTACTGGACCCTAACCCCAAATAATACACAACATAACAACAAGATGTTTGTTAACGAAAACCATTTAGAAATTTAAAATCCTGGAAATATTTGCGAGTAGGTAAAGCCTGATAATATGGGTTTCATGCTGGATAGAGGGGGTCTATATATGTATCCTGAGGATGCACAAATTATGTTCCGAAACGTCGACAATTTAAAAAAAGACTTGTTTTTTTCTACTGGATCTTAACCCCAATAATACACCATTCTAACAAAGTCAATCGGGTAAGTAGTATTTAAGCTATGTCGCGAACTGACAGACAGACGAACCGACGTGATAAAACATGTTTTTTGGCACGCTAAAACATAAAGATTTGTAAAACCTGACAGGGTGATTTTTTCACGATTAGGTACAAAAATTTTATTTGGCCGCAATTTTGTTTCGCCATCTTGAATTAGTAACACAGTTTTAGTAGTTGAGCCCTCTACCATAATTAGTTAGGGCACACAATTTGAAATCATTTAGTAGTTTTTTGTTTTGTTCCGCTATCTTGGATTCGTACCAAAATTTTATCAGTTGATTCCAACATAATACTTGATGTTTATGCAAAATTGGAAATAAATTCGACAAGTAGCTTTTTTCATAATATTTTTTTAACATTTCACTAGGCCGCCATTTTGTTATTGCCATACTCGATTTTTACCAAAATATTACCAGATCATACCCATATGACTCTTAATTTTTTATCAAAATTTGAATTCAATCGGGTTAGTTTTTAAGCTATGCCGCGAACTGACAGACAGACCGACCAACGGTCCGACGGATTTGATGAAACTTATTTTTTGGCCTCTAGGAACGCTAAAACGTGAAAATATGTAAAACCTGAGAGAGTGATTTTTTTCACCATTACAAACATTTTATTTGGCCGCCATTTTGTTTCGCCATTTTGAATTAGTACCAAAATCTTACCAGGCCATTCCCATATGACCTTTAATTTTTCACCAAAATTTGAAGTCAATCGGGTAAGTAGTCTTTAAGCTATGCCGCGAACTGACAAGACCGACAAACAGACAGATCGACGGAGTTGATAAAACATATTTTTTGGCATCTAGCGACGCTAAAACATAAAGATGTGTAATAGTAAGAGGGAGACTTTTTCACGATTAGAAACATTTTATATGGCCGCCATTTTCTTCGGCCATCTTGAATTAGTACCACTATTTTACTAGTTGATCCCTATAAGACAATTAGTTATGGCACACAATTTGAAATCAAACCATTAATCAGTTTTTTCAGGCTGAATTTTTAAATATTTTATTAAGCCGCCATTTTGTTCCGCCATCTTGGATTCGTACCAAAATATTACCAGTTGATTCCAACATAATACTTGATTTTTTTGCAAAATTTGAAATAAATTGGATGAGTAGTTTCTTAATAATAATTTTTTTGACATTTCACTAAGCCGCCATTTTCTTTCGCCATATTGGATTTGTACCAAAATGTTACCAGGTCATCCCCATATGACCATTAATTTTTAAAGAAAATTTCAAGTCAATCGGGTAAGTAGTTTTTTAGCTACGCTCCGAAAAGACAGACAGACCGACGGATTGAGAAAACATGTTTTTCGTCATCTAGGGACTCTGAAACGCGAAGATTAGAAAACATCTCGAAGAGTGATTTTTCACGATTACAATACTTTTACGTGGGAAGTAATAAAAAGGTACATTTTCTGCAGGTAAAGCTTTAAAATCCTTTCAAAATCGTTCACTTGACAGAAAAATACCCCAAAAGGAAAATGATAAAAACATTCTAATAAATAACGGAGTTATCCTTAAAACAACATAGCAATATTAAACATTTAACTCCGAACGTTAAAAAAATCAAATATTTACAATAAAATCTGGGTCACTAATACTTTAAATGACGATATTTACCCCACTTTTATCCCACACTGAAAATAAAAACACCCAGAAAAATTTGACCCCCAAAAATCCCCCAACAGCTTAAAAACTCCCCAGTTTTCGGGAAAAATACCTCAATCTGGCAACTTTGTATGAAAAATCATTCTTCAAGATCATTTGTCATCTTCGGAGAGAAGTAAATAATGACACGTTCGCTCTTGTAGAGATTAAGTATTTTTAATTTTCTCACTTTTTTTGGATTCACTGTAGAGCTTACCTCGAACATTTCTGCAAAAAAAATTGCAGATGAACCACTTTTTTGCAAAAAAAAACATCATAACAAATGGTTATAACTTTGTAAGGTACTATATGATGATAAACGTCAACTTTTCTTTAATTATGTTAAATTGCATGAGTCCATAATTAGCGTATATTATTATATAATATACTATTTCTTAATTTAACTTTTTAAAGAACTAATGGTAAAGGAGTATCAACAAAATATGTTGATGTGATTCAACTAAAAAATTCATAAACAGAAAATTTACCGACATTTGACATTTCATGATTATCGGCCATTTCTTCGTATTCAAGACGAAATGTTACCAAATTTGACTTCATTTTGTCAGCGGAAAAATCATTACTGTTTATTAGGGTTGTTAAGTTGAAACGCTGTCAGTAGGAGCACAAGGTCAAACAGTAAGGGTTAGCACCAGGTTAGGCTCTGAAAACTTCATCAATAACGCTATAACATAAAAACTCGTACAGAATAAAAACTGTCAGCGGAGCTGGCAGCCATTGTAGATATAGATAGTAGATAGATTGTAGATATAATGAGTACCGGGTTAGCACCAGGTTAGGTGCCCAAGGCATCATCGTTAAACACAAAACAGTATAGCGGAGGCACTAGGTGAAACGGTACCGGGTTAGCACCAGGTTAGGCGCCGAAAGCAACATCATTAAATCCATGATATAAAAAACGATACATCTCAATCACTGGTAACGTAGAGTTAAGTTTAAAATATTTACATCACAAATCAATCAAATGTAAGGCAATTTGGCTACACTGTACGTCTCCTTTTATTTGTAATACTGGATTAAGGAGTTTTTACACTGCACTGTTTTGAAAATTGTAGGGAATTTGGTCACTTTTTTTTTCTGGGTCAAAAGTGCTTGGTCCGCAAATATTATTTTTTTATTTCAAAACATAGGCTTTGGTTCAAAATTTGAAAATCCGAAATACTTACTCTCAACAAGACCCGACACGTTCTTCAAGCTACACAAAAAGTACGCAGAGAAGTCACCACCAGTCACACTCCATATCGCCATTTTTCGCTTAATATAAAAATGGAAAATGTGGCATTTAATGTGTAGGGGTGAATTCCTTCCGAAAAATGCGTTCCAAAATTGAGGCCTATTTACACCTTCCGGACACCGAATGTTACTCAGAGCATAGCTTTTGGCGCTCCTCTGCCATCTGTTTGGCCGATGCTGGTGAAGTAATCACCAAAATCAAGCCACTAGGCAATTGGAAATCCTTCACTGGGACACAGAGGTACCTCAAGGATTCCAAAATGCAAAAAAAAAACTGCAACAAGATTTTATCAATCAACAATAAAGAACAGCAATCCGGACCCTTCAGTGAAAGCTTGAGTGACTAAAAAGCTATAACTAGCGTGGTACCGTTTTCACACACTGGCATCTCAATGAGTTCAGAAAATCAACACTTGGCGATGACGGTATCTAATTATGTGGTTAACGCTAGTGGATCTTCTTTATTAAAGCATCAACAGCTGACATCGGCAATCAACTTGCAGCAGACCGTAAATTGTAGTTTTACTGTACATGTGACCAATAATAAATAGTTATTCTGTATAGACTTTTTATTTTTATTAGCTTTTTTTCTCAATAACAAAACTGGTTTAGGAAACTTCATAAAGTGCCAAAATCTTTTTTTAAAATGTCAGAGAATGCGACATGTAATTGAAAATATAAAGATGTTATATGTCAATTTTATCAGGTTCGGATGAACTGCCGATGAAGATGTGAAAAAAACCAAAGTTCGGCTTCGGCCAGAAAAATAACCTTCGGTCGGACCCTAGATAGCATGTTTATAATTCTATGGGATTTTAAGAATTTGTTTTAAAAATATTTTCTTGAAAGAAAATTTGTCTTATTTCAGAGTTAATCACTATAGGCTGGTACTGAAAAAGGTATAAATAAAAGGGTCCTCGCTGATTGTGATCAACTCTGAAATAAGACCGGTTGGCTTTCATGAAAAATGTTTTTGAACAAAATCTAAAAACGTGTAAGAATGTTTTAGAATTATAAATAAACATGATCTTGTTTTCTTCTTTTTAATCAGCTAGTCAGTATATCTTCATTAATTTAATTATCTACAATGCGTAGTTATCTCAGATTTATCGCATCATAATTACGTTATAAGAAACCAAGGTATACTTACCATCTGGCCAACTTGGCAACTACCTGTAAAAGATAAAAGTTTAATTCTGGGATCAGCAGCCATAGCCTTTCCAATGTCGGCTCCTCCAGAGCACAAAACTGCCACTGCTCCAGGTATTTTATTTTTTTCGAGCACATCTGCTATAATTTTTGTAGTTGCTACAGATACTAGAGGTGTAGTTTCTGATCCTTTCCAGAGCACTGTATCTCCACAAACCTACAAATATATTTTGGTAGTGATATTATACGTTCACAGTAACTTATTGCAAATAAATAAAGATACTTAAGACACAGTTCTAATGAAATTCGTTGAATAATATGTAATACAATATATTTGAATACTTTTTATAATAGCTACTTTAGGTTATTACTTTTGTTTAGGACATTTTACATTTTTAAAATTTAAATCGGTTTTCGCCCAGCCCTAAATACTATCAGACTTAAATTTAATAATGATCAATTAACACTCAAATTACAGTAAATTGAAACTTCGTGAAAGTGTCCAATGACCCCGCTTCTGGAAGAAAATTACCTGAAAAACATATGTTATACAGCACCTACTCGTTCCTGTAAACCCAAAAAAAAACGTATGTAATACCGCACCAACTCCTTCCTGTAAACCCAAAAATTGTATTATAAACTTTTGGTTTCGACGATTGCCATCTCACCAACCACTCCAGTTCTCGCCTGTTATTTCAATAATTAAATATACTATACAATAATTACCTACCATAGCAATTGCACTATTCCATCCATAGACTGCCACGGGAAAGTTAAAAGCTGATATTATTCCAATAGTACCCAATGGATTCCAGTTCTCAAGCAGAACGTGCCCAGGTCTTTCTGATGGAAAAATAGACCCCGACAACATCCTTGATAATCCAACTGCATAGTCACAGATATCAATATATTCTTGAACTTCTCCTTTGCCCTCTGGCAAAATTTTACCTGAGAAATAAAATATAGTCAGAGGTCAACATCACTTAAGACAATAATTTAAATAAATCTCAAAAAACCCCTAAAAATAATTTTAAGTTTGTCACATTGTTCGTTTTTAATCAAAATATTTTCAATATTCTTTTGAAAATTTTATATTTTGTTTTTATGCTTCGTTTAAGATACGGTGGAATGCCAATGAGACAAGCCGAGGGCATGAGGCACCAAGAGTGGTCTTTACCGAAGCGAGATGTTCTATTCTCCTCATGTTTTTACAGGTAATTAAAAAATTATGGTTCTTGGGATTAGACCGTGTCAAAATAGAATCACTTTCCGACGTTTCCCCTTCGATTGCACGAGGCATCTTCAGGGATCTTCACTTCACGAGATCGGAACACTGAATGAGCTCGAAGAGATTCAGGGCGGCTATTTATAGTCGACCCGTGTTTACCGAAGCGTGACTCGGTGTAACGATCGGTTTCCACGTATGATGTAGACTGAATCCCGTATCTCTACTAAAATTGTTAGGACGCTTATAAATCTCAATAGATCTCTAATTTTGCGTTTATAGAATCCCAAAATCGATGCAAGAACTTTGGTTTCTCTTACATTTATGATATGTCCAGTAGAATATTAATGTTCAGATACAGCAGATTGTACAATTTGTTTCTTTCTGATATATCGTTCATGTTCCTTAAGCCTAGTCGATACGGATCGACCAGTTTCTCCAACATAGACATCACCACAGGAACAAGGAATTGCATATACTCCTTTCGTTTGAAAAGGAATAAGGTCCTTTGTCGATCGCAAACATTATCCAATTTTCTTGTGTGTGTTGAAGATTGTACGTATGTTGGACCGGCGAAGTAACCTCGCAATCTTGTCTATGGTTCCGTGTATAAATGGAAGAACTACATTTCCTCTCGGTAATTCCTTATTAGTATCATTTCGTGGAGTAGGATTATTTTCTAATAGATCGTCTAATATCATCAGTGCAATATCCGATTTCAGAAAAACTGACTCAAGCTTTAAGAGGGAATGGTATTGCACTGATGATATTAGACGATCTATTAGAAAATATAAGAATCCTACTCCACGAAATGATACTAATAAGGAATTACCGAGAGGAAATGTAGTTCTTCCATTTATAACCTGAACCACAGACAAGATTGCAAGGTTACTTCGCCGGTCCAACATACGTACAATCTTCAACGCACACAAGAAAATTGGACAATGTTTGCGATTGCCAAAGGACATTATTTTGTTTCAAACGGAAGGAGTACAGTCTACATAATACGTGGAAACCGATCGTTACACTGAGTCACGCTTCGGTAAACACGGGTCGACGATAAATAGCCGCCCTGGGTGTCTCTGAGTTCATTCGGTGTTCCGATCTCGTGAAGTGAAGATCCCTGAAGATGCCTCGTGCAATCGAAGGGGAAAAGTCGAAGAGTGATTCTATTTTGACACGGTTTAATCACAAGAACCATGATTTCTTAATTGACCACAGCCATGAAAACTTTCGTTCTATCTTGACAGCTAGTAAAGCTGTAGCTCCATTGGAGGAAATGTGTACTCAGAATGGAGGTGTTTTGACACGCATCTAAGTTTATACTATTAAATTGCACTTCGGAGCAATCCCGGCAGTTGCATGTTTAGTGTGGCCTTAGTGATTTTCTAGTAGTCGGGACAGACTTTCTTATTTTTGAGCTTTCGAAAATGAACCTTCATAAAAGGTGTTTGCTTTTTTCATAGCTTTCTATTTTTTCAAAGTGAGTTTGATAAGGGCTAATCAAAAAAAAACTATGATTTTACAACTGATCAAAGCCCAGCTAAAGCTTCCATTCTATGTTACATTTGTTTTAAAAGATACGCGGACAAGTAACTATTAAGATAAATGATTTAGTTAATTTTGTACCCACACTGAAGGTAAAATCCACTAACCGTTGCAGCAAAATTGAATTACCGCAGCAAAGAATATGCATTAAATAGGCCCCAAGTCAGTTGCCAAGTCATATGTATTTGTTTATTTTTAGTATGTTACTTGCTTATTCTTATTGGTCTCTTTGGTTGGACAGGTTTAGTTGCAGTGAAAAGTAAATAGTTCTACAGGGTGTTTCAAAAGTGATGGTCGTGTTCTTGGTTACGAATTTCTTTCATCAAATTAAGAAAAGATAAAAGTTCCTATAAACATGGGTCCGCAACATCTTAGGCTTAGTTATCAAAGTTTTAACATTTTTTTAGTTTATTGGATTCACCTTGTGCATTGGTAGAGATAATCTGTGCAAATCCAAAAACGGCTGTAAAAGATTTTAGACAAATCTACGGGGTGTTATTTTTTCCGAGCCGCAACCCCCTTTTACCACCTTGAACATTTTACTGCATCGTCACTGGCTATTTTCACTTTAAAAAAATTGTTTTCAGTTATGTCCTCTAACTTAGCACATTTAATTTTGTGTGCCATTTAGAAGTTATATAGCAAAATGTCCATTCGTACATAGCCAATTTGACGGTCAAATTGGTCAAATAGGTATACGTAGCTCATAACTTTACCATTTGTCCTATATTCCTATATGGAAGATTTTGGCCGTAAAACTTTGCAAAATATTGAACGATAACAAAAAATTAGAAAACAGAATCGGAAATCCGATTTTTTAAGTAAAAATCGCCAGTAGTGTCGCAGTAAAAAGTCCAACGGGGAAAAAGGTGTCGCAACCCGAAAAATATAAGACACTGTAGATTTGTCTAAAATATTTGACAGCCGTTTTATAGACATTGTTTACAGTACGTGTTTTGTTTGTGTGCCAAATTTAAATAAGCTTTCTTTAGAAATGTACAAATTGCATAAAAAAAATATTAATATTTTGACATCCTGTATCTTGGAAACTAAACAGTTACGAACCCAAGTGTATAGAAACTTTTTTTATTATTTTGATATAAGGAATCCATAACCAAAAGCATGGCCATAATTTTTGAAACTCACTGAATATCTGATGGGTTAGCAATGATGAGTTCTAGGTGTCTTGGATCACACCTAAAGCTGAAGATTTATACAATAAGTTAAAAAAACGTGTTTGCACTCAATAAATATATTATTTAAAATTATTTTAACTACTGGCCTTGTGATCCAGACATTTTTAAGGACGAACTAAACTCCAAATCCGTTGTACCGTTATTTTAAGTTTAAGCGTAAGTTTTGTTCTAATAGAATATCATTAAGGTTTACTTAACAGTAGCTGCCATTTAAAGTCAACCTAAAAAGCTTTGTTTATACTCATCCAACATCTTTTGGAACATTGTAAAATTAGCAAAAGTTACGCACAGCAAATTTTCTACGATAGAGGCACAGGACATAGATATCTCATGAATGTATAGTAAGTTTGGTTTGTCACCAAGAATTTATGAATCACATAGCTATTATAGATGTGAAAATAATTTTAAGTAGTACAGATTTTAAAACAGTGTCTTCAAATAAGTTTTATCTTCCACTTGTGTACACGTTATCGAACATTATAAACCTGCTAATCCGAAGATGGCTGCTAGTCCAGCAAAAATATATAAATCATTAAAAAATATATATGCAAGCTGCATCTACTCAAGCGATCGGTCGGACAACGGTGCACCGGTAAGGAATTTCTGCGAGCTGTTGCCTTGTCGAAGGTTCCAAAAGTGAAAATATTTTAGAAATGGCGGTTGTACATGCTTTAAAAAAATCTTGTCAGCCACAACAAAGATTTAACTTACGATAAGTGGGTCACCCACCTCTCATAAATAACTAGCTTACTAACCTTAGAAAGTCAATTTAGTAACTCGAGACAAAATTTTACCTAATGCTAGTAAAAATAATTTTTTTTGTAACTGAGCACATTTAACATTTAATTAATAGTCGTTAATAAAAAGATTTTAGCAAAATAACTTTGCTTACAATAGGTCTCCAACTCATTTAAGGTTACTGGGTATTTACTGATGATAGGTAGAAAATTGTTAATCGCAGTTCATTTAACTCTAGGTAAAAAATTTGATTGGCTTAATATTTTCACTGCAAATACTAAATCATAACCCATTACAAATATCTCGCGTCATATTTGCAGAAGGGAGTACATACTTATTATTTCAAGTGATATCAAAAGGTAGTAGTTAAAACATAATAAGAAAAAATGAAGATTTTAAAGTAAATCTAAATGAATTTAAAATTCATTTAGATTTACTTCTAATGAAACATTCTCTTGATATTATGCAGTAGATAAATTTACCTTTCTTATGTTTGGACAGACCACGAAGGTCTCAGACGCAAGTACAAATTATTATCGTTAAACTCACCCTGTATGGCAGCGTCGGATATATGTGATTTCTACTAACGTGTTTTTTTTACCAATTTAATGAAATTTTACCGATTTGTAGTTCAATTTAACCGGTTTTTATTTAAAAAATATTTATAGAAATTTAAACCTCTTGGGAACTCAGATGCCATCTACTCCCTTACCGACTATTCTACTGGTTATAAAAATGCATGCACTTCCAAAACACGCTGTGGTATTTGACTCTTAATGTTATTTTAGCAGTGTTGGCTCTTACCCATTTCCAGAGATACCAATTTTGCTAGCGGTATCAGCTTATTTCTTAAAGCATCTCCAATCTGCCTTACTATTTCTCCACGTTTTGGGGCCGGCAAATCAGACCAATCATGCCCTGCTACCTCAGATTTCTTTATACAAGACTCATAATCCAACAAGGAACCCTCTTTAACTTCTGCAATTATCCTTCCGTTACTGGGACAAATTGATTGAACTACCTTTATAATAAATAGTGTTACGAAAGTTTTTTTTATCAACAACCTATAATAATATAATATGTGCCTATAGTCAGATATTATCTTACTATAGTCACCTTATCCGGCCATAATCAGATAATATGTGACTACAATTGGATAATATCTGACTATAGTGATTAGTCAGATAACAAAATAGGGACCAGGCCTGTCCTTGTGTATTTCCGAGCAATATACTATAATTTAGCAACCAGCATGTCATTTCAAAAGTGGCGATGTACCAAAGATCTAATTTAGTCATATTAAGTAAAACTTTGGAAATTAATTTAGAGTGAACAAAAAATACGCAAAACGCAAAGTTGCCAAAAAATTAAACAATTAAGAAGTGGAGAGTTTGACTCGAAACGCTGCCCAAACTGTTGATAAAAAAACTCTTATACAGAAATTTATAGAAAATTAAATTTCTTACAGTGGCCATCAGCGTAGATAAGGGGGGAGTACCAGAGGACAGTACCCCCCTCAAGTCTTTATTGATTAACAATATTGGTAATATTAATTAAACATTTTTATCCACGCGAAAATGTCCTTGTTATAGCCATTCATTATCAGGTATCATAAAAGAAACCATTGCTTTCTTTAACGCAGCATATAATCGTATTGTTTTAAAATCTACAAAACCCAATGGCTTTGAAAGCTTAGACGAAATTCGATGGACAGCTGTTTTTAGATTCAAAGTTTCTTTTGAGGCTATTATAGACAATTTGCAACTAATGACACAGTGGAAAGAATCTGGTCATCTTCAGAAACTCAAAGTAAGGGACGCAATGATGAAAACAATTTTTTTAGTTTCTCTTCATTGCTTGTCGCATGCTTTAAATGTAACCGTAAGCTTAGGTAAAATTTTGCAAACTAAAAATCTGGACAAAATTGTGACTCAATCTTTAGTGAATGATATATTATCAGTATTAAGAAAAAAAGGAGGGACCCTGAAAATGTTTGTAAAGGTATTTTTGAAGAAGTCACAAAAGTTCATCAAAAACTAAATATTCCAATATTGCTGCAAAGAATAAATGCTACACAGATTCATCGCAGTAATATTCAAACCAAGGCCCCTGAAGAATATTTTAGAGCGGCAATTTGTATAACCCTTCTAGAAAACATTTTTCAAGATTTTCATTTCTGATGTTTTCAAAATATCAATAGTTTTATACCGATTTTAAACCAAAGCGATGATGTCGTAGAATTGTTGTCAGATTTGTTGTGATCGGAAAAAGACCTATGGATAAACAAATGGAAAGAAATAAAAAATAAAACAAATGTTTTGCCAGAAATGGCGTTAGATACCATACAGCTCTGTAATAAGGTAATATTTCCCAACATATATACACTGTTTCAGATAAGCTGTGTTTGCCGGTAAGTGTTGCAAGTGCTGAACGGTCACTTTTCACACTCAAGAGGCTTAAATCATGTTTAAGGTATACGATGGGTCAGGAAAGATTAGTTGGTTTAACTCTATTAAATATACACAAAGATATTGAAATAAATATTGATGCTGTTATTGATAGGTTTTCCAAGCAACATATAAGAAGATATAAGTTAGTTAGTAACCTAAACGAAAGAAAACTCCAAAGCGCCGGAAAAATATTTTTTTTAGGAAAATATTAAATACATAGAAGGTACCTCAAAAAATTTTGCGACGCAGTACCCCCTCTAAGACATAAACCTATCAACGCGCCCGGCAGTGGCAGCATATCTTTATCTTCAATAGTGTATATATGAGATCCAAAATGCTTTGTATTTTCTGTCATAAATTATAAATGACCGGTGATCTGCCAACGCTATTATGAATTAAATGGTAATTTCCCATAGTAAATATATGAATAAAAACTGTTTTCTAGTAATTGACAATATTATTTTAAATATTTATTGAACTGTTGAGTTTAGATCCAAAAATCAAACTGCATTATCTGTAAATTGAATTTCTTGACATTTGGGAAAAATCCAGTCGTTGGCTAAACAACTCTAAAATAATCAACAAATGCATATTTTAAAGTTCGAAATATATATTTTGAATTTACAATAATGGCCGAAATATGAACTCGTCAGAATTGAGCGTACCACGGCATAATTCTATCCAATCTTATATCCAAACTATTCAAGATAGAGATATGCTACACAAGTTTTTTTGTAGGAAATTTATTCTCCATAAATTTGGTATGCTATTTTTTTTAAACCAACCGTATTTACAGCATTTCCAGTGAAACTTGCTGACTATCTACTGTTTGTTGTTTTTATCTTTTTCCAACTTTTCTGATGACCAAGTAAAAGAATGTTCTAATATTCACATTCTATTAGTTTTTTATCGCGAATGGCATATTCTTCTGGCTCTCTTCTGTAATCTACTTGACCGGCTTTTGATAAATGGCCAAGACATTTTGGCAGCACACGCAGGTAGCTAAATTATAGTATATTGCTCAGAAACAGGTAGGACAGGCCTGGTCCCTTTTTTGTAATTTGATTAGAGTCAGATATTATCCGGCTATAAACACATATTTTCTGAATATAGGTAGTCGGATAGTATGTGACTATAGTCAGATAATATGTGACTGTAGTCAAATATTATGTGACTATAGTCAGATAATATGTGACTGTAGTCAAATATTATCTCAATTTAAATACATCTCAATTAAAAAAAAACTTGGCTGACCCTAGAACGCGTTGGTACTATTATAACACGGAGATACATTTTACGCTTAATAGTTGTATTGATAAAACCAGCAAAATCTAAAATAAAAGTAATTATGATTATAAGTTAGTTGTTAGTTTTTTTTTAGATTTCTTGTTTTGAATGACCCGTAGCTGAATAGGTATAGCGTTATATTCTACACTACCTACCACCTGCTTTGGACACCTTAAAGCCTTACATTAGGTAAACTATTCTTTGCTACTCTAAAGTTTGATCAATTTCACTTTCGAGAAAGATAAAATTTTTCTTTAACAATTTCATGAAATTTAAAGTTTCGCGAAAATTTCAAAAACGTTTAATTATACATAAAATATTTCATGAAACGTTTCAGAATTTCAGATTTTATATGAATGCTTAGTGGAAATTTTATATGCGACTAAGAGAAACACATTTCTGTTATCCGAAAAATGAAACATAATGCTTTTGCTTTGTTTTTTAGGTTAAAAAAATTGCCGCTTTTTAGTGTTTTTAAAATTAAAACAAAAAAAAACACATAGATAGTGAGAATAATAAAATTCCGTACAGTTCAGAAAATATAGATATGATTTTTTAAAACAAAAATCATTCATAAAAATCTCTTCCGCTTAGATTTTAAATGCACACTTAATAATTTTAAAATGTTTAACATTTACGCTTTAGACAACTTGGGGATATTTATATTTAGCTAATTACAAATCAAAATGTGTATGGTCGCAATTCGGTAAAAAGTTTAAGAACTTTATACTTACAGAACCAGATCCTTTCCATTGCCCATCATATACACCAAAGTTGATTTCCTCTAAACCTAATTCTTTCAAGAATGCGTAATTTTTGTCATTAATTAAAAATTCTGACCTTGTTGACATTGTTCTTGCTAAAACGATGCGTTTGAAACCAAATATTAATGTACTCTTACTTGAAACACCTAACAACATCCTTTTTATCACAGACATTTAATATTTTTAATGTTAATATAGTTCTTAAGCTACGAAACGAGTATGCTATATTTTCTCCATCTTCTGTTATCAGAACATGTTTTGTTACATTCTGTGGAATTATTTACACTATTTGTTAGTCTTGAAATGATCACCAAGAAAATATATTTGTAAACAAAAGATAAGATAGGGTTAATTATAGTCTATAGATTATTCATTATTTAATATTTGACAATTATAGCATTTTTAAATGTACGACTTGTTTTAAGTATTAGATTAAAAGCTGCTTAATGACATGATATGGAAATATTCAAGAGATAAAAAAAATGTAATGGGTATTCACTTACAGGTCGCGGGTGGCTTAACCCAACAAATGGTCTAAAATAGGTAAAAATATTCTCTCATTTAAAACTATGAAGCCAAAAATTCTGCTGTTCGGAGGGTCCAAACGAAAAACTTATTTCGGGAGGGTGGTCCCAAAAAACGGCCAAACTTCAGGAAAATTTGTAAAAGTATGTCTGTACCTGTATATTTCAAAGTTTCGAGGGGGGTGTCCAGACCCCCAGGAAACGCCCCCTAGCTACGTGCCTGCTGTTTTGTCGAATTCGTAATAGCTAAAGTAAAATTTTATATTTAATTTGCTTTTCCAAGTCCCGGATGCGTAAAGACATATCATACCATTGTACAACGCACTAATGCGTTCAATCGTGGTATATTTCGGGTACGTATTTTATGCGTATTTTCGTTCGACAACATATACCCCGCAACAACGCACTAGTGCATTCAAGAGTGGTATAATTCGGATACAACTTTACGTATTTTCGTTTGACATGCATCTTACGCCTTCTATGTATGCACAACATAAAATGTGGAATTAATGTGAATACGCGATCGTGCCCATTAAAATATGACAAAAACATTTTCCGTTTTCTCTTAGACTGTTAGGAATGATTTATTGTGGATTGTAAATTTGTACGAGACATGTATGTTGATCTAGGTTACTTTTAGTTGTTTTTACCTTTCCTGGCCTACAGTACCTTTTATAAGAGATTTTCCAGTTTTGAGATTTTGCTGTCCTAGATTTTTATCAGTACGACACGAAGGTACCTACTATTCGGTGCTGTTATATTAGTGATTTGTGCCGTGATATTTTGTGTTAGATCACAATCCATCACTACGTTTTCGGCAAGGCTCCTTTTTCTCTTGCGAGTTTTTGATTGCCGCATTTCATTATTAGACGGCATATTTGTCTTAATTTCGTCGTATTTCCTCAGCGAAATAGATGTAGGAATTTGTCTTATTTTCCGCGATAGGTTTGTTTTAACTTTGGCAAGAAAACTTTCTACTTGGGCTGGTCTAGTGATGTTCTGTAGCTTTTTCACCTATTGCAATGTTAGCAAAATCTATTTTGTCTTCAGTTGTAAATCAGGGTGCAGTTTAACATTTATGTTAAATTTTAGGACTTCTACATCACTTTTATAGCATTGCAGGTTCCGCAACAAGAACTCAAATTCCTTCATGTTTAATTATAAGTACATGTGATTAATCTCCACAGCAGCGATGGACGCAACGCCGACAGCCCAGAATACTATGCTACGAAAGCGTAGAAGGACCACATCATACTTTTTATTTGGAATTCACACTTTTTTACGAAATTTTGTAATTTTTGTAAAAAAGTGTAAATTTAAATTCGGGCGGAAAAAACCCAAAATTTAGGGTAAATTTCTGACGTCTATACGGAGGTGACTTTAGCCACCTGCCGTGACATCCAAGCCCAAGGTGATAAATCAACAGAGAAAGATGATTGTGTGGATAAATTCTTAAAAAGAGAAGGAAAAATAAATCGTGGGCATGTCCGCAAACAAAAGTGTGAAGTTTGGTAACCGCGTTACACGTGTTTCAGTCTTATTAGACTTCATCAGGAGAGCGGTTTAACCCAGTTAAATAACTTTTCCCACTGTGATAACTTTCAATTTTAGAAATACATACCTACCTTAAAAGATAATGACGGAGAGGAGAAAGACTATATTAGACGAGAACTCTAAAAACCTAGATTTGAGAACGGAAACAGAGTCATTTGTAGAAAGTCCTAGTCATAGCAGTAGTAATAGTAATAATACGTTAAATGACGATCCTGGAAGCAGTAATAACTCTGACATAAGTCAGACTTGTGATAATTCTTCTGTCGATTCATCATGTAGCTCTGAAGTTAAAACCCCACGAAAAACTGCTCGAGTCAGTGTCTCGTAGAAATATTAAAATACCCACAAATTTTAACAACTTTGAGGTAGAATTTATTTTTTATTTTACATAAAATATCCATTTATCATCTATCTAAAAGCACATCTAATTTGTATATTTCATTTTTTACTTTTGATGAAATGAGAAAACGTATTACTAATTACATCAATTAGTACAAATGTAATTGTGTATAAAAGTACTTAAATCTCAATTTTACACAATATTATTTTGAAAGTCCTCAATTATTTTATTAATCTTACAAAATGTTATGTTAAAGCATTTTCAACTATTTTAATTTTACAAAATATTATTGTGAATGTTTCAACTTTTATATTGTATAACTTCATAGTATATAATTTCGTTCAATTTTAAAATCTTTACATATAAGAATATATTAATGCATGTTCTATTGATTGGGCTATAGGTAACTAATTTCTTGTGTTTTAGATCTACGAGTATTACTTTCCCTTGAATATGATAATAATTTGGCCGTTGCTCCTTCCCCGATAACGTGAACGAATCGTCGAAAAGTCGATTAACGTTAAATCAGAAAAACGTGTGAATGACGGCTTTTTTGACAAACTTGTACTAATTTAAAGGGGGATTCACTTAACAGTATAGATTTTGTTAAAAAAATCCTTGTTTTATTATAGATTCGGAATTCGGTTGACGCGTTACCCGCTTTCTGTACAGCAAACCTAACCAATCCTAACCCAACCTAACTTTAAGACAATAAGTAAGGTCACCTCCGTAGAGAATTTACAAATGTGTGGCTGGCTCCTGTCAGTGAATCCACGTTTGTTTGTTTGTTTTCTAGGATTTTCAACAACTTTCCTATATATTTTAACTTGGTTAAACTGCTCTGCTGATGAAGTCTAATAAGACTGAAACGCGTAGCACTGTGACCAAACTTCACACCTTTTTTTTTTGTACATATGCCCATGCTTTATTTTTCCTTCTCTTTTTAAGAATCCATCCGCACAATCATCTTTCTATTTTAATTTATCACCTCGGGCTTGGATGTCGCGACAGGTGGCCAAGGTCACCTCCGTAGAGACGTCAGAAATGTACCCTAAATTTTGGGTTTTTTCTGGCCGAATTTACAAATAACGTCACAATGAATCAAGAGTATGTCGGTAAATTTCGTAAAAAAAAAGATTAGAAATTCACACATTTTTCACGAAATAAGCTTTTAATTTACACTGTTTTACGAAATTTCGTAAAAAAGTGTGAATTCCAAAAGAAAAGTATGATGTGGCCCTTCTACGCTTTCGTACTATGCTATATGCATTTGGGTTGTAACGAGGTATGACTTGTCTCCATAAACGATGTGTTCCATCACAAAACAAAGCATACCACGGCACAACGCGTCGGTTTTCATTTAGCGCATTGTACAATGGTATGTCCTATCTTTACGCGTTCCGGATGCTAAAAACAATGTGCCCATCAGACTTTTTTGATCAAAATTTATTTTTGCTAATAAAACAACAGAGGAGCTTCACAAATAACTACTTTTAAAGAAAATTAAATGAAACTTGACTTTTAAAGAAAAATCATATATCAAAATAAGATAATTGGTATAGTTTCTTTATTATTACATTATCCTTCAACTGTTTATTACTTTGGAACAAAAATTTCGATATTTGTCTGCTTGATAACAAATTTATATTTAATCTAAATTCCACCACCTGAAAATAATTCATAAAATATGGCGCTGAAACAAAAATTTCTTTGAAGTCTATTATCCTTTTATTTTTCAACCTATCAGGCAATTTAATAATTTTTTAGAGTTTCTTTCCTACAGTAGGAAGAATTGACGACCAAAAAAGAAAATATTATCTTAGGTTACTGCATTAGAGGTATTTTGTGAGCTATAGCTTAAAATCTAAGATCTATGAAAGAAAGATTAAAAGTTTTTTCCATATCATTCTAATTAAGTCGATATTTCCCTCTTGCTCGCAAAATTCTTCCTATACACCATCAGAGACCGAATATTGTAAACCCGGTTCGGAATGTCCGATATAAGTTCAAGTAGATCTTATTGAGATTGACTCTGTATTAGAGTGTTTTGACTTAACATTTGCAAATTTCTATGATAGCTGCTTGTTAAACGATATGGTTTAAATTTGTTTACACTTTTACTTTAAGACATTAATAAACTACTAGACAGATATTGGACAAATTGTCCGAGAATGAGCACGACGACACCACACAACGAGTTCCACTCGATCACTTTATTTTTTACGTTACAGGTCAAAAAATCTTAATAGTTAATAATCGCAATTCTTTTTGACTTCGAAAAATGCAAATAGCTAATAGGACGAAATAATAGGGTTTTTTGATCTATACGTCACTTTAGGAAAGTCTTGTTAAGAATAAAATAAAGCTATAAAGATTTTTTCTAATTCATCCACATAGGTAAAAATTAAGTAATTCTAAACCTTACGTATCCCCAAATAATTCTGGTCTAAATTTAGCAATTTTGACTTAATTTTTTCAATTTACCTTTAAGCTTTTTGGACTTTGAAGGAATAATTTGAGGTAAAAGTTACTTCTGATCCGAGATATTAACCTAATTCGGACTTGACTTTAAAATCGTTTTTTAAGGAAATATTTAGTAATTTTGACCTGTACCTTTGACTAAAAATTTGATGAGTTTCAAGAAATTTAAATAGGTATAATTTACCACTTTTTGCCCTAATTTCTATAATTATAGGTAATTATTTCTATGAGGTAGATATATTGAAAAAAAAAAGATAAATTTCAGCTTAACTTGGCAAATCCGACCTCTTTAATAGTATTGTAGAATTTAATTGTTTCTTGACAAGTCGACAGTTATGTATCGTAGGCATAGACTGGCGTTAAGATACGTTCGATTTGAGCCTGTTGGTCACCTGAAAATAAATACTTACTGTCAGGCTGACTTTAATTAATTAAATTAATTAAATTAATTAAATTAATTAAATTAATTAAATTAATTAAATTAATTAAATTAATTAAATTAATTAAATTAATTAAATTAATTAAATTAATTGTATTAATTAAATTAATTACATGAATTAAAATAATTAAGTTAATTAAACTAATTAAATTAATTAATTAACTAAAATCTGGGTTCTGCATTTTTGGCGAAACGTCATCAGACAAAGTGGATCACGATAAGTCGAGGCTTTATTGTACTTAAATAATTTAATATTTAATATAAAAATCATGCTAGTGCACTGTAAGTAATGTAAACTATACTTCTTTACGTTTGACCTATCTGGGGAGGGGTTAATTACAATGTCATTGTTCTTCTAAGTCAGATACAAACTGCTTGCTGAAAATAATACAGAAATAGTAAGCGTAAATTTTACAAAAAAGCAAATTATAAACATTAAAAGTCGTGAAGCCAATTTGTTAAAAACATTTTAAATGGATTTCTTAGTAACATTACGCGGTCCGGCTATTAATAACGGTGCGCGAAGAACCTCCTTCACTCTGACATTCACAACCGGCACGACAGGGCTCACCTGTCAGAAAGGTTTCTTAGAGTCTAAAACTGCAGGTAGCCGAGGTCACCACTTGTAGTTTCGGCCTGAGGCCCAATGACTGAGTTCTCGTGTGTGTTGTACACAGGAAGATACTTAACAACACAATAAAACGTGACTGAGTGATTATTTTCCCCCAAACCGCCTAGTAAACATATGTTTGTTTAAAAAATCCCCCTTTGTAGATTAGTTTCATATCCTATTGCCTTCCAATGCTAATTAAATCAGTTTGAAATGCATGATGTCAGTCAATTGAAAAGCAAGGCGGCAATGTCATATTGATTCCGTAGATCGGTTAGCGTTGTTCTCAAGTTTCTTTGCGTTTTTTATACTGTTTGTAGTTTTTCTGAACAATTAAATTCGTAAACGGCACTGTTTATAGTTTTTGTTATTAAGAATTCCTTTGTAGTTTACAAAAACAAATGATTTAAATTATTAAAAACCCATTACACACTTTCTATATACCTATCAATTTTCTTGTGCCTAAATTAATTAAAAATATTTTATAAATATTCTAAAGAATATAGTTTTTTCCTATTCTTGTATCATTGTTTCAAATGTAAGGTTTCTAAAAGTTGCATTCGTTTTGCATTATATTTTTAAATAGTAAATATCATCTTTGTTCATTTATTAAAACGAAACTCTCTCGCTTTTAGTTCTGATTTTAAAAATTTAAGAGAGAACACTCTATCATCAGGAGAATTATTTATGTGACCTTCTTGAAGCAAAAAACCAAATATGTCACAACCAAGAAGCATATCAACAGAGGAAGAGACATTGAACTTTTCCATCAGCTAAGTTTAAACATGAAAATTTACTAAAATAATTTTTTGAAATATCATTAGAGGGCATATTATCACAAATTTGAGGAACGACAGCAAAATCTAAAGTGATTAATGGAACTAATTTATGCCTAGGTTTAAAACTACAAGATACTTCTTGAACAACCTTGGAAGTCATTTTTCCCAATCCTCTTATAGACAGTGAAAGGGTACGACGAGAAAGGCCTAGTTTAATACAACACTTACTAGTGATAAAATTAGCTTGACTAGCATGATAATTACCATGAGAATCAAGCACATGAATTTGAGCAGTAGCTAGTAAAATCAAATTCTCACTACTAGGGACTGGGTTAGTTATCGTAGTCATTGATGCAGAAGATTGTACTTCAACATTTTGTAATTGGGAACCACGATCCCTTTTATTATTGACTTCCGGGGTATTATTTTTATTACTATTAAAATGTAATAAGGAATGATGTAGTTTAGAACACTTATTGCAGCGCAGTTTATAATGACATTTTGAAGAGGTATATTTTGAGCCCAAACAATTAGTACACCACCTCTTTTCTTTTACCAACATATACCTATCATGAACAGATTTATTTAGAAAATCTGGGCAACTATAAATTAAGTGATTCGAATTTTGATACATAATACAACTCAATTTTCCCGTATTAAAATAAAGAAGTCTTATTTTTGCCCTTTTGCCTTAAAAAATAAAAATCTTGAACACATGCAGTGTAAGAAACAGTATCAAGGGCGACGCATTGCTTTTTTAAAAATTCCAATAAAATGGTAAAGTGATTTTCTTTATTACCAGCATCTTCTAAAGATTTGCCACAATCAAGCTCAAACCTTGTAGCGGTCTCAGAATCCAATCTGTCAAAAAGCATGTAAAATAAAATAAAATCCCACTGTTTTATGGGGTAACCCAAATTTTCCAACGCACATAAATGTACCGTGAAAGTGTCCAGCAAATTGCGTAATTCGTCAAAATTATATTTATTAGACAATTCTTTAGTTTTTTCTATCTCCCGCCAATGAGTGACAGAAATTAAACGAGGATTTTCATATCTATTTATTAAAGCATCATAAGCTATAATATAATTTGCATCTGTTAAGGGATTACATTGTACGATATGAAGAGGCGGACCTTCAAGAGAATTAAGCAGATACGTACATTTTTCAAAGTGTGGCAATGAAGAATTTCCATGAATTAAAGAATTATAAAGATCAATAAAAGTTTTCCAAGATTTAAGGTTACCGTTAAATTTTGGAATTTCTACTTTAGGCAATTTAACATTTGTAGAAGACAAAACCGAAGCTGAAGCGGTAATATTCGGTTTTGAATCGAATAAATCTAAATAAACAGCTTGAATCTTAAAGTAATTTTTATCAAACGTTTGCCGAATTATCTTTTGATCATTCGTATCCACGTCTTCGAGCGAAGATACAATATTAAGACTATTTGTATGAAGGTATTCGAATTTTTTGCTAATGCTATTTATAGATTTATATCGTACTTTAAATTCATTATGCAATGTATTGTATTGGCTATCCCTGCAATTTCTTTAATGCGATCAACGCATGTGTCTCTTTGAGCAAAAAATCCCTTAAGTTTTTTATCCATATTACGGTTAAAAAAATTATATTATGAATAAAATTGTAATTAACTTAATTAAAAATCTGGAATATCGCCAAAATATTTAGAAAAATAAGAACAAAGTTACTGTAAAAAATATGAGTCCCTCGATGAGTCCTAAAAAATATTAATTAGGAACAATCAACAGGAGATTAAATTTGTGATAAACTGATAAGATATCAGTGGAATTTTTTTTTAAGTAAATATAATTATCTCAAAAGAAATTTAATTTTATTTTACCTAAAAATATTATAATTATTATTAATATTATTGCTGTAAGTTGTTTTGTATATGCTATTTAGTAAAATTGAATAACTATATGAGCGAGTATTATCAAATTTTATATTTACCAAAAAATAGAACTGAATGAGTCAGGTAAATAAATAAAATATAACTAAATAAAGTGCCTGTGTTTAAGTACAATATTTTTAAGTATTTATTATTAAATAATGAGTGCCAAATATTACAGGCAAAAAATATTATTTTGTCTTGAGTGTAAGAAAAATAATGATTATAAACCCAAAACAGCAATAGTAAAGGGCAGAGTGTACTATCTTAGTAAATTATACTAATTATTACCAAGTGAGATTATTCATATATTATTTCATATGTGGGTATAATTTAATATTATATAGAGATATAGGGATGCGTCAATATAATTTAGACGAAGATACGTTATAACATGTGCGAGTTGATATTGTTAAAAAACAAAATTACTTTTTTAACAATTAAGCCTTTTATTTATTCAGTTATAAATAAAGACGTGGTATTATATAGGGATATAGAGAGGCGTCAATATAATTTAGACGGAGATACGTTATAACATGTGCGAGTTAATATTTTTAAAAAACAAAATTACTTTTTTAACAATTAAGCCTTTTATTTATTCAATTATAAATAAAGACGTTTTAGACGGAGATACGTTATAACCTGTGCGAGTTAATATTATTAAAAAACAAAATAACTTTTTTAACAATTAAGCCTTTTATTTATTCAATTATACAAATATTCTTAATATTGTAAGGACCAAAAAATATACGTGGAAGAGCTAAATTATCAAATATATAATTTTTAATGGACTGTAATCAAGTTAGGATACAATTTGCAGATAATTAATTGATTCGACGAAGGTGACAAAATCAAAGAAATATGGCTTACCTGGTCGTCAAACTGGGGTTTGAGATGGGAGTTCACACCATTACATAGCAATTCGTCATCTTGGTTGCAACACTAGTTCATTATGTTTTCTTATACAAATTTACTTTTGCCGGCCGGCACACGGGAAAAGCAGAAAAATATTTTTACTTTTAGTTTTGAGGTAGCATGCTTGAGAGCGAAGAGAATTGGACGACCGTACCCTCGCACTTGTGCTTGTCGACTCTCCGCGCATCTTCTCGTTTTTAGCCATAATATACGAAATTGTCACCAATAGAAACACGAGACATTGCGCGCGGTTATTATTTTAAAATAAAATCAATTTGCATTATTTATGTTTAGCATAAAATTAAATAATAACCACACATAATAATTATTTAAGAAAAAGAAAAAATAACTCTTCAATACATATAAGAACGAAACAACAGTATTTGAAAAATTTGAAGAGTCAAAAGAAACCTGAAAAAGCAGAAACTACGTAGAATATGAGAAATTGTTCGCATCGTTAGGAAAAAAAGTGCTCTTAACCACAGATCTAGCTGCACAAGCTAAAGAAACCATGATGTACCTCTGGAGACACAAAAAGATGGAAGAATGTAGAAATTTAATAAATAATATAATAAAATTATGATATTGATATGCAATGCTCTTTAATTGTAGATTTACGAGCTCTTTAATAGAGATCACTCCCGAAAGGAAACAAAGCGAAGCATTAGAAATACTACAACATCCTAGTGCGTTTACACAGAATTGGAGAAGAGCAGTACAAGAAAGATATAGAACTAATAGAACAACTTTTATCTGAAGTTGATAAATAGTTGTAGAATAAAGAGGGCAGGGAGCCGGCAATATCCTTAGTAAAGTTACAACGTACAGGAGCCAATCTTCTAGTCCTAGTAAATAAGCAGAAACAATTAGTTAGTTGCCGCGTATAGGAAAATTAGTCTTTGACACAAATATAAAAAGAACAATATATTAAAGAAAAAGTACAATACAAATTTTAGTTGTATTTATAGGATTAAAAAAACTTTAGCTAACATCGTTATTAAAAATATCTTTTATTATATTATTACAATAATGTCTGCTGCATTGTTAGGTAAAATCGTTTATATCACTCAGAGGTAATTTTTTTGCCGGATACATAATCACAGATATTCTCCTTCCTTTAGAGCTGATGCTACAAATAATTACACAAAGCATAAAAATGTTAAAATATGAAGTATGAATAAAAATATGAAAAACGGACACCAACAAAACAAAAGATAAAAAAAATAGAATTTTTCATGACATGCGTACTTTCTCTTATGATAATAATAATTTAAGTTTCTTACTGCATCTTTCTATCATCATTACTCAAAAGCAGTAGAGAAATCAAGGTTTTTGGGATTAGACTATGTCAAACTGTAGGAGAATAATCTAGTTTGTCACGGTCTAACTCCAAGAACATGATTTCCCAATCGATAAAATCTGTGAAAGCTTGCTTAATACAAAAAATCAGTAGTTGGCAATTTTAAATTTACTAGTTAACACTGTTGACATGTAAAGTCTAGTGCCCAATACTCACAAATGGATTACTCTGTAAGCAAAATAGATACTGGCATAGATGCCCTTAACCTACAAATAAGAAAATTTAAAGTAAATAAAGTTTCTTTACCCGGAACTTTCATCGTTGTGACTCTCTCTTTTATTAGGAATAGTGAAGTGTGACCCAATTTAATGCAATACATAGTCATTTAGTAACACTTATATACTATACTATTTTGTTCACTTATATACTATACTATTTTGTTCCATCCTATTGGGCATGATTTCAAATAAATTCAATAAGTAGTACATTCATTGACACACACCTCCATTTTGTTTCGTCATGTTGCATTCGTACCAGTGCATTCCTATAGGCTTACACAACATTTGAAATTAATCTAATTTCAGGCCGATTTTTTAAATATTTTAAAAGGCCGTCGCGCGTCGTTTTGTTTTGCTATCTTATATCCATAGCAAATGCAAAAATGTTACAAGTTCATTCTATTGTAACACTTATTTTTGTGCAAAATTTAAAGTAAATTTGATTTGATTTGATAATTATTTATTTCAAATTACATTAGTCAATACAACTGTACAAACAAACATAAAATGAAATGACGTCACAATATCAATATTACTTATCCTACAGACTCAAATATTCCTTAATATTATATGGCTCTAGGTCCAGGAGAAACTGTTTTAATTTGCGCTTAAATATTCTTTCATTTGTTACTCTTTTTAACTCATCATTTAATTTGTTATATAATTTTATACACATGTAATAAGGTCCTTTTTCAAAGAGAGTTAACCAATGAACAGGATAATTAACATTAATTGTACGAGTGTTATAATTATGTTGTATGATGGTACCAAGCTTTTGTCTGTTTCTGTAAAAGAACATTATCGCATCGAATATATACAGAGCATATACAGTCAATATTCTTTTAGATTTAAAAACACCTCTATATGAATCTAAGTAAGACATTCCAAACATAATTTTAAGTATGCTTTTTTGAATGACAAAAACGCTCTGTGTTTTCGAGCTTGACGCCCAGAATGTAATACCAAATCTTAAAGTAGACTCAAAGTTCGCAAAATAAAGTGTTCGCCGGGCCGAGCTATTTAAATATTTAGTGATGATGCGAAAACAATAACACACCTTATTTAATTTTTCAGCAAGCTTATCTATATGATTTGACCAATCTAAAGACTCATCAATATGAATTCCCAAAAACTTTGTTCCTTTTTGTATCACTACCGGTTTATTATTGATAATGACGTCCTTAGGTATTACTTTTTTACTATGTTTGGTTTTAAATATAATAATGTTTGTTTTGTTTTCATTTAACAGTAGTCTATTTTTATCAAACCAGATGCTACTTTGTTGAAAAAGTTGGTTACCCTGATCAACAACATCAGACAATTGATATCCTCCGACCAATAAATGTGTGTCGTCAGCATAAGATCTTAATCCAAATTGAGTGTTTTCAATCTCAAAGTGTAGGTCATTTACAAAAATTATAAACAAAATTGGCCCCAAAATACTGCCTTGTGGAACGCCCCACTATATTATGCGGAACTTAAGATCTACAGGAAGTGTTACCCTCCTTAATAACTACCCTGTGAGTTCTATTACTGAGATATGACGTGAACCATTTTAGAGCATTTTCCCTGATACCATATAATTGCATTTTTTGGTTAAAAGTTCACAATCCAAACAGTCATATGCTTTTGAAAGATCTAAAAATATTCCCATTGCAATTTTTCCCTCCTCCAAACAGTCCAACACTGCTTGCACAAATTGAAAAATCGCAGTTTGAGTTGATCTTCCTGGCAAAAAACCGTGTTGATTATCAGAGAAAATTTTATTATCTCTAAGGAAAGCCATTAATTGATCACAAGCAACTAACTCAAAAAGCTTGGAAAATCCAAGTAGCTAATCGGTCTATAATTATCCATTAAATTTTTTTCTCCTTTATTTTTGTAAAGTGGTTTAATAAAGGCTAGTTTTAATTGATCCGGAAAAATGCCCTGTTCAAACGAGTTGTTCACTATAAAGCAGAGGACATTTGCAATCATTGGAATGCCAAGCTTAACTATGCTTGTTGGAATATCATCATCCCCACTGCTATGTTTGTTTTTAATGTTTTTGGATATACTAATTAGTTCGGCTGATGTCATTAGGGTAAGTATAAAATTGTTTTCATTTATGTTTATCTGTGAGCTCCATTATATGTCTTTAATATTTTTTATTAGATCTGGTACTATTTTGAGCAAAAAGGAATTGTAATTTTTTGCCATTTCCTCGGCACTGCCAATGATTGTTGACCTTTGATCCCCAGCTCCACAAGTAAGTTCCCTAAAAACCGACCACATACCCTTATTTTTATTGTCTGATTTTTTAATTCTATTTACATAACTTTCTGCCCTACATTTTACAAGCGTTTTATCATATTGTCTTTTTACATCTTTATACATTTCACTATAAACATTACTGTGTTGTTTTAGAGCTAATAAAATATCTTATCTACTTTTTATATTTTTAACTTGTTCGTTTTTCTTATATACATGTTTATTATTAGTCTTTTTGTGAGATACTAGAACCTTAGGGAAACGATGATTGAAAATTGGTATGAGTATATTTAAAAAAGCACCCCATTGACCATTTATAACAGACTCGTCACTATTATAAACATTTAGCCATTGTTCTTCTTTTAAGCACTGAAGAAAATGTTGCTTATTAGCTTCAGAGAAAAATCTTTTATGATAATGAAACATATTATTTAGTTCTAAAAATTACTTTTTGGGCAGTATGGTCTGATATAACGGTATTGATGATGCTGCTTTCATATGTTTGAATGTTAGAGAAAATATTATCAGTACAACTTTTGGATACTGAAGTTATTCCAGTATTGGTCATTATTGTTGGGGACGTATTAAAGGAGCTCATTATTGACAAAAATATCGTTTTATTATTATTATTTTCAATAAGTTCAATATTAAAATAGCCAGCTAGAAACAACTTACTTTGTTCATTCACTGTTTGTGACAATAATTCTTCAAGTTTTTGAAAAAAGAGGTTCACATCTCCATTAGGTGGTCTGTAGATCACTCCTATAATATATTGTTGTTTCCCAATGGTACACTCCACACAAGCACATTCAAAATGTCCGTTTATTGCTAACTGATTTACTTTTTTTCGCGCACTAAATTTAATGTTATTTATTTGCCCCTCTATAACCTCCATCTCTACAAAAAATGAGGCTAGTTTATAATTGTCTATATTGTACATTTCTAGCTGCTTAGGTTTCTTCCAGTGTTCTGTAATACATAGCACATTTGCTGCTTTCATGTTTGTCGCCACATTTAGAACAGCGAGGTTCTCCCTTACAGAACTTAGTTACATGTCCAAAATAACAACACTTAAAACACATAGCCAGATTTGTATGTTCTTAAATTGGATAATTAGTTTTTTTTAGTAATAATTTTTGTAACGTTTCACTAAATCGCCAACTTGTTCCGGCATATTGGATCTTTACCAAAATATTACCAGATAATCCCCATGTGACCCTTAATTTTTAACTAAAATTTGAAGTCACTCTGATGAATAGTTTTTAAGATACGCCGCGAACTGAGCAACAGACAGACCGACGGAATTGATAAAAATATTGTTTGGCATCTAAGTACGATAAAACCTGAAAATATGTAAATCCTGACAGAGTGATTTTTTCACACTACAAAATATGTTTTTGACCGGTCTTAAATTAGTACCACTGTTTTAGTTTTGGAATCAGTTCATTAAGTAGTTTCTCAGGCAAAATTTTTAAATATTTTATTAAGCTGCCATTTTGTCCCGCCATCTTGGATTCGAACAAAAATTTACCAGTTGATTTCTATATAATACTTGATTTTTGTGGGAAATTTGAGTTAAATTGGATAAGTAGTTTGTTTTGCCATATTGGCAAATATTTTAAAAAATAAATAAATAATTCGTTTGACCGTCCCTCCCAATAGTTACCAATAGTAACAAAACGCGAACCTTGGGAAAAGTTAAATACGCTACACTATTAGCCGCGCGCGGCGGTTCGAATGGTCTCGTTGCATTCCTTAGGCATAATAAAATATGCTATACTAAGCTAGGTTCGGCAGTCCGAATTGCCCTGATTACCTTAAAGCTTGACGAAAGTACCCAAAGATTTCACAGCTACCGAGCGGCAGCCGAACGTAACAGCAAATGGAATATGAAATCGCGATTTGGGTCATCAGCCGATCTCTTCTAGTAATTCGATCGATCGGTCGCGGCATTACATCGGCATGCGGAAGTTCAATTGTTCAGAGGTCGCGCGGTCGATATTCTAACTCGATATTGTTTCGGGCGTTTTTAATCGTTGAAAATTGATTTACATACTGTTTTTTGTAATATATATTTTCTTATTTTTATGATCCATGTGTGAGTTGGAAATATGCAGGAAATAAAATGTTGGTAGTGACTAGTGCAAAAAAATAAACAACTAAAAAGTGCTTACGAACTTAATTTTGCAAAAATAACCAATTTCAAGGTGGTCTATGTTTAAGTTGTGAATGTAGATGAAATAAAGTAGTGCAAAAAATTAAACAACTAAAGAATGCTAACGAACTTAATTTTGAGAAAATAACCGAATTCAAGGTTAGGGGTCCCAATTCGCCAGAATTTAGTAAACGACAAACTAGTAAAGACAAAAATAAAGAGGTTCATCGAAGCTCATGCAAAAGTATGTACGATTTAGCTAACTGGATATGTGGTTGTGAAGCATCTAACTCATTTTACTGTTATATTTGTTTGTTGTTTTCTAAGGACTCGTCCGTCTCATTATGGTGCAAAACCGGTGTTAAAGACTTAAAACACTTAAAAGAAAAAATAAAAAAACATGCGTTTTCTGCAGATCACAGGAAATGTTCGGGGAACTATGCTACGGTCGGAAGTGTTGATATTCGCACTCAGCTAAACACAGTTTATAGAAAATTACTTAGAGATTTTAATGAAAATGTATCCAAAAATCGTTATATTTTAAACAAAATTATAGATTGTATAAAATTTTGGGGGGCATTCGAGCTGGCACTACGAGGTCATGATGAGACGGCTTTGTCTGAAAATCCAGGGGTTTTTCGAGGGCTTATAAACTTTGTTGAGGAGTTGGGCTAAGCAATTTTAAGTATCGAGAAATCGTTTATAAAAATGTGCGTGCAATTTTAACGAATGTGTCATTCACCATTTTTCCAATTCTAAAGAACGAAGAGTAGACCTGAACTTCAAGAGAATTTAAAGCTCAATTTAAAAATAAGACATTTATTTTTATTTTAAGTATGTCTTTTTTTAAATTTGTTATTGACCTCCCAATATAATTAACCAAGAGCCGGCACTGTTAAAGACTAGGCAGTGGCGGCTATTCGGAGGAAGTAGGGGAAGTGCCTATTTCCCAAAAAAAACCTGGCAAATTAACACACTTTAAAAATCAATACAATATATTAATTTTCAATATTAAATCTTTTCATTATTAAATCTAATTCATTTCATTAAAAAATATCAATAATTGCAATGTTAAATTTAATGCATTCGTAGTATTGCCGCTGGCCGCTTGTCAGAAACCTAGAGGCAACGCACAAAACAAAATGATATACTTATTATATACGCGTATTAAGCAAACCCGTATGTGCGCCCACTGCACCGGCAGTAAACTCGTTTGTGTAGAATCAACCACGTGCGAGCCTTGTAAAAATCTTTCAGCGAGAAACGAAAACAATGCCTGAAAATAATGCATTGCTATAGCAACGGGAGTATCACATGTACGAAGACCACGCCTCTAGGGAAGAGCTGCAGTTTAACGCTTCCGTTCGTATTGTACGTAAAGTAGATCGCGGCAATCGCGCTTTATTCAGTATTTTATCGGCCGTCTTTACGTGAAAATTACGATTAAGAACTTGGCTACGAAACACTATAGCAGAATAGCGACCTGTTGGATTGGGTCTCTTGCATATCCATAGATAGAGTATTGATGTAAATATAAACAATGAAATTAATAAATTTGCTGCAGGAAAAAAATTGGACGTTATTCTATAACTATTTATTAGAGGAGGTTTTTTTCACTTATGCCACAACAAGTATGATAAAAAATATAGGTATTTATGTTGTTCTCATGCCATTTATAATAAAATGTATTAACCACCTTTTTTTTTTTTAATTAAACCCCCCCCCCCAGAAAGATTTCCTAAAAACGGCCTTGAGATGATGGAATCGGCTGGCCGAGCCACCGTCTATAATAAATATATTAGAATATCTGTGGACGGTGACCCACGGTCTGCTGTTAATGGCGTTATTTGCATGTTAATCAAGCAATTATAATAGGGATACCTACCTATTTTGCTATGTGCACAGTAAATAATAAACTACATTCTCGTTTTGAGCGTTTTTAGGATGTTTCCAAAAGTATTTTTGAAAAATATTTTATTTTTTAAAAGAGAATTTTCCCTGTAAATTCTTTTGTGATATGGCCTGGGCGACCCTGTCGCCCCTGACGAGCCTTCACTGCATGGAACTGTAAAAATCGTATTTAAAAATCTTAAGACGTTTCGGGAAAAAAACATTTTTTGACGTGTTTCTTTTTTATTAATAAATTACGGCAATAAAAGTTACATGGAACTGTGAAAACCGTATTAAAAAATTGTATTTTTTCGAAAGTTACGTTTATTTGACAATGCCAAAATATATTTTGAAATAAATTACGCCACTAGAAGTTACATAAATTACACCCCTTATGTTAAATGAAACTGAAAATTTAAAAATTTTAAGCATTTAATAAAATATGGGAAAAATATTTTTTTTTGGCAAATATCAAAACGTTTTTTGTTTTAAACAAAATGCTTAAAAACTGTATCCATAACTATATATATATATATATATATATATATATATATATATATATATATATATATATATATATATATATAGATTGTGTAAAATTTTGGGGGGCACGAGCTGGCAATACGTGGCCATGATGAAACGGCTTTGTCTGAAAATCCAGGGGTTTTTCGAAGGCTTATAAACTTTGTTGAGGAGTTGGGCCGAGATAGACTATCCGCTTTAGCAATGTTAAGTATCGAGAAATCGTTTATAAAAGGAATGTGCGGAATGTATAATTATAATAGAATTTAATGTTGGTAAGTGCCGCGCAAAATCACTAAATGGGGAAAAAAATTGCACGCAAGTGTTTTTTTCGAGAAACATTTAGCTCCAAACTTTAGACGCAATTTGGTACTTTTTTGCCTTCTTAAAATTTTTATCCTATGGTATTTTTCAATAAAACTAAATTTGGTGAACGACAGAAAAAAATGCATAAAAAAATTGATTTTTTTAAACACGCCATTATCGTAATTTCCACTTTTCAAACATAATAACATTTAGGATTTTTTCTTTTACTTATGATCTTTCAGAATATATTTTGATTCTATCGAAAATTCAAATCGTTTAGGCGCCGAAAGGCATTAAAGTGACCTTTGGTTTTGATTAAAAAAAATTATTAATTCTTGATCCTGCCTATTTTCAATAGGGCTTGGAATACCTTAAAAAATAAAGTTCTCGAACCGAATCGGAAAAAATCCATGTTTTTTAAATTAATGTAATATACGTAAAACCAAAAAGATAGGAACATATGTTTGACACCATTGAAGATCCCCAGGCGTGCTCTAAAATCGTACCAAAGTTCAAAAGTTTACCTGAAACCGTTTCCGTTATATAGCGACAGAAAGGTAAACATGTATAAAAAATGCCACAACGAATACGGAATTTTGAAATCGAACGGATCCGATAATTAACACTTGCAACCACAAGTGTTTATTAACAAATGCAGTCGCTGGCCCACATTTTTCAATAATCATTTACTTCTACAAACTTAGCAATACCTAGTTTTCATGCAACATTAAAACTTTTATGCGTTATCATCACAAAAATACAAAATATATTGTCAATAATTAAACATTTCTTGGATAGAGATAATAAAAAGTTATAAGGTTATTTTATCAATACAGAAATTTTTAAACGAGTTTTGTTTGCTAAGCGACGCTTCTGTACAATGTGGGAATTTAAAGTTGATATCACAATTTATTTATTAATTACTTAATATGTGTGACATTGAACATTTTATTATTATCAATAAATATGCAGAAAAAACTTCCCACGTAAATTGTTCCACCATCTTAATTCTTGCACAAAATTTGAAATCAATCTAATAAGTAGTTTTTTCAGGCTCATTTTTTAAATAATTTATTACGCCGCCATTCGGTTTCTCCATTTTAGCAGTTGATTTCTACATAATACTTAATTTTTTGCAAAATTTGAAGTAAATTGGATAATTAGTTTATTAGTAACATTTTTTTTAACATTTTACTAGGCCTCCAATTTGTTCCGCCATATTGCATTTTTACCAAAATGTTACCAGGTCATACCAATATAACCCTTTTGATTGATTTTGACCAAAATTTGAAGTCAATTGGGTAAGTAGTTTTTAGCCGTGAACAGACAGACCGACGGAATTGAGAGAAAAGAAAAAGAAATTCGTCATTTCGGGACCATAAACGTCAGGATCTGCTAAAATCTCGGAGGATGATTTTTTCACGATACGATCACAATACTTCCGTTTTATGACGAAAGTAGTTAAAAAAATTTACCGAAAGTCATAATCCATAAGAAGTGTGAGAGGGAGGTCCTTTGACGTGCTTCGCGGTTTTTCAAATAATGGGATTCATTTTTAGTTCCCTCGAAAAACATGTTCCACTATTTCCGTTAATCTATCTGCGCGCCATAGCTCAATAACTAATTATTCGATTAATTTCAAATTTTGGTAAAAAACCAAAGGTCATAAGAGAATAAAATGGTAGCATTTTGTTAAAAATCCGATCTGACGGAACAAAATCCATGTGTCACAAAATTATTAAAAAACGCTGACTAATATAAGCTGTTTATATGTTTTTCTTCGAGAACCTTCGTTGCGCAGTACAATTTTTTTTAGTTTATTTTTAACAAATTTTATAATTAATAAAAATGTTGATTACTTATTTTCTTAAAGTTAGGTTGGATTAGGTTTGCATTAAAGAAAGCGCCCGGTAGCGCATCAACCGAATTCCGAGTCTATATTAAAATAAGGATTTTTTTAACAAAATCTATGCTGTTATGTGAATCGTCCCGTTAGATTAGTTTGTCAAAAAAGCATTCATTCACACGTTTTTCTTATTTTCCGTGAACCGGTTTGTTCACGTTAGCGTGGAAGGAGCAGCGGCCTAAATAAAAACGAACCTAATTGTATTTCACCGTGATCGGAACGTATAATTCTATAAAATACAACGAGCCAACATAATGTCAAAAAACGAACAATTGCCAGATTGGGTATATAAAAAAGGATTGTTTAGGAATAATACTCAAAACAAGAATTCCAAAGAATTTTAATTACCTATCCCCAAAAACAAAAATACCCTCAAAATTTAGACAAACTACTTAACTGCAAAAGTAGTATACGATGACCATTTTGTGAAATAATTAGAAAAAAATGTAAATGACCCTCATATAAAATTTAAACGCTGTCAAAAGTCATTGACGTTACTGATAAAAATGACATTATTGAAATAACAAAAAATTACCATGAAGGTAAAACGAAAAACAGAGGAATCGACGAGACCGAGCTTTTTTACCTGGAACTTCCCTTGTTATGAATCTTTCCTTTTATTAATAGTGAAGTGCGACCCGATTAAGTTCAGTTGGTGCATAATCATTTAGTAACACATATATGCTGCCTTTTCAAAAATCTTTATTTGTCCCCATTTTGTTTTATCATATTCGATTCCTACCAATATTTGTTACTAGTTTCTAATTATGCCACACTTGATTTTTGGGCATAATTTAAAATAAATTCCATAAGTAGTTTTCTTATTGACACACACCACCATTTTGTTCCGCCATCTTGAATTCGTACTACAACCTTAACAGTTTATCTCTATATCACACTTAATGCTTGCCCAAAATTTGAAATTAATCTAATAAGTAGTTTTTTTAGGCTGACTTTTTCAATGTTATATTAGGCTGCCATTTTGGTTTGCTTTTTTATATTCATAGATAGAGAGATAGATATTTATTTGACATTATTACACAAAAAAGGTCTAATGCAAGTCAAACAGTTCATAAAAAGAAAACTAAACCTAAGCTAAAACTAAAGAAACATAAATTTAAAAAGTCGTCACGCGTTGATACAAACGTTCTAAATTTAAAAAAATTACAAAACAAGATCTACTTAAAAGCAACATTAAAATACATCAAAATGGTCAAATTATTGGCGCCTCCAAATATTCAACTACCGAATAAAAACAATGTGCAAGTAAGAATTGCTTAATTCTTACTTTGAAACGAGGATTCAAAGATTTTTGGTGGTGTTGCTAAGTTTATTAAAGAGTCTGAGGTTTAAAGTGTTGCGATCCGAGTTTGCAAGGTGACTCCGATCTAAAAGTAATATATTTGCGGATCGGGTTATACCAAGACGTTACCAGTTCATTCTTATTATATATAATACTTCATTTTTGTGCAATATTTGAAGTAAATTGGATAATTAATTTTTTAGTAATAATTTTTTTAACGTTTCACTAGGCCGCCATCTTGTTCAGACATTGGATTTTTAACAAAATATCACTAGGTCATCCCCATATGACCCTTAATTTTTGATTAGAATTTAAAGTCAATCTGATAGTAGTTTTTAAGCTATGCCGCGAACTGACAGACAGACAGACGGACCCACGGAATTGATACAACATATTTTTTGGCATCTAGGGACGCTAAGATATGCAAAAATCTAAGAGTGGTTGATTTTTTTCAGGAATTACTACCATATTTTTACTACATATATACATAGGACAGTTAGTTATTTGACACAATTTGAAACCAGTCTATTAAGTAGTATTTTGAGACTGAATTTTTAAATATTTCATTAAGCCGCCATTTTCGATTTGTACCAACATTTTACCAGTTGATTCCTACATAATACTTGATATTTGTGTAAAATTTGTAATAAATTGGATTATCAGTGTCACTAGGCCTCCATTTTGTTCTGCCATATTGGATGTTTACCAAAATGTTAGAAGGTCATCCCAATATGAGCCCTAATTTTTGTACAAAATTTGAAGTCAATCGGGTCAGTAGTTTTTTAGCCATGTCGCGAACAAACAGATCATTTTTCATCATGGGATTTTTTACAAAAATTAAAAAACGTTTGCAAAATATAGTAAAAATAGGGGTGAACTATAAATAACACTGACTAGTAATTAATGTCTAATTACTTACATAATTATAAATCAATAGTTTCAATACTTTTCGTTTTTTATTGATAAAGCATTGACTTTATCAAAAAAAAAACAGAAATAGCTGAGACCAGTGTAAGTGTATATGTCATAGCCGAGGTCATATCCATGTCGCGGTGCGCTGTTATCCGCGATAAGTCACTTTTTGATAATTAAATTAATTCGTCTGACTTTTAATGATACAAATTTATCAATGATATTGTTATAAAACTCACCAGTACAGTCAGAAAGAGATACTAGTAATTCTTTTTCTATTGACATTATTGATAGGGCTGAGAGTCTGTCCTGAGATATAATATTTGGTAAATAGGCCTTGATTCGTTTTAAGCATGAGAAATCTCTTTCAGCTTGTACATTTATTACAGGGATCGTCAAAATTAACGTCGCAAGTCGATATACTTCAGAGAACACTGAAATTAATTCTAAACTACAGAGTTATTTACTATGTTCATGAATATTGAGTTTGTGAAACTGTTCGTCTCGGTAAATTATGCTGAGCTCATTTTCTCTTATCGTCTTTATCGAATATATTTGGATACATTTTTTTCCCAACGAATTTAATAGACTGGAAGGAAATTCGAACGAATTTAATAGACTGGAAGGAAATTCGTCTGCAAAGTTCTTATACTTTGACTAGTGGAGAAGTTTAATACATTACAATTTATGTAAATCATCAAACCCAACGCTAATTTGATAAAGTATGCAATCTAAAATTTCATAAAATAAACGTTATACTTGTCAGTTAGATCCAATTCATTCATATTGCGAGTTTGTCTACCATGTGGCAATCCTGTAAGCATTTTTGCTTTTTCAAATATAGATTTAAAACTGTCTTTAACGCGTAGCTCATGTAATCGTTGGATGATAATGTTTATTTGTGAAATGCAGAAATAAACTTCTAAGTTACTCAAATTCAAGGTCAGAGAGGATTTTTTAAATACCTCTTTGCTTTGTGAATGGTATCTGAGTCTAATTGGACGTTTTCGATCATTTCCTGAAACACTAAGACTAGTCCCTCCGAATTATTGGCGACAAAAAATAAAATTTTTGAGCGAGAATACCATCTTGTCTCACATGCTTGGGGAATTCGTTTTTGTAATATTTTGCTCAAGATAGATGTCCATTTATAAGATTTATGGAAAAAAGCCGACAAACTTTTCAAGGTTGCGAAAAAGATTCTGCTTTCTTTGATATAATTCGAACCCTTCTGTAAAATTAAATTTAGCCGATGAGCAGCACAATGTGTGTAAATTGCGAGTGGGGCATCCGATCTTATTCGTGTTTGTAGACCGCTCAGTTCGCCAGCTATAACCGCGGCTCCATCGTAACATTGTGCTATTAGCTTCTCTTTAAAATTTAGACCTTCTAAAGTACATGCAATTAAGTTATAGAGCGCATTAGTTCTAGAATCTGCGCTTATGTCATAAAATCCTAAAAAACGTTCTTTTATTTCGGCTGATTTATTTACATATCGTACCGTTACACAACACTGGGCTTTTGCTACCATATCAGTTATATGTTGTATCATCTACAATTAATTGTAACAAGAAGAATGTATTCTGGCAACAAGGAGCTACAGTCGACCAGATGAGTCGGGTCGGTGACACTCTTACAAGTGAACATTAATAATGCATACACTGAAAAAAAACCTGGAAAATAATATAATTTTTTAAATTCTTAATAGATAATACAGAGGTTTAATTTAATTGAGACTCATAATTTGCTTGTCGTTTTTTTATGTTTATTAAAGTACAAGACCTACTGAAAAACTGTTTTGCAGACGATTTTAGTTTGGATCTCTAAAATTAAATAGACAGAGGCAGCACAGGACCAAATTTTATTTTAAAAAGTTATTTTTTATAGTTGATTTAAGTTGAAACTTTTTTTTAAGATGAAACTCTATGCCTATATATAAGAAAACATAGGGTATTTTTCCAACAAGAGTGACAAACGACTGTGGTGGCTCAAGATTTAGTTAAGGTTCCTAATTTTGCTTGTGACTTATGGTTAAAAAGGTACAGTAGGGTGAATGCGCCAGTAGTCGGACAGGTTTCTCAAGTTTTTAAAAATTCATAAAGTGATTTTTTAGATCATCAAATTGATTCAGGTACAAACGAATGCGTGAGGGTGTTTATTTGCGATTTAAAAATATGAAAATACACGATTTCTGTACGATTGTTTATAGAATAACGTAAATTCTTTTAAAATGCATTTTTGCTAGTGGTCGGACACTTACGCTTAGTAATAGGACACGAGATGTCCAGTAGTCGGACAAAACGTTATTGGTCCATCAACACCAGTTCGGGACTATATGTAATTTATTTTCTATTAATCTAAGCTTGGAAAAATAAAAATAAATCAATTACTAAGGTTAGAAATAATAAAAATACATTTATTAAAAAAAAATCATTAGAATGAATTTATTAAAAAACAGGTAAGTACATAAATCAGAACTCAATTATTAATCCAAATTTTTATAAAAAAAAATTTAAGATTTCATTTCAAAAAGTAATAATTTAAAATATAGGTATACTGGTGCAAAGAAAAATACATCTCGAATTTTATCATACATCAGTAACGGGCGGTGATTTTTTTCAAAGAAATTATTATTTTCCGAAGTAAAGCCTAGATATACATTTCTGCTAAAATATGAATATACGAATAATAAAAAAAAACAATATGCACTCTTGGTTGTACAACAATAAATAAAATACATTAAACATAAATAGGAACTTTAAACTCAGGTGCCGTTTTTGTCGAAAAGTTTATTCTATACAGTATTCATATATAAAATCTAATTCCGCAACTTGTTGGTGTCTAGATCCTGTATATTTAGTACAGCCTACATGAAACCATTTAGGACAAGTATCACACCCTATATTTTTTCTTGTTCTTCTTCTGTGTCACTAATTAGTTCTTCATCACACACTGCACAAAATTGTATTTCTTTCGTTACACTGTTAAAATTATCATTTTCTTGATTTGTTTTAACTTTTTTTTGTGATTTCTTTGCAGTGCTATCTGCCCTTTTTCTCTTGCTCGCAAATTTTATTTTCCTCTCCATTTCTTTTATATTTAAGTGTTCCCTCCAAACTTTTGAACAAATTGCACTTGGAATTTTTTCCCCGCTTGGTTTTTTAATTTTTTCAAGTGGCAGAGGATATAGAAGATGCTTCTCAAATAAAGAACTAATTGATGAACTTGCACTAATAAATGGCGTAACATTTTTGTTTAGATCGATGTCTGGAATTCGTGTAAATAATGAATTTGATTTGTTACTTTTTTCTGTCTTATCTGGCAAAACTGGTACAAGCAAAACTGATACATGTTCATCGTTTTTCTTTGATTTCATCTGTGTTGCGTTAGTTTCTTTCGCGTCACTGCATTTACTTTCGTCTTCACCAGCTTCATTTAAGTTCGCAGTTTTTGCTTCAATTGGCAGCAATTGTGTGGTACCCAAACTCTCTTCTGTGTTTCCCGTCTTTTTATTTTCGTTTGCATTTAACTTAAAAGGAATTACAAGGACTTGAAGAATAATAACCGATAGTTTTTCTTGAGGTGGAGCTGATTGGATAGTTTCATTGTCTTCGACAGGCTGTTCAACAGCATGAAGAGAATTATTGTTTCCAATTTTAAATAAGTTTTCTTGAAATAGAGGTGACTGAGCAAGTTCATCGTTTTTTGGTGGAACTTGTACAGGATGCAAGAAACTATTTTCTTGAACTTCAAAGTCTTCAATTGCGGTGCATTTATTATTGGCGGTACTGTTTTCAGGGCGTGCACCATCTAAAAGTGACATCAACAGCTCAAAATTCGAGGTTTTTTCTAGTAAAGTAAATTTTAGATGGGTCATAACTTTCTTAGCGATGTTTACTTCTGCTGATGTAATTTCTATATTTTTTGCGACTTGAATTTCTTGCATATTTTCCAATACGTTTTGCACACATTTGCTGTAGTCCACGCTATTAGGACTAAATGGGTAGAATCCGCAAGCTCTAAATCCATTTTTGATATTGCTTTTCATATTAGGATGACAAAAAGTTTCTTTTAGAATTGGACAGAAATTTGTTTTGGTTACAACTTTATTAATATTTTCATCTGCACTTTGCCACCTTCGGACTGCTTGCTTCCAATATTCTTTCATGGGCTTAAAAACCGCTACGTCAGCAGGTTGCAGCAAATGTGTCGTATTAGTAGGCAACGCATATAAAATTATATTATTACTATAACAGAAATTACTCAACTCCAGGGACATATGTGACCTATGACCATCAACTAAGAGGAGAATAGGTTTCGTAATACTATTTATGGATAGCCAGTCATTAAATCCATTGGCCACATATTCAAAAAAGACATCTAACCTAATCCATCTGGATTCCGATTTACCTAGAATCCAGTCAGGAGGCATAGATTCAATAACATCTTTTGGAGGTTTCACATACGGAAAAATCACAAGGGGTGGACGAATATTACCGTCCGCTGAGAAAGTGACTAACACCGTACCATTCTCCTTCTCACTCCCTTTTTTAACTACATAGGTGTTTTGACCCTTTATTTCAAGAATTTTCCCCGTTTTGGGACAAAGAGAAAATCTCGTTTCGTCTGCATTAAGGATGCGTTTGGGGTCGTCAAGTATTCCAGTTAAATCAGATTCTTCAAGAAACTTTCTTAAATCACTAAACCAAGCTCTTATATATTCTTCCGTAACTTTAGCACGATACTTCTCCAATGGGTCAGGCGTTTTAAGACTTAGTTCAGGGTGCCTATTTAAAAAAAAATGGTACCATTTTGGCCAGGGCGGCCATTTTTGAAAGGTGTTGTTAACTTTTCATTTTTAACAATTTTTTGCACAGTGTCCAAAAGTTCATCTTTTTTTAATGGAAAACCGCATTTCGCTAAATTGGTTAGCCATTCCACTATTTGTTTTTCGTTTTCTATTTTCAAAATTGGGTCGGAACCTTTCCGAGAAGATTTTAATGTTCCCTGGACCCGGTCCTGTACGGTTGACTTTGGTACTCCGTATTCACGACAAGTTTCTCTTAAACTACCCCCTTTTTGGACTTGTTCAATGGCTAGCTGAAGGTTTTCATCGGAATGATTTTGAAACTTTGCTTTTTGCTGCGAATTCATTTCTAAAACAAAAAATCCATCTCAGAATTAATAGTTCGAAACCGACTTACAATGGCTGGCCGACTACTGGAACACTTAAAAATTTTTGGACAATTTTTACTACAGAAAAATAATGATATAACCTTGAAAAAACCTAGCCGGTTACTGGATGAACCAACTGAAACCTCTTTTAGATGCGTGTAAAAAAGAGATAGCGGCATCCTATTTTAGTTTAAATTAGAAAAAGACACATGAATTTTGCTTTCCTTTTACCAGAAGTCGGACACCTGTCCGATCTGAAGTAGTTTTAACTATAATAAATATCATAAAATAAAAAAAATTTACCTCCACGGATTTTAATTTCCTTTGTAGCGCACTTGATCTGATCTTATTTAAAGAAAAACATTGGCTTCTAAGACAACGGCAACTTTTGTACCTGTTTGAACTAACGAAGATCTTAAGTGACATGGCAGATGGCGATACGACGCAGAACTAGTTGAATTTCATTGGTCATTTTTTTCATTAGTGGGGAACGCTTAAATTTCATTTTATTTGAAAATTAACGAATTTTGTCCGATTACTGGTGGTGTCCGGCTTACCGGCGCAATCACCCTATATAAATTATTTTGTTCAAGATATTGGGCATCTATTATTAGATAGACAGTGGCGGCACAGGTTCCTATGTTGTAAAAAAAGTAACTTCCAGAGTTATATTCTGTTCCTTTCTCCAGGGGTGACAAATGAGAGCGGCGGCACAAGTACCAAATTTATTTATAAAAAAATGCTAAAATTAAGTGATATTTGTAGTAAATAACAATTCTGATATGCAAAATGTCTTATAGGAGTAAGCCTACAGTACAGTGTTGCCACATTCTTGATTCAACTAATTAGGTAAAACAACAATGTGGTAGAACTAGCCTGTAATTATTAAAAAGAAGAGTTATCTGTCTTTGTCAAGTAACTAACGTCTGTCTTTTTCCAATCATCGTCCGTAAAATATATAAAGTAAGTGTTATTATCGTTGTGTGTAAAGAAAATATTTAATACGAATAAAAAGCTCTTTTTACTGGAATTACTTTTATTTGGTGCTCCACAAACTTCAATAGTAGCTTTAAATTAGGTGAAATTTTTACTGCTTAATGAATATATAAAGGCATACTGTATTTTTCTAGAGCAGGTGACAAACGACAGCGGCGACACGAGGCCGAATTTTCCGTCGAAAAAATCGATATACCTGAGTTCGCTTTCATATAGCAGTTTCTAAATCAGTGGAATTTTGATCAATTATTGCTTACGATTAGAAAAATAGATCGTCTTTTTGCATCAGGGATGACAAACAAAAATATAGTGGTGGAATGACATCGAATTTTCTTTATAAAAAAATTTTGAAATTAAGTTAACTTCCTTATAATGGCTTTATTAATAAATATATAAAGACAAATATATAGTTTTTCCATCAGGGGTAACAAAAGTCAGTGGCGTCACGACATCGAATTCTCTTTTAAAAAAATATGAAAATTGTGCTAACTTCCTTATAGTAGCTTTAAATTATTTGAAATTTTAGGCACTTAATGGATATGCATAGACAAATATACAGTTTTTTTTTGCAGTGGGGGTGACATACGTCACGAACGGCACGAAAACGTATTTTCTTCAAAAAAATTGCTAAAACTTTCTTATAGTAGTTTCTAAATGACTGCAATTTTGACCAACTGTTGCCTATAATTAGACAAATAGATGGTTTTTTTCCAGCAGGAGTCAGAAACGACAGTGGCGTCACGTCATCGAATTTTCTTTTAAAAAAATGTTAAAATTCAGTTGACTTCCTTATAGCAGCTTACAATTATCTGAAATTTTAATCACTTAATACATAGAGAAATATACAGTTTTTTTGAAGTGGGGGTGACATACGTCAACGGCGGCACAAGACTTTCTTCAAAGAGATTGTTAAAATTGAGTGCAATTTTGACCAATTATTGCCAACAATTAGACAAATAGATGGTTTTTTTCTAGCAGGAGTGACATACTATAGTGGCGTCACGACATCGAATTTTCTTTTGAAAAAATGTAAAACTTCAGTTAAATTCCTTATAATAGCTTGAAATTATCTGAAATTTTAACCACTTAATGGGTATACATAGACAAATATACAGTTTTTTTGTAATGGGAGTGACATCAGTCAGCGGCGGCACGAGACTGAATTTTCTTCAAAAAAATTGCTAAAATTGGGTTTACTAAATTATTGCAATTTGGACCAACTATTGCCTATAATTAGACAAATAGATGTTTTTTTTTCCAGAAGGGGGTGACATACGACAGTGGCATCACGACATCGAATTTTCTTTAAAAAAGTGTTAAAATTCAGTTAACTTCCTTATAGTAGCTTGAAATTGTCTGAAATTTTAACCACGTAATGAATGTATAAATTCAAATATCCAATTTTTATAGCAGCGGTGACAAACTATAGAGTAAATTAAGTTAACTATGTTATAGTTGCTTAAAATTTTAACCTTAAGTCTTATAAACAAGTACACTTTCTGGTGCATATGAAAATATGAACTTCTTGGCAATGTGAAAAAAAATACAATAAACCTAATTTTATTTTATACTGACAAATTCGTATGATGCCCCTAACCCCTTAAGGTACCGTTAAGTTAGTGGTATATCTGTCCCTGCTGCTTGTTTTGAAAAGCCAACCAAGGTGTTATACTTAGCCTACTTTGGCGCCCTCTGTAGTAGCAGTGTTGCCAACTCTATTACAATAGTGGTAGATCTATAACGTTTTGACATTTTATATTACGCTATTACCAAAGGCCTAAAAATCTATTACAATTTTAAAAGCGGCCAAAAAACTCTATTCTGTCGGCAGATTAGAAAAAGTAAACCCACATATTCAATTGTGAGCTTAAATGAACTAAACTAACTTGTTTCAGAATTGTCCCAATCAAATTTTATTACAATAGCAAGTAAAATATGTAGTGGATAAGCGCGGTTAATACAGAACTTTGCATAATGGTTGTTTTGTTTCTGTTTCTTCTGCTCATCCAAAAAGGACACTGACGCATTACGTTTTTCAATTGGATATATTTAACACAAATAAAGTCAGGGTTGTTTTTCAACTAATTTAAAGCAATTATCAGAATGTTAACTCAATTTTAACATTTTTTTAAAGAATATTCGATGTCGTGACGCTACTGTCGTATGTCACCTCTGCTAGAAAAAAAAACATCTATTTGTCTAATTGTAGGCAATAGTTGCTCAAAATTGCAGTCATTTAGAAACTACTTTAAGAAGGTAAACTCAATTTTAGCAATTTTTTTGACGACAATTTAGTCTCGTGCCGTCGCTGACGTATGTCACCCCCACTACAAAAAAACTGTAAATTTGTTTATGTATATCCATTAAGTGGTTGAAATTTCAGATAATTTCAAGCTACTATAAGGAAGTTAACTGAATTTTAACATTTTTTTAAATGAAAATTCCATGTCGTGACGCCACTGTCGTATGTCACCCCTGCTGGCAAAAAAAACCATCTATTTGTCTAATTGGAGGCAATATTTGGCCCAAATTGGAGTCATTTAGAAACTACTTTTCGAAAGTAAACTCAATTTTAGCGATTTTTTTGAAGAAAATTCAGCCTCGTGCCGCCGCTGACGTATGTCACTACCACTACAAAAAAATACATATTTGTCTATGTATATCCATTAAGCGGTTAAAATTTCAGAGAATTTCAATCTACTTTAAGGAAGTTAACTGAATTTTAATATTTTTTTAAAAGAAAATTCGATGTCGTGACGCCACTGTCATATGTCACCCCTGCTGGAAAAAAAAACCATCTATTTGTCTAATAGTGGGCAATAGTTGGTTAAAATTGCAGTCATTTAGAAACTACTTTAAGAATGCAAACTCAATTTTAGCAATTTTTTTGAAGGAAATTCAGTCTCGTACCGCCGCTGACGTATGTCACTGCCACTACAAAAAAAACTGTATATTTGTCTATGTATATCCATTAAGGGGCTAAAATTTCAGATAATTTCAAGCTACTATAAGGAAGTTAACTGAATTTAAAAAAAAAATTTTTATAGAAAATTCGATGTCGTGATGCCACTGTCGTATGTCATCCCTGCTGGAAAAAAAACCATCTTTTTGTCTAATTGCAGGCCATAGTTGGTCAGAATTGCAGTTATTTAGAAACTACTTTAAGAAAGTAAACTCAATTTTTTTGAAGAAAATTCAGTATGTCACCCCACTACAAAAAAACTGTAAATTTGTGTATGTATATCCATTAAGTGGTTAAAATTTCAAATAATTTCAAGCTACTATAAGGAAGTTAACTGAATTTTAACATTTTTTTTTAAAGAAAATTCGATATCGTGACGCCACTGTTGTATCTCACCCCTGATGGAAAACAACCATCTTTTTGTCTAATTGTAGGCCATAGTTGGTCAGAATTGCAGTCATTTAGAAACTACTTTAAGAAAGTAAACTCAATTTTATGTATATCCATTAAGTGGTTAAATTTTTAGATAATTTCGAGCTACTATAAGGAAGTTAACTGAATTTTACCATTTTTTTTAAGAAAATTCGATGTCTTGACGCCACTGTCGTATGTCACCCCTGCTGGAATAAAAAACATCTATTTGACTAATTGTAGGCAATAGTTGGTCAAAATTGCAGTCGTTTAGAAACTACTATAAGAAAGTAAACTCAATTTTAGCATTTTTTTTTTGAAAAAATTCAGTCATGTTCCGCCGCTGACGTATGTCACCCCCACTACAAAAAAACCATAAATTTGTCTGTGTATATCCATTAAGTGGTTAAAATTTCAGATAATTTCAAGCTTTTATAAGGAAGTTAACTGAATTTTACCATTTTTTTAAAAGAAAATTTGATGTCGTATGTCACCCCTGCTGAAAAAAACATCTTTTTGTACAATTGTAGGCAATAGTTGGTCAAAAAATTGCGTTATTTTAAATATAATTTTTCCCGCGTATGATCTATAAAGTATGACATTAACTTAATTTGACTGGTCCACTGTAATTTGTTGTTGTCAGCTACTTGTAGCTAGAAACAAGGAGTTCACTTCACGGATATTATAAGTGATTGGCACCATTTTGCAGCTGGTGAAAAACTGTATATATTGTTTATAACATTAAAAACTTTGCGTCATGAATAATCAAATTATTTGAGAAAACAGATTTGCATTTTGGAATTTAATCTCAAACAGTGAAGGAAATAATTGTAAAAAACTCAACTCTTATTTTCCTTCAACGTTATCTTCAAATATGCAAATTAGCTGATAAGGGTCTAGTAAAATATTGTATTTTATTCTAATTCATTAACTTCACCTGCTGAGGAAATCATACCCTTTTTTGAGTGGTTATGTTCAGGGTGAATCCTATTGTAGATAAAAATGAGTGAACAGGTCCGGCTTCAGTATATTTTATATTCCAAGTAAAAGTTATTCTAAATTTACTATTTTTATTGTTAATTGTCTCATTAAATTGAGAAGTTAAATATATATATATATATATATATATATATATATATATATATATATATTGTACATATATATATATATATATATATATATATATATATATATATATATATATATATATATATATATATATATATATATATATATATATATATATATATATATATATATATATATATAGGGTGTTTTTTTTAGAGGCAGAGAACTTTAACTTGAAATAAAACACAAAAAAATGTTTTTAATATCTATGAATTGTTTTTATTTTAATGATAATTTTCTGGCATTTAACATTCGAATATGATGTCGGGCATGTGACCACCGCGACTGGCGCGTACATGTCGTAATCTGGAGGTCCAATTTTCACACACTCTCCGCAGTACAGCAGGCTGTATCTCGGCAATCACGCGTCGAATGTTGGCTTCCAAATGCTCAACTGTTTCTGGTTTATCAGCGTAGACATGCGACTTTACATACCCCCAAAGAAAATAATCTAATGGCGTCAAATCGCATGAACGAGGTGGCCAGTTAACAGGTCTATTTCGAGAAATTAAGCGTTGGTCAAATGTTTTTGGCAGTAAATTAATTGTTTCGAGTCCTGTGTGGCATGTGGCGTCGTCTTGCTGAAACCACATGTCTGCAACATTAATGCCTACCAACTAAGACACGAAAAAGTCAGTAATCATGTCTCTGTACCGCTCACCATTAAGCATCAGAATTTCTAAAGACATAAGAACCAATGATTCCACCGGCCCATAAAGCACACCAAACTGTGAGTTTTTCTGGATGGAATGGTGTTTCTGTTGAGATTTAAACTAATCCATTAATACGGTATTTAGACGCACCTCCTATATTTACTTGTATTAACTAAGTGTGCCATCTACGATTGGATTTTATAGGCTAATGTAGGTATACCATTAGAAATGTAATCTTCCTTTCTATACAATGTTTTGGTTATAGGATTATAGATGTCGCCACTAGAATAAAAACTTGTCATTCAGTCTAGGTTTAGTCTTTCATGTTGTTGTCAATCATTAATCACGCTCATTATAAAGTTTAATTAATATATGCTATTTTATACTTAGAAACAGTTATAAAGTGTTTAATTTAACTAACAGGTTATGGGCCCAGGCATGTGTGTTCTGTGGAAGTAATAAAATAGCAGGAGTTGTGGATAGTTTTGTGAAATCTTTCACAGTATATTACCAGGTTCGCGAACAGGTAAAAATTCCCCAAAATGGCCGACGCTAGTGGTATTCAATTGGCGTTTGAAAAGCTAAGTGGCCGGGAAAATTACAATAATTGGAAGTTTGGTATGAAAATGACCCTAATACACGAAAACTTGTGGAGAAGTATTGAGGGATACTCTGAAGATGACAAATCTAAAGACTCAGATAGAGAGCGTTGGGACCAAAGGGCATTAGCAAAAATATGTCTGAAGGTGAAGCCTTGTGCTTATGCGCATGTCAGATCGGCTAAAACTGCACAGGAGGCATGGAACAATTTAGAAAAAGCTTATGAAGATAAAGGTTTATCAAGAAGACTTAGCCTTATACGAGGGCTTGTAAGAGTCAGGCTAAAGAATTTCTCAACTATGGAGGCCTATGTAAATGAAGCAATGTCTTTAGCACAAAAATTAGCAGACATGGGACAGCCCATTGATGATGAATTTCTGGGTGTTATTTTGCTAAGTGGGTTGACTTCCGAATACGATCCCATGGTAATGGCAATAGAAAACACAACTACCAAGATTACAAGTGATTTTGTAAAAGCAAAATTATTACAAGATGACAAGTATGGTAAACAAGATTATAAAAATGGGCAGGAATTGGCTTTATTCATGAAGAAAAAGAATCATACAAAGAAAGGTGTGAAATGCTATAAATGTGGTTTACTTGGTCATTATAAATCACAATGTAGGAAGAGTGACAGTAATGAGCAGGAGAGTTCTCGGGATAGTTCTTATAAGAATCGGAACACTGATGGAAATAAATTTAAGAATTTTAAGTCAGAAAAGCAAGCAATCTGAAAAGCAAGGGGCAAATTGATATTGTGGTTGCTAATAATCAATCGATTACAAGTTTTGGTGTTGGCAGTGCTATTGTCCACACAGAGAATGGAATAAAAACCATTTCAGAAGTTTTCTATGTTCCAGATTTGAGAGCCAATTTACTTTCTGTTAGTAAAATAGTAGAGAAGGGGCACATTGTTGTGTTTAACTCAGATGGGTGTACCATATATGATTCAGATGAATTTGAAGTAAAAGGTAACATTGTTGTTACCGAATCAAACAAAAATGGTCTATACGAGCTTGATTTGGCTCAAGAGCAAGTATATCTAACCCAAAATAATTCTGAGGAATTATGGCATCGAAGGCTTGGTCATTTAAACAGAGTCAGCATGAACTTATTAAAAGATGGAATGGCTACAGGCTTGGATTACCAAAAACTAGAGGTGAACAGTGTGTCACATGTCTATTAGGCAAACAAAGTAGACAATCATTTCCAAAAACTGGTGCAAAACGTGCAAATGAAGTATTACAGTTAGTGCATACAGACCTATGTGGACCAATGCCTCAAGAGTCATGGAGCGGATCAGGGTACATTTTTACACTCATAGATGATTATACTAGAAAAATATTTGTATATTTTTTGAATTCAAAATCAGAAGTTTGTTCAATTTTTAAAGTTTTTCAAGCAATGGTAGAAAATCAAACTGGTAAACATATTAAAATGCTTCGTAATCAAAAGGCATACAACATCAGGTGACAGTAAGATATACCCCAGAACAGAATGGAGTCGCTGAGAGAACCAACAGAACTATTGTAGAAAAGGCTAGATGTTTAATGCAAGAAGCTAACAGTGATGAAGGAATGTGGGCCGAGGCTATTAACACAGCAGTATATTTGAAAAACCGTTCACCACATAAAGCTGTTAAAGTTACACCAAAAGAAAAATGGACAGGTCAGAAAGTAAGGTTAGATCATCTTAGGGTATTTGGGTGTGTTGCATATGCTCATTTACCAGATAAATTAAGAAAAAAATTTGATCCTAAAAGTAAACAATATATATTTGTTGGTTACTGTGAACTGACAAAAGGCTACAGACTCTTTGATCCTAAAAAACCAGGTCATATTATTAAGTCGCGTGATGTAGTATTTCTTGAAGACCAATTTGCAATAAATAGAGTGAATCCAGAAGTCAATATACCTCTTGATAATTCAGTAGCAGATGCTGTAATGAATGATGAACACCTACCTGTTGAGAATCAAGTGCATATTGATGCACATAGCTGACTCGGGTGAAGATCCCAATGAACACCAAATAGTAGAAGAAATTGAGCCTAGGCGTTCACAAAGAAAGAAAAAGGAGAAAGAGTTTCCTGATTATGAATTGTACTACGTTTCTCAAATATCATGTAATCCATATTCAGTGCAAGAAGCTATGAATGGTTCTGAAAGTCATTGTTGGAAACAAGCTATGGAGGAAGAGTACCAATCCATGATGGAAAATAATGCTTGGACGCTAGTGGATAGACCATCAGACAAAAGGATAGTGCAGTGTAAGTGGGTGTACCAGGTAAAAAGTGGGACAAATGGTGAAACAAGATATAAAGCTAGACTAGTTGCGAAAGGTTTCACACAGCAATATGGTGAAGATTATTCGGAAACCTTCGCACCTGTAGTTAGAAATTCTACGGTAAGGTTATTATTAGCATTGTCTGTAAACTTAAACTTAAATATTGATCATATTGATGTAACTACAGCTTTTCTGAATAGTGATTTAGATGAACAGATTTTTATGACTCAACCCGAAGGGTTTATTTCTGATCTAAATAAGGATAAAGTTTGTTTGTTAAAGAAAGCCATATATGAACTAAAACAGTCATCACGTCTCTGGAATAAAACTGTAAAAAAACTTTAACCGACTTGAGTTATAAAAAATCTAAATATGAGTCTTGTGTTTATTTTAAAAGATTTGATAGTAGTTTAGTAATTATTGCATTATATGTAGATGATTTTTTGATTTTTTCTAATGATGACAAAGAGAGAGAACAATTAAAAAGAGTGTTATCTGAGAATTTTAAAATTAAAGATTTAGGTGAACCCAAAAAATGTTTGGGATTAAATATAGAAAGAGATAAATGTGAATTAAAAATTCATCAGAAACATTACATTTTAAAGTTGTTAAAGCAATTTGGCATGTTAGAAGCGAAAGCAGTTTCAACTCCAATAGAACCTAATTTGAAATTAGAAAAAGGTGTAAAGTGTGATGAAAATGTACCATATCGATCTTTAATTGGTTCATTAATGTTCTTAGCTGTCAATTCTAGACCTGATAGCTTTTGCTGTCAGCTATTTAAGTCAGTTTAATAACTGCTATCAGAGTGTACATTTTCAACATGCTAAGAGAGTTTTAAGATACCTGAAGGGTAGTATTGATAAAAATTTAGTTTTTAAAAAGGATATTAATGATATTTGTGTGTACACTGATGCTGATTGGGCAAATGATCTTAATGATGGAAAATCTTATACTGGTTATATTTTTGGAAAATCTTATACTGGTTATATTTTTAAGTATGCAAGTGGTGCCGTTTCTTGGGAAGCTAAGAAACAGCATTCTGTAAGTTTATCGAGTACTGAGGCTGAGTATGTTGCGATATCACAAGCATCTAAAGAGGCTGTTTTCATTAAAGGTTTACTTGAAGAATTGTTGAATACAAAGCTATTATGATTTATAATGACAACCAAAGTGCTCAAAAACTAGTTGCCAATCCAGTGTTTCATAATCGCACGAAACACATTAACGTCAAATATCATTTCATTAGAGAGGTTGTAGAGACAGGGCAAGTACAACTTGGTTACATTCCTACTAATGAAATGGTTGCAGACATTTTTACAAAAGGTCTTCATGGTCCTAAGCATAAATATTTCACTAGTAGTTTGGGACTTGTGTAATTTTTTTTGTGTTTGTTTAGTTTGTATTACTGGATTAACGGGGAGTGTTGGGATTTAAACTAATCCATTAATACGGTATTTAGACGCACCTCCTATATTTACTTGTATTAACTAAGTGTGCCATCTACGATAGGATTCTATAGGCTAATGTAGGTATACCATTAGAAATGTAATCTTCCTTTCTATACAATGTTTTGGTTATAGGATTATAGATGTCGCCACTAGAATAAAAACTTGTCATTCAGTCTAGGTTTAGTCTTTCATGTTGTTGTCAATCATTAATCACGCTCATGATAAAGTTTAATTAATATATGCTATTTTATACTTAGAAACAGTTATAAAGTGTTTAATTTAACTAACAGTTTCGAAAATGGCTTGTGGATTCTCATGGCCCCAAATTCGGCAATTCTGTTTATTTACGTATCCATTTAACCAAAAGTGTGCTTCACTGGACTGAACAAAATTTTCAAATGAAATTGTGGATCATTGGCAATGTTTCCTTCCGCCCATTCAGCCAATGTACGCCGCGAACGATGATGGTTTCAACTCCTGCACAAGTTGAATTTTGTACGCACGTAAACCCAGATCTTTACGTAAAAATAAGTGGATGGACACAAGTTTAATCGTTGAGCACGATGACGAACTGACACATTTGAATCATCATCAACACTACGCTGCACAGCAGCAATCGCTTGCTGTGTACGCACTGTACGGCGTCTTACGGGATGCGTATTATCAATTAGAGTGCACGTGTTGCGAAAACGATCTACAGTTTCTCGAATTAATCGCTCTGAAGGACGGTTATGAGCACCAAAAAAACTCACGTAATGCTCGAAATGTTTCTTGAACTGAACCGTGTCTTTCAAAATAAATTTGAACAATCTGCAAACGTTGCTCCGGCGTTAGTCTACTCATGATGAATTTCCCAACCAAACTAACTTCAAAACGACCGAGAACTATCACATCGGCAACAAAATTGCCAAATTAAAATTCTCCGCCTCTAAAAAAAACACCCTTTATATGTATATAACGAGGGATATGTGAAGACAAAAGAGTTTTTTCTCACAAGAATTTATTTCGGTTTACCGGTTTAGGGTGCTTTGTATTTGCTCCCCTTCTTCAGAACCACTACAAAAATTAATTGAAAATCAAATCTACCAAACCTAACCACACTCGTCAATCCTACTTCTAAAAAAACAAAAAACAATACTTACAATTCTCTCAGTCAGAAGTTGCACAATAAAATATATAACAATACTTATTCATAAAAAAATCAGAAGCAATGTAAAAGTAACATTAATACACCAAAAGACAAATAAACAAACAAAAATCAACAGGGAGATATTTTAAGTACTTCGCCGGTGATGAAAGAAATGCCTTGACCGTTTGACGATATACAAATTTGGTCGAGTCGATGTTCTTAGGTGGAGAGCGTGTGTACGAACGCGAGAGAGTTGACCGATTTGTTGAAAACAGACAAATTTAGAATTAAATATTGGTAATTTGGTGTGATACTAACTCATCCTTTGTTGTGTTATACCTTATCCCTTTTGTTTTTGGTAAGTTAAATCTTTTTCATTAATTGATATCATAAAAAATAAAATAAATAGAAGAGATCATCAAAGAAGAAACGCCTCAGGATGGATGATGTAATGGGGGAGGATCCCCCCATTACAATAGATCCAGATCCAGATCCAGATGAAATTAATAAAATTATAGGGCATTCTCAGAATAATTCCAACGAGGAAGATTTGAAACAAAAAAAAAATGAAAGTCATTCTAGTCAAAATATGCGTAAACAACTTTTTTATAAAAATACCGATATTGGTCCGTTTATGGTATACGTAGAAAGTAATAAAGATAATTCTAGTCAAGCAGGTAGAGCTAATAACGTTTATAAAATTGCAAAGGAAATTCATAATTTAAATTTACGCGATGTTAAAAAAATTTCGATAAAGGGTAGAAATAGATTGGGAGTGGAATTTTATAGTTTCCAATCAGCAAATAAATTTAAAGATAATGAAGTATTAAAATGTAAAGGATTTACTATTTATATCCCTTTTTATTTTGCTTCTTGTAAGGGTATAGTGAGGTATATTGATACCTCAATTTCAGAGGAGGAACTACTAAATTTTACTGTCTCTCCCTTTAAAATTTCAGAGGTAAAAAGATTGAACAGGAAAGTAATTGATTCCAATAATAAAAATATATATATACCAACAGGTACTATTCTGTACACATTTGAGGGGACGGTTCTTCCAAGATTCGTTGGCATCTATGGATTATCTACTCCAGTTTCAATATATATACCGCCAGTAACTCAATGTTTCTCTTGTTTACTTTTTGGTCATACCAGATTACAATGTAAAGGTAAAAAAAAATGTTTTAATTGCGGAAATTTTCATGATGAAAATGACAGAGATTTTGAATGTGATACACAATGTTATCATTGTGAAAGCAATGAACATAAATCAACTAGTAAAAAATGCCCCGAATACTCTAGGCAACAATCAATAAAATATATTATGGCAACAGAAAACATAAGTTTTTTTGAAGCAAGCGATAGATGCCCAAAAAACTATAAAACATCTAGGGATAATCGTGGAAATTATTTTAATTCACCATCATTTCATCAATCAGACTTTCCCTCGCTTCCGGAAGCATCAACAAGTGCAGAAAAAAACTCTATTTCAATTAATCAAAGGAGGAATATATTAGGTAATCAAATGAATAAAACTAAACGTAGTTTTACTCAAGTAGTTAGAGACAACCCAAAAAGACGTCATATACTCTCTAATTCACAAAGCTATGATATCAAAGCCCATAATAATGAGTTATACTATCCCAATTCTCGCCCTGAAAAAACCCAAAAAAGTAATTTAATTAGCAGTCAGACTGCAGGTATATCTTCAGAATCATATCAACAAAATTCAGACAAAAATATTGACTTTTTTGATGTGTTATCTCAAACGGCTTCACAGTTAAGTAGTCAAGACAGAGCAAAAGCCATTAACATTTTAAATACTATTAATACATTAAGTAAGACAAATTTAGATTACGATAGGCCAAAGAATCAGTCAAAAGGTGATAAACCTACAGATTTTTTTCCAAATTTTAATCCTACTTTTAAATGAATATCAAAGTTAATTAAATTAAAAAAAAAAAATAAATAATAATAATTCATAAATGAATATATAATAAGAATATTAACAATAAAAAATATCAATGGAGGGTACGGATAATTTAAACATTATACAGTGGAATATCAGAAGTTTTAAAGCTAATAGTACGTAAACTAATTTGATTAACTTATGTAACATATATAATCCTGATATAATCTGTCTCAACGAAACATGGCTTAAAAATGATAAAGATGTTATTTTTCTTAAACATTATAATATAATCAGAAATGATAGAGAAGATGGCTATGGTGGTGTAGCCACATTCATCAAAAAACATTTAATTTTCAAAGAGATTTTTTTAAACAATAATTTTAATAAACATATTCAGTATAACATAATAAGAATAGGAGATCTTAATATAATTAATATTTATTCAACCATAAATCAAATCACTACAACCTTTCTAGACAGCATCTTAAATAATATTAGGGGAAAGATATTGTTAACAGGTGATTTCAATGCCCATCATTCACTATGGGGATGTCATAACAACGATAGTAGTGGCAGAGCTATAGTCGAGGTTCTGGATAGAGAAAATCTGGTCTTATTAAATGATGGATCCCCAACTAGAGTCCAAAAACTTGAATTAAATCCCAGTTCTTTGGACATTACTTTGGTTAGTGCAGATTTGGCATCCTTAACCCAGTGGGAAGTATTGGAGGATTGTGGAAACAGTGATCACTTTCCTACAATTACCAGAATTAATAATACATCTCTTAACAGAATGTCCATATACATTGGTGATAATATCAAAAAAAACTTTAGGAAAGCAGATTGGGATAATTACACAGATAAGTTAATATTATATTCATCACAAATAGATGAAATATCTAGTTATCAAGAACTTGTTGATTTAATGAACAAAGTTGCATCAGAAACCATTCCTAAAAAAAAGTTTAATCCCAAATTTCATAAACCTCAAAACCCCTGGTGGGATTTAGAATGTACAATCAAAATTCAGGAAAGAAGAATTGCATTTCGTGTTTTTAAAGATAATCCTTCAGATGTCAATCTTATTTGTGCCAAACATGTACAGGCTAAAATTAAGAGATTTCTTAAAAAAAAGAAAAAACAAAAATTTATTGAATTCTCATCCACCATCAATAGAAATTTAAATATTTCAAAGATTTGGCAAACCTTTAAAAAATTTTCAATGAAATTTGTAGGTAAAGAACTTAAACTCCCAGACAGACAAATAGCTGAAAAGATATTAAGTAACCTCACCCCATGCAATATCTATCCAGATTTCACACTTAAACTATCTAATGAAGAAATTGAGCTATTTAATTTAAAGGAACTTATTATAATTTTAAACAAAAAGAAAATGTCAGCTACCGGCAAAGATGATATTTCTTATTCAATGTTGGAAAAATTACCCAATAAATTATTAATTAATTTATTGAATATTTATAACAAATCTTTACTTGGGGAAAAAATTCCAGATAATTGGAAGGAAACGGTTATTATACCTATTCTTAAAAATCAAAAAGATCCTAATTTTTCAGACAGTTATCGTCCAATAGCCTTAGGGTCATGTGTAGGAAAAACCCTTGAAAATCTTATAAAAAATAGACTTGAATGGTATATGGAAAATAAAAAAATATTCTCTTTTTATCAAACAGGGTTTAGGAAAGGTATGAGTATATATGATAATCTTTCATTCGTTACATCTTATGTGCAGCTGGGATTTAGCCAGAATTTACATTCAGTGGCAGTGTTCATAGATTTAAAACAAGCATATGATCATGTTAATTTATATCAAGTCTATGATTATTTAATAAAATATGATGTGAACATCAAATTATCTAACCTTATTTTTAATTTGCTAGCAGATAGGTTGATTTTTGTAAAAGATAATACTAATAGTACTGTAGGTCCGAAGATGTCCTCGATGGGTCTTCCACAGGGCTCACCGCTTAGTCCGATTCTTTTTAATATATTGTTAATCTCTTTATTCAAATTGAATTTAAAGGGAGCAACCCTATTAAGTTACGCAGATGATTTAATTCTAATTTACAAAGATAAAGATATTAAAAAAACCGTTGAGGTGATTAATATTGCCCTGGAAAAAATAAATGTATGGCTTACCACACATAATTTCTGTATATCATATAGTAAAACAGAAGCGATATGGTTTACTAAAGGTCCTAGAAATGATACCCTTCCTAATATATTAATCAATAATTCTATCATTCCTCTTAAAGATAAAGTAAAATATCTTGGAATTAATTTTCAGTATAATCTTAAATGGGATCAACATATTGAAGCTATATGTACCAATGCTAGGAAGGGTATGAACATAATTAAAGCTTTTAGTAGAGTATGGTGGGGAGCTGATCCGAAAATTTTAAAAATGGCATTCAATGGTTTAGTAAGATCACAGTTAGATTTGGGAAGTTTTTTAATTCTTCCTACATCTAAAAAAAATATAAATAAATTAAATAATATATTTTTTCAAGGACTCAGAATCATAACGGGATGCATGAAATCAACTCCTATTAATGCTCTTTTGGCGGAATCAGCAGAGATAAGCCTAGAGTTTAGAAGATTATGGCTGGCCTCTAAATTTATTCTTAAGAAAATAAGCTTTAAGAATCATCCACTTATTAAAATCTTATTATCATTACTCTCTTATTCATCAGGGAAATTGGGGTATTGGAAAAATAAAGACTCCCCCATATTAATTCAAGCAATAACGATGGCCCTCCCCTATCAAGACAAAATTGACATATACGAAAAACTCCCCTGTTTTGATATAGAATTTCATAATCAAATACAAGATATAAATATTATTAATCTAAATTTAAAAAAAGAAACAAATAATAATAATCCCTTCTTTTTAACAGAAACTTTTAAATATAGAGAACAATATACATTCATATATACAGATGCTTCTAAAGGTAATAATAAAACCGGCTTTGGTGTTCATATTCCGAGCCTAAATTTAAATTTTAGTGCTAATTTACCAAAAGAAATGAACATATGTACGGCCGAAATTGTAGCAATTAATAAAGCAGTTTCTCTCTGCCTGGAAAAAAACATTTATAGAGCAATTATTTTTACAGACTCAACAAGTGCTATTTTTAAATTGAAAAAATTAGGTATTGTTCAATCTAATGATAATATAACTTTACTAACGAGAAGATTAATTAATGAGGCTAATTCACAAAATTTCAATCTAATTCTATCCTGGGTCCCAAGCCATACTAATATCTCGGGTAATGAACAAGCTGACATTCTGGCCAACATCGGTAGATCCCTCACTGTCCCCTTACAGATAAAATTAGATAATCAGGAGTTTATTCCTATAATCAAGAATACCATTAAAAAGAAATTTGAGGAATTTTGGAAGGAGTCATTTAAAAGTAAGGGTAAGGGATATGCAGGAATACAGGATAAATTTCCTCAAAAGCCCTGGTTTGTAGATATGGAATATATAGATAGAAGACACATCACTACGGTAATAAGAATGAGAACAGGTCATTGCTTGATCAAAGAACATCTACATAAATTAGGTATCAAAGAAGATCCACTATGCGAATGCGGACAAATAGAAAGTTTGAACCATATTTTCTTTGAGTGTCCAATTAATGCTATCCCAGAATTAAACCTATATGAAGAATTGAGGAAATTTGGTATAAAAACCCCTATGAGTATTCAATTAGTGCTCTCAAATATGAATGCTTACGTAGTAAAATTATTAAATAAATTTTTAATCTACAATAAAATAAAATTATAATATAAATAACAATAATTAGCATAAAAATTCCTCTTTATATCCCCATCCTTCTTAAATCCGAGGCAACATTTCAATTGTGAAATGCTCCCCCGTTGCCCGGGAGCGAGAAAAGTCTATCCTTTGTTGTGACTATAGTCTATTAACCGTCTTCACACTACAGCTTTATGGTATATGAATAGTTATGTTTACGTCATAAGTTACTATAAGGATAATGAAAAATGTGTATATTTTAGCAACTTTTAGGGAGCTACGAGCTCGCAATCCTGAGGTTGCGCAGTATTGGGCTGGAGAATGGCGCTGAAAGCAAAAAAGTGGCAGCCGACTCCATTTTGAAAGAAAGAAAGAAAGAAAGATATACAAATTTTTATTTGTTAACAACGTTTGGAAGCAGTGATGTCTTCTATCGAGTAAACAAGAAAATATAACTATTTATCCTTTAAAACGTTGATAGTATGCTATTTTTATATTACCGTTCTTTCTTACGGTGTTCCAAAAAATATAAATGATTCTCGGTAGATGATGCTACAATGCTAGTAAAATTATTTAACTATTAAAAACACTTCCCAAACACGAGAAAAACGCAAACTTATATATAACAATTGCGATATTCTGGACTAACATTTTTTAGAAGAACAAGGAGAAAAGGAAATTTCCGTCAAAGTTTTGTTGTGCGTTAAGACTTAGTTGTTCTCCTTTGTTATGCCTTAGAATTTCGAGGATTTCTAGATTATTTAAAAGATGTTTTTTTGGGCAGATGTGTAATATTTAAAAATTCTTGTCGATATCAAAAAAATGATTCGTTCCCAAGATATGTTTTGCAAAAAGAGATTCCTCGGAATTATTTCTTATATGTCTCAAGTGTTCGTTTTTTTTTTCTGGTTTTAAAATTTCTGTAAGTTCTACCCACATATTATTGCCTGGCAGTCGCAAACAATTTTATAAATACCAGATTTTAGTAAAATATCGGTTTTATCTTTATTATTTATTTCAGCGTTACCTATGGTATTGTTAGTTTTAAAGGCTACTGTAATATTATGTTTTTTAAAAAAGTTTTGTATACGGTATGCTACTGGGCTATTGAATGTAATAGAAGCATATTTATTTAGTGAATCTGTCGGTCTTTTTTGTACTATAGGAAAAACGTTTGTAATAAGTTTTTGATTTCTCTTTCTTTGTATAATTTTATCAACAAGTGACTCGTAATGGCGAGCGGTAGCTATTTGTTTGATAATCTTTATCTCGTTTTTAAACGATTGTTCGTCAAGAGGAATTTCTAAAGCTCTCTCAATGTAACTATGAAATGCTGCTAATTTATGTGACGCAGGATGACTGGATAAATCGTCTATAACAACCCCTGTATGAGCCTTTTTTCTATAAATTTTAAAAGTGTGTTTGTTGTTTTATTTTATATATAAAAATTTAAAGTTTTGTTTTCCTCCTGTATTTCTATAGTAAATTTAACTTTGTCATGAATCTAATTAATTTTATGAATAAATTGATTTAGTTCGTCAAGACTCCCTCTCCATAAACAAATTATATCATCTACGTATCTTGCGTAATATACAGTGTGTTTAGAATACATACATCAAGAGAGACCAAAATGCTGTTCAAAGGTATATCTATGTTTTTTATTCTATTTGCGAGTTCCAAGCCATTTTTTTAAGGTGTGTTGAAATTTAATATTTAAATTTGTTTTTATGAAATTATTCAGCCATTTAGCTAAATTATATGTGGGGCAGTTGTAGAAGGACTCCACAGGTCTTATAGGCATTTCTTGCGGATTTTCGGTTTTATGAGTTTTAATTAGTCCATAGAGACAGTGAATGGTTTTAAAATCTGGGAGTAAATTTTTTATATCTTTTTGGTTTAACACTGACTTGGAATTTTTGATTGTCTCTTTAACTTTATTTATAAAGGATAGTAATTTTGGGTTAATGATATTGAAATTGTTTTCTGAAATGAACAGACAATTTAAAAGAAAATAATTCTAAACGAAAAATAGTTAATTTGGAATTATTGGCCGTGGAAACAGAATCGATAATTCAAAGATTGGATCAGAGAGATAAGTTTGAAGCCCGTCAAAGTTGTAAAGCAATTCTGAAAAAAGAACTTGACTACTTAAATTTTGAATTACAAACTCAAAATAATTTTAATTTACTCTTGGAGGGCAAACTGGTATAGGAAATTCAAAACAAAATTAAAGAAAACAATTTAATCTGTACAAAACCGGATAAGGGAAGATATAAGAAATAATTCCGAGGAATCTCTTTTTGCAAAACATATCTTGGAAACGAATCATTCTTTTGATATCGACAAGAATTTTTAAATATTAGACATCTGTCCAAAAAAACATCATTTAAATAATCTAGAAATCCTCGAAATTCTAAGGCATAACAAAGGAGAACAACTAAGTCTTAACGCACAACAAAACTTTGACGGAAATTTCCTTTTCTCCTTGTTCTTCTAAAAAATGTTAGTCCAGAATATCACAATTGTTTTATATAAGTTTGCGTTTTTCTCGTGTTTGGGAAGTGTTTTTAATAGTTAAATAATTTTACTAGCATTGTAGCATCATCTACCGAGAATCATTTATATTTTTGGAACACCGTAAGAAAGAACAGTAATATAAAAATAGCATACTATCTGCTTGCTATAGTTTTAAAGGATAAATAGTTATATTTTCTTGTTTACTCGATGGAGGACATCATTGCTTCCAAAAGTTGTTAACAAATAAAAATTTGTATATCGTCAAACGGTCAAGGCATTTCTTTCATCACCGGCGAAGTACTTAAAATATCTCCCTGTTTTTTTGTTTGTTTGTCTTTTGGTATATTAGTGTTACTTTTACATTGCTTCTGATTTTTTTATGAATAAGTATTGTTATATATTTTATTGTGCAACTTCTGACTGAGAGAATTGTAAGTATTGTTTTCTGTTTTTTTAGAAGTAGGATTGACGAGTGTGGTTAGGTTTGGTAGATTTGAATTTCAATTAATTTTTGTAGTGGTTCTGAAGAAGGGGAGCAAATACAAAGCACCCGAAACCAGTAAACCGAAAGAAATTCTTGTGAGAAAAAAGTTTTTTGTCTTCACATATCCCTCGTTGTATATATATATATATATATATATATATATATATATATATATATATATATATATGTTTTCATTCCGGGTGTACATCCGTTCACTACTGTCGTTCTGAAAAGAACAGTTTTCAGAACGACAGTAGTGAACGGATGTACACCCGGAATGAAAACACATTGTATTTTTCCATCCGTGAAGGATATATATATATATATATATATATATATATATATATATATATATATATATATATATATATATAGTCATTAAAGTTTTATTTTATTGTAAGAAAAGCTACATCTATTTTAAACAAAAATGAGCGGAAGAGAAGATGAAAAAGATCAAAATAGCAAGCAGGAAACAGTTAAGCATATCTTTAGACGTTGTATAAATAAAAAATGCCCCAATGTCTGATGTATACAGTGTCTGAACATCTTTCACATTAGCTGCAAAAATAGAAATCCTACGCAAATTGATATGGGCCCTGGTAAGATTTTGTGCTCAAAAGAGTGTAAAAAAAGCATATGAGGGAAAGAACGCGACACAAATTAAAATTTAAGAGGAAATCGAAAGGTTAAAAATAGAAAATACCAAAAAAACGTAATGAAATTGAAAAATATCGCTATGAAAAAGAGGAAGAAACAGAAAATCTAATTACAGATCCAAAAATTGACAAAAAAAAGCAAAGAAAAGGAAAAACATATAGAGAGACAAGGACAAAACACACAGGATTTCAGCGACATTGTATCTACAGAGGAGGAAAAATACAAACAGGAATTAAATAAACAGAAGGGACCATAGTAATTTAAGATAAATAAATATTGAAGTTACTACAAACAAATGAAGACTTAAGGCTAAAAATTGAAAAACAAGAAAATAAACATTCCAAATTGGAACAAAAATGTAATGACACATTGTCATTAAAGAAAAATATAATCACGACCATCGAGACGCTAACAAAAGAAAACGAATGTTATTTAGCAGATCTAAAGAAAACACTCAAGGAACTAGAGGCACTCAGAAATAAGAATGACACATATAAAACACTGGAGGAAACCAAAAATTTAGTAGAAATAAGCAACAATACATGCAACTTAACAAGAAACTGTGAAAAATATTATAGTTCAATTACTCAAAAGCAGGATAAACTAATAGAAACAGTCGCCAAAGTAAAAGACAACTACAGCTCAAAGTATGAGGGGATGTGGAATGCTTTTTAAAAACACCACAAACAGCAAATTTAATATAAATTATCAGTCAAAAATGAGATCATTAACAAGAGAAATTTTCAAAGATGAAATAAAAGTCAAGTGAAGCAACAAAGAATGATTGGACGATAATTTTCACTGGGTTCCAAGACGCAAAAAGGGGACCAACTGGAAAATACACAGAAGAAATTAGAGCGTTTAACCGGCTAAATGCAAATATTATAATTGTATCGGCACCATATTTCAAAAACCCACCAATCCTAAATGATTTCGTACGGAAACAAAATATTCACATTTCGGAGTGCAGTCGGATAAATAAACACACAGAAATTTTTGATTCCAGTTATTTTTGCTACAGCGAAGACGGATACCTATCGTACTATAAAACATACACTAGGTTAAGTGCAGAGGTTAAAGTAACTGAAACCTAAATAAATACTACACCAACATCTGTAGAAACACAAACATCGATAAAAAGTAAAGAATCTTCCATAAATAAAGAAAATCACCAACTTCAAAACAAAAATATAATGGATACACCAGATACAATACCAACTTACGTCATTGGGATCCAAAGGCATACTGCTATTATGGCTGTATACTATTATGAAAATGACATTGATATTATACCTTCAAGCATACCAGAAATCCAGCTTAAAATCCGGTTGACTATTATGTCGTTAAATGTACACACCATAAGGAACAAAATAAATTAAATTGAGACGATATTGGATGAACTAGAGTACCCAGATATTGTTTGCTTTACTGAGCACTGGTTAAAGCATAGCGAAGAAATTACCACTAATAAATGGGTATGAAACCAAGTCAATTTATACCAAAGCAACGTCTTATGGAGACAGTGACCATGTCATAGCAAGCAAATTCGGTATGTCCATCTATAATAAAGAAAGAATCTTTGAGGCTTCCTGTGTAATGATCGACGAATTTAACCTATGGGAACTAATTATCTACAGATTTCCGAACAGCGAAACAAATAATTTTGTCCTTTATACCAGGTACCCATTAGTATTCCAAAGCAATTTAAAATTATTTTGGTAGGCGACTTTATTATAAATTACCTCGAAAATAGTCAGTAAACGCTAAATCTCAAAATCCTACTCAGATCTTTCAACATAAAAATGCACATTACAACAGCCACAAGAATAAATAAAACATGCTCAACCCTAATCGACTACATTTATTCAAATATAGAAAACATTAGAGCAAAATATTAAGGTTCTATATACTGACTTATCTAATCATGAGCTTATAGTGGGTACAATTGAAGAACTGACACAAAATCAAAAGGAAGCTCTCCAAATTCCACGGCGATATGACAAGAGAAACCTAAAGCACTTCTGCGACGTACTGAACTCGATAAACTGGACGCATTTCTTATCGGATGATTTTGACAATCAGTTTAAAGAATTTTACCAAATTATATGGAAAGTGCTTAATGACGTATACATACCACGAAAAATAAAAAAACATCTCCGCAAGATGTAGATTACAAAAGGCATAAGAAAATCAGCCAGAGAAAAAAGAGCTCTAGGCTATATTTGTAAATATACACATAATGAGACGAACGAAATCTCTACAAAAAATACAGAAAAATATTTCCAAATGTCGAAAAAAAGCAAAAAATAACCACTTTTTAGAAAAAATACTAAGATCAATGTCCTCCACTAGAGCCACCTGGAAAGTAATAAATGAAATAGCAGTAAGAAGCAGAAAGAACAAGACGAAAATAAAACTAAAAACAGAAGACACATTGATTGAAGAATAATCTGAAGTTGCAAGTAAATTAAATATATACACTGCTGGACAATAGGTTTGTCCAATGTAATTTTCTAAGGCTTGTATTTGCAAAACAAATCAGATACCGAGATGCGGTTTTCAATTTATTTTAGACAATACGTTTTTGTGTCAATATTATAGGAGGCTCAAAATATTATATACAGGGTGTTAAATATCAAAAAATTCGAAATTTCATTTTAACCGAGAATTTAAAAAACAAAATCGATTAAAATTTTTATAGCAGGATAGTCCGTGGATGAATAAAAAAAAACAATTTTGGGCGATTTTTGACAGTTCCTATTTTTTTTTAAATATGGTGATTTTCCCTCAAATTTTTTAACTAAAATTGTTATATTTTTAATACGATTACACAAGCAACAGTATTTCTTTCCTCTGCTGTATTTTTACACATGCCTTTAACTAAATAAATGCCGGAAGGGTTATTTTAGATGATACAGGTTGTCCAAAAAATGTTTGTTTCTCGGTAATACAATGAATATATGTTTTTCTTTAACGTTTAGTAACTTCTCGTTTATCTGCAAACTGTCACAAATTAAAACATTTTGACTTCACTGGAGTATACCCTATGTCGGTGCCTCTAAACGGCTTTTTATTTTTGTTTTTAAGCTTGTTGCACAATATTTTTTTGCTTTTTTTTAGGTTTTCTAAAATTTTAGGCTTAGTTGAAATAACAGATGAAAATAATTTTCACTTCCTCATTGTTATTTTTTCTCCTCTACAAATTGGTGAAATTAGTTTTTCAATCCGACGTTTCGGATCCTGGCGACTATCATCAACTTTTTTAATTTAAATACGAACCTGGATTTTTTATTTCACTATTCGATAGCTTTCAGAACCCTAAATTAAATAATGGCAAAAAACTCATATCATGCCATTTCATTTTTTCGAGAAAATCGGTATTATTTGAAGAATTACCAAAAAACGCCATCTAGTGACCACGAGTAGAATCATTACGCTACAGTCAATAGGTCTACCTGAAGAGCAAAAACAACTCTTTTTTTCTGACACCAAGCTCAATCTCATCGGTTCGTCCAAAGCAGAGATATAAAGGTTTATTACTGAAAATAGAAAAAATTATAGAAAGGAGAAATTTGCGTAATTACTTAAAGAATACAATGGCTATATTTTCGACAAACCTTAATTGAAAAAATTCAAGAGAAAATCGGCATTTTCCATTTTTGAGTTACTGTTACGCCCCCTACCGGCCGGTTTTTGAACTTGAAAACAATTTCCAGTGATTTCTTTTGGCCGATTTACCTATAAATATTTTCTTCTTTAAGTTCTATCATTAACGGTTCCCGTGCTACAGCCGCTTACCTCGATTATTTGTCCACCTTGTACAATACCTAAGAAATGCATCGTTTTCTACTCGCTTTCTGTTATTAATCAAGTCATCGCTAGAAACAAATGCCTAATGCATTTATTGACTTCGTTTGTCCAATGCGACTTTGTAGAGCAATTTTCAAGACTTATGTTTGCAGACCAAATAAAGTTATTGAGATGTCCGAAATTTCATTTCTACGGATAATTTAAAAAAACAAAAAAAAATAAGTGTAACATTTCTATACTATGATAATCAGTGGACAAATATAAAAAATAAATTTAAGCGATACTTACATAGTCCGAAATCTTTTGAAATAGGACGATTTTATCAAAAAACGAAAAACAAAGAGTCAATAATTTTGCCCTTTTTACAATAAAATACACAAGGAGCAGTATTTTCTTCGTATGACGGAACTTTATACATACCTTAAACCAACGAAGCATCCAAAAGGGTATTTCATATTATACAGCTTGTCCAAAAATGTTGGTTTCTCTACAATAAAATAAATTTGTGATTTTCCTTAACGCGTTTAGTAATTTCTCGACTAACTAAAAACTATCACAAATCAAAACACTTTGTCGCCTTAGTATTACCGTTGTTACAGGCTGATCAAATTTTAATGTTTTTGCACACATATTCAGTAGAAAAGACAATCATCAATCCTGTGCCAGTTCGTTACCTGTGTCAGAAGTATCAAATTGTAAAAATAAAAATTCAAAAAATAAAGTTTTTATTTATATTGTTCCGGATTGGCCGGTACACAAACGCGTAGTTTCTGAATGCACTTCATTTATTCAAAACAAAGGTTATAGGTAAACACTGGTTATACCTAACAATCGTAACTAAGATAACTTTAAACTTGTCAATATCAGGTTTTTAACTCTTCGAAATCTCAATTACAACTGAATCAAAATGTGTTCGGGGTCCTCTTCGATTCTTATGTCAGCCGAATGGCTATTACATCTCTTCATTCCTCGGGAAAACAATCAAATTGTAAGGATAGGGGAAAAAGTCATAGGAGGGGGGATCCCAGTTGGGGAGGGGGGATAGTTTAAATTCTAGGTAAAAGACAGTAAGTTTTCTTCAATAAAATAACGAATAATAAATAAGTTCGTCTAAATCTTAACAAATCTATAACTAAGGCTAAATTCGCAACATTGACCCCTTCCCAGAGTTGATCGTCCCGATCAAACATCTTTGGTATCTTGGTAACGGGCTAGTCGATGCAGGTGCACCACTCTCATTTTTGCATGAGGGCTCTTCTGAATCCGGTATACCAAGTCATTCAGTCGTGTCACCACACGATACGGGCCTTCCCATGATTTTTGCAACTTCAGCGAGCGTTCCTTAGTCAAGTATAACCAAACTTTTTCACCGACTGTAAATCCAGTGTGATTGGCTCGTAAATCATAACGTGACTTCATTTTATCGCTTTCTATCTGTAATTTATGGCGGACCTCTCCATGGATTTCTCTGAGGCGTTTACTAACCTGGCTGGCATAATCCGTAGTAGTTATTTTATTGTCAGGAGGTTGTCCAGTCAAGAGGTCGACTGGAAGCTGTAAATCAGATCCAAATATTACACTGGCAGGTGTTTTTCCAGTGGATTCATGAACTGCAGAGCGATAGGCCAGTAAAAATGGTTGAATACATTTATCCCAGTCACTTCGTTGTTCATTAACTTGGATTTTTAGGTAGTTCTCCAAAGTTCTATTAAATCTTTCAACCATTCCATCTGACTGCGGATGAAGAGGTGTTGTTCTTGTCTTATGAATTCCTAATAGGCTGCACAGGCTTTTGAATACATCGGATTCAAAGTTCCTGCCTCGGTCGGAGTGTATTTCCCTTGGAATTCCATATCGGCAAATCCATTCATGAAATAGTATGTGGGCGACAGTGAGGGCTTCTTGATTGGGTATTGCGTAGACTTCTGGCCATTTATTGTAGTAATCCATCGCTACTAACACAAAGCGATTCCCGGACTTACTAACTGGAAATGGTCCTGCTACATCTATGCAATTCGTTCGAAGGGTGCTCCCACGTTGTACTTCTTCATTTTTCCACGAGTACGAGTTTGGGGTCCTTTACTGGCGGCGCAGTCCTCGCAGATTCGGCACCAATCTTTCACATCGGTACGACTCCCCAACCAATAAAACCTTTCTCGAACTTCTTCAAGAGTCTTCATAACACCGCCTACACCGTTGTGTACGGCTTGCATCACTTCAAGAATTCTCTTTGAGGACAAAATAGTTTGATATTTGTTATTTTTGCCATCAGAACTTTCCCAGATTCTTTTTAACAGGCCGTCTTTTATCACTAAAGAGTCCCATAAAGCCCAGTATCCTTTACATTTCTGGGATTTGGCTGCAATTTTTTGATAACAAGGTCTTGGTGAATTTTCTAATTGCAGACATTTTAGAGTCCCACTCTTGAGAGCTTTGAAGTGCTATTTTTGGCAATGAAAATCGTCAGGATCTTCTCTTTCCTCGTGTCTGTTGCAATGTTTACAACTTTCTGGGCATGGCCTTCTTGATAAAGCATCAGCATTTTTATGGTTTAACCCTTTGCGATTTAGTGGGCAGTCTTGAACCGGTTCGAACAAAATTACTTCTTCTTCACGTAAGTCGTCCAGCGTTGCTTTCACTACACATTCCGATCTCTCAGGTAATGTAACATCTTCTAACAAAACAACTTCTCGAATAGTAGACTAATGTCTTTGTGGCATGTTGATTACTATTTCTTCATTTTTCGTGCGGAGGACTTTTTGTGGTAAGTCGAGTACAAACTTACGTTGATTCATAACGTCAAGACCAAGTATGACGTCATCCATTATGTCTGCCACAAATACAACGTGTAAGAATGTAGTACTCCCCAGGCTTATTTCTGCTTCATGGAGGGAGACCCTTCACAGGTATAGATTCACCATTAGCTGTTTCCAATACGTAATTAATACAAGTAGTTATAACGTCCGATTTTACGATGGTGTGTGTAGATCCAGTATCCAATACCATTTCGCATTCCCGAGCACGAACCTTCCTTGGTACTACCAAGCTAGAAGACAGCGGCTTTACACATGTCCCTCTTTCCCACATTTCCAACAACGAATGCCTTTTCTTTGCCGGAAAGATAAATACTTGCTTTCATCCTTCGGTTGCCTACTAAGAGCCTCTTGCAGCTCCTTAAGAGTTTTCGAAATGTCTTCAATTGTGGGGTGTTGTTCTGAAATGTAATTTAACCTTCGTAATTTTCCTTGACTTCTGGATGTTTGCTTAGCAGTTTCATACTGAAGGGCATATGCGAGAGCTTCAGATATCTTTTTTTATATAGCCATTCTTAATGCTTGGTTGGTACAGGGTCACGAAGGCCTTCAATAAAACTGCTTACTGCCAAGTCTTGCTTGATCTCTTCAGGGTAGGATGGATAAGTCAAGTTAATTAGTCGCACAATATCTGCTTCGTACTCTTGAAGACTTTCGTTATATTTTTGCCTTCGACATTGAAGTTGGGTTTTATAAACTTCCTGTAGATGTGCTTCACCATAACGCATTTCTAGATGGCTTACTAATGTCCAAAAGTCATTCTGTTTATCTTCGGGTATGTTCCTTAACACCTCCATTGCTTCACCACGCAAGGAACAAACCAGTGCTCTTGCCTTTTCGGTGAATTCCCAATTATTTCCAGTTGTGGCAGCTTCAAATTGTCTCAGGTAAGTAACCCACGGCACTTTACCATCAAACGTAGGTGGTTTTATCGCATGTAATGAAGAGACAACGTCGGATTTGAACTAACTTTGGTTTCCAAATTTCTGCATCTGGGAACGTTGACTTTGAACTTCTTGCTGCATTTGGTTACGAACCTCCTGAACTTGCTTTTGCACTTTCTTCTCCACTTGTCCAATTTCCTCTTTTACATCTTCCTTAGTTAGTGTCATTTCGAGCAACGTTTTTCTAGTGATTTCTTCTTGATTCTTTTCTATTTATGTCTTCTTTAAGTTCCTGCTTCATATCTTCTCCACTTCTCTTCATATCTTTTTTCTGTATATCATTATGCATTGCAATAATCAAGTTCATCAAAGAATCCAAATTTGCTGTCATGATTATTACAACTAGTAGAAACTATTTCTTACTTCTTTAGCTTCAACTGGATCCTTATCCCGCTTCCGACACCAAATGTTCCAGATTGGCCGGTACACAAACACTATATATATATATATATATAGTAGAAAAATAAATTTTGGGAAGACTGCTAAAGCAAAGAAATTTGGCGAACTATATACACGTGTTTCCGACTTTAGGTCTTCATCAGTACTTATAGCCACCTGGGGCGAATATATATATATATATATTATATATATATACATATATATATATATATATATATATATATATATATATATATATATATATACATATATATATATATATATATATATATATATATATATATATATATATATATACATATATATATATATATATATATATATATATATATATATATATATATATATATATATATATATATATATATATATATATATATATATATATATATATATATATATATATATATATATATATATATATATATATATATATATATATATATATATATATACATATATACATATATACATATATATATATATATATATATATATATATATATATATACACATATATCGGGAATTTTTCTTTAACCTTATATTTATATTTGGAAACCTTATTTTCTTGGGCCTAGGTTAAAACAAGAAACACAGGAAAAATATACACAAAGACGCAAACGTTATATACATACTAGAAACATTAAAAGGTTTAACCACTTAAAATTGTTACATTAATAATGTTACATATGCTGTTTTTGGTGAAATAACTTTTTTAAAGATTAAGCAAACAAAAATAAAGTCTTGAGAAACCTAGGCCCAAGAAAATAATTTAATTAAGTTTGACATTTTTCGAAAATTGCCGATTTTGACCAGTTTCGCAATTCCGGATTGCCTGGCGAAATCAAAAATCGGATAGGCCAGGTCGATTTACGTAAGACTCAATTTTTTTTTCGGTGGTTGTTCACGAGTGTTATAGAGGGTCCTTAAAATGCATTGTAGAGACGGAAAACGAGGGATTTCTCCGACTATACATTGAAATATCATAAAAAGCAGCACTATCGAGTTTCTTTTCATACTGGGAGCGGAATCCTAAACTAAACCTTTTATTTTTTTTACAGTTTTCACTTATTTTCTGCACTTATCAGTTAATACCTCCGGACCCTTATTTGCTGGCTAGATTGGACACTATATTGAGACATATTTTGGCTAAAACCTCTAAAAATTTCAAATCGGAGACTTAAACGGTTTCAGAGATACAATTTTTTTATCGAAAGACAAGTTGTGAATTTTGTCGAAGATTTTGGGCTTATGCGGCCCTTTTCTTAAAAAACTCTAAACTGCGTTTTTACTGTTTTCCGTTAGATCTTCAAAAAATATGTAAAATAAGCGTTCGAATTTTTATGGAATTTTTAGTAAATTTTTATCAAAATCGCATACGCTTTGGTGTCAGTTGTCTGTAACAAAATTGAAAGTATACAGAGTGAATTTTCCTTGATGTTTCTGTGGAGAAATTTTCTGAATATGCTAATAATTTGGGAAACTTGACTAGATGGAGCCGAAAAAGTGTCGAAACATAAAATTCAGAATTTTATACTAATCATATTAAGAAATCTCGTTATAAATACATTTTACAATGCCTCTTTTTTTATAATCTCTAAAGCATTAAGGGAGAACTGCACGCAAAAAGTGAAAAACCAGCGACAAGGTCTAGTCGAGTTGAAAGTAAGTTGAAAAGGTTCCTACGCATTAAAAAAAACTTCCTGCACGTCCAACCTCAAAAAAATGTGTTTCGTATAGGTAATTTAAATTACATTTCGGTTAAAAATGGGTTCAAAAGGGTTCACGCGCTGCAGAAATACAAAGGTATGAGTACGATCAAATTTTGCAGTTACGTAGAAAAAGGATCAATGTAAGGCGGTAAAGAGCCATTTTGTGGAAAAAAATTATATGCGAAGGCATGTGCGTCCAAAAGTGGTAAAAAATTGTCGAAAATGGACAAATCTACTTTTATTTTATACCTCTAGATTTGATTTTTTCATAAAAATTCGCCTTTCGCGCCCAACTATACATATTTTTCTATTAAAATCACATTGAAGCTAATACATATCTCTTATAGTTTTAACATAATATTGCAGCGGCGGAAGGCTTGCAAATGATCCATATTACAGCGTGCAGTTCCCCTTTAATGACAAAACCTCACACTATTGCTTTTGCCTACTCGTCAGCTATACGAGAGTAAGTAAGTGGGATACGTGTATTTTCTTTCTTTTTCCTTCTTGAAGCTTGTATGACTTATGGGTATACCTAATTTTAAGAAATTTATACGAAGAAAATTGATTCCTATAATATAAATTCTTTAAAAGTAGGTATTATACACTTATAGTGTGCTAGTAGGAAATGAATGAAACGTAATATTATGAAAAGCCAAATGTTGAGTAAATAAACCAAAAAAAAGTCGCACAATTTAAATTAGGTAATTCCAAAAATTGGTTTTCTAATTTATTAATTGTATGGTAATACTAATTGCCCCCCCTCTTACGTCCCTATCTCCTCCCCATGTGACGTCACTTAACTTTAAAGTGGTCCTCGCCTACTTGACCTTGGACCCATTTGTCATTGAAGTTTTGAAGGTCAAGTTGATCTTGAGATGTCATTGATTTTTGTTTGATTTTAAGATGTCCTTAACCTATCACTTTGAAAAGACCTTGAGGATATTTTGAAGGTCAAGTTGTTTGACCTTGAGATGTAGTTGACCTGTTGGGGTGCTTGTTATTAAGTGACGCGTTTGTTATTTATGCGGGTAGGGGGTGTTTGACCTTAAAGGTTGCCTTAGTTCGATGCTGTGGTGTGTATTCAGTGTCGTGTAATGATGTGTGTTAGAAAGTTCTCTTTGCTGATATAATCATGAGATACATCTGTGAAGATTGTGTTTTAATATGCAACGCTACAAAAAACGAAACCGTTTAAGTCTCTGATTTGAAATTTTTAGAGGTTTTTGCCAAAATATGTCTCAATATAGTGTCCAATCTAGCTAGCAAGTAAGAGTCCAGAGGTATTAACTGATAAGTGCAGGAAATAGGTGAAAACTGTGAAAATAAAAGAAAGTTTAGTTTAGGATTCCGCTCCCAGTATAAAAAGAAACTCGATAGTGCTGCTTTTTATGATATTTCAACGTATAGTCGGAGAAATATCTCGTTCTCCGTCTCTACGATGCATTTTAAGGATCCTCTATAACACTCGTGAACAACCACCGAAAAAAAATTTAGTCTTACGTAAATCGACCTGGCCTATCCGATTTTTGATTTCGCCAGGCAATCCGGAATTGCGAAACTGGTCATAATCGGCAATTTTCGAAAAATCTCAAACTTAATTTAAAAGAGAGTTAACACACTTGTAAAAAGGGATTTTTATTTTACATTAATTAGGTACTTATCTACTACAATGTTGCAAGGCACATTCGTTTTAAGATATTTACATTTATTTGTACAAGTAAATAAATTGCACTTGCAGTTGGCTGTAATTTCTAAAAAACTTGGCTTTGCTTCTTTTAGTGTCATCGTTGGCACAAGAACATTGTTTTCGATGTAATAGCCAAAATCTGTAGATTTGGAACTTGAGGTTGAATTTTACTAACGTTTTTATAGATCGTGCATTGCAAAAACGATCTTTTCACACCCAATGAAAATCCATCTTCTATTGGAGGCAAATCTTTAAATGAAATATCAACGATTATAGTTAATAGTACACTCCAGTGATCAAGAGGTTTGAAATTTAATATATTTAGGTACTTAAAAATAAAATAGAATAACAAAGACAACCATAGAAATTAATGTTACTCACCTAATGTCAGTAAATAGAATAACAAAGACAACCATATAAATTTATGTTACTCACCTAATGTCAGTTTGACAATTTGGAAATAATATATGCGCTCGTAATTTGTCCAGATTTCGTATACAATTTGGCCGGCCGTGCAAATTAAAAAAAAAATGCTCTACAAATTGTCCATAGAGTTTCCGATATTTGGTATCCATTAATACTTAAATATCCAAAGTGAATCAGGTCTAAACATGCTTCATTAGAAATTGCAATTTTTAGAATTTTTATTTTGCTTTTTCGGAATGGGAAACTTACCGAATCGCACCCACTTAAGCAATAAACTACTAATAAAATCTCCGCTAAGTTTTTAGCATTCTGATAGATATTGGCTAGTGATTGAATTGTGATATGACATGGTAAACTTCTCATTATTTTGCATCCATATTTCAAAGTCAGTATAATAAGAGGAGTAGTATAGTGATTATACAAAAATGTCTGGACCTGTAGCATATATTAAAAATAGTTTATACCTGTTTCTAAAATAATCAATAAGAAAACACTCTAGTATCAGCTCCCTCATGTTCTGTAAATTCTAATTCCGTGGCCACATTAGTATTAAATTTGGAGAACATAATTGTTTTACTCCTTTCTTCTGCTGTGCCAGCTAACAATACGTTTATACCTTCTGGTAAGGTGTGATGGTCAGTTATGAATTTCGTGACAAAATATGCCAGCAGCTTTTTCTTATTTTTAGGATTGGCAATACATTTTTTTCAATCCAGGATCTTAAACTCATCTTGAACTTTATAATGTATAGGTGGATTGTTCTTTGCTCTTCTATTTCTTTCTGAAACCTTTAAGCTGTTTTCAAAATCGTAACGATCTCCGACGCACACAATAAAATGTGAATTTTTACGTTTAAAATTTTAAATCAGATTGAAATATTTTGAAAACAAATTATTAAAGGTGCTGAAATTACAATTTTAAAATCGTTGAACCAGAGCCATCATGTCAATAACAAATACGGTTTCAATAATTTCATTTGACTTTGCTGGAAGACACGTCATTTTAATTGACGTATGAGTTATTTCATTTAAAACAGTGTTGTAAAACTCCGCCTTAGTGCCTTTCCTCTTTATAAAATTGCTTTCCGAATTAACTTCAAAAAGAGATGGTGGATATTCTGTCCATTCGTGAGAGAACACCCTAATTTTGGTTTCTTTATCCAGCTCTCTAGCAAAATGCAGATTTCGCAACATTTTTGCTTGACTTTCACATAATTCATTAACTAACTTCGTACCTTTTACTGTTTCTTTCTCGGTGAAAAACTTAAGGTTTACGGGGCCATTTCTTCCTCTTTATACACATAATTTGACTCGCTTGTATAAACAACGTATCCTGTTGGAAGGATTAACTTTTTATTTTATTCCGAGAGGCGAGAAACAAAGCCGCGGTACAAGCCAACCCAATTTTTTATCTTGCGACGCGGCGCGGAGGACAAAGTGTCATATTGCAGCACCGTTTTCTTGAAGACTAGTAAGTTATCAAAAAATCACCGAAACAAAAAAGTTTCTTTGATTCTCTAGCTACAACTTTGTCGCTTACTATATACATCTACCTTTAAAAACAAAAAAGTTTTCTCGGTCGAGTATTTGTTGCTGCATCTTTAAGAAAAGTTCGTGTTACCAACTTTTTAAAAAAATTACTGGTAACACGTAATTTTTTACTCAAATATGTCATGTCAATCATGATAACAAAGGTCTAAGTTGGATCTCCTCAAAAAATTTCAATTTAATCGGACTTAAATTACGTGAGATGTTATAGGCAAAAATTAAAAAATTTCCATAAAATTAGATATTTTTCGCAAATTGCTGATTCTAACCTGTTTCGGAATTCCGGATTGCCTGGCGAACTCTTGAATCCGATCCAGCAGGTGGATTTACATAAGAATCAATTTTTTTAGGTGGTTGATCGCGAGTGTTATAGAGGGTGCATCTTAGACATCGCTCGTTCTCTGACTAGTAGATTAAGGTAAAAAAGTCACGTTTCAACGAGATGTTTCGACCTGGAGAAAACAGAAATTAATTACCGACATTTTAAGCAAAAACAAGTTGTTTTTTCGTCTTTTCCAATAATATAATAGTTTGAGATGTTCGAAACATAGACCCATTTGAGATTTTGGTCTCCTTTAATTTCCCCGTCGAAAGGATTGTTTACCAATTCTCTAGGACGTACCGTTGAGACGGTCAAAGGGTTCGAATTGACCCTCCCATTAACAATAGGCTGATAGACGTCATAGCGGGACATCATTCCGAAAAGTAACGTAATCCGTTCGTCAGTTTTCGAAATAAACTTTTTTCACATAGTTTCGAGTTGTTCCTATCACAGTAGTGTGACGGTGTCGGCGGTGCCCGCTTAAGAATCACCAGTCGTACCATAAACGATTGTGTGCGTTTAGCTATAGAAGTAAACAAATATGTTATCCTATCTTCGAGTTCAGCGCAGAGTATGCTGGAAGATTTTCACGTATTCCCACTGCGTATTTAAGGCCAAGGCGTCGTTCCTTAGAGTTAATCTTATAATACAACTCTATTAGTTGTATTGTACATACTGAGTATTTAATAAAGTTAACGTTTTTGTTATAAAAATAATCAACCCATAGCAATACCTTTTCTGACCCATGCAGAAATCAAAAATTGTGAGTTATTAAGCAACTGACAAAACAGCGATTTTCCAGTTTTAAATGGGATTTTTAAAAAGTCTGCTAACACTCCCGTTTGTGCCAGAATTATTGCACATTCAATATTTTGCTCACATGCTCAACTTTATTTTTAAATGTATATAGTGACATTTTTATGTTCTGAATACCCTTATAAACCTGAAATGAGGATACAGATGCAAATTGTAACTAGAAGAGTTATTTGTTTTTTGACTTGGTGTATTTCCAGAACTAAAAAGTGTTTTGAGGTTTTAATTTAATTGTGTTAGGATTATTATTAGTCGATTTTGTCTTTATTTAAGTATTTAAAAGTTTAAATATATTCTAATTTAAATGGCACTAAAAATTATTGACAAAGCTTGCTTTTGCTTGACGAAGTGTCACTATATATGCTTTATTACAGTTTTTGAAAAGTACAATTGCCGTCAAATTTCAACAGGCTTTCACTTGTATATAATAAATAGCCAAAAACCTTTTTAGAACAAACTGCCAAGAATAATTTGGAAATACAACATGGATCATTATTAAGCATTGGTACCTGCTTAGAAATGTATGCTTTAAAGACAAAACGGGCAGGAATGCATTTTGATAAAAATGACTTGGTGAAAGAATGTCTAAACACAATTGGTAAGTTAATATTTCGTCATGTCCTATTATTTATTACAATAGACTACAATTAGAAACTTCGTAGATACGCTTTTAAAAAAGTACGTTATTTGTTGCATTGAAAATGTTAACGAAATTTTGCAACGCGAAAAAAAAACATAAATTTGAAAATCTTGTTGCGGATTTCCTCACTGTAGCTCTTAAACTATTACGAAGCGCAAGTTTTCAGTCAGCTATGTATTTTGCAAACTCTGGTTAGGCCATTATTAAGGTTTTTCTACATGAGAATTAGATATGTGCGAAATGTATATTAGACATATCATTTTTAGAATAACACAACACAATTACTTATTAAGGAAATATATAAATATAACGCTTTGTCAGCCATTCTTCTTGTTGTTGCGCCACGGTCGTTGTTTAAATTTATTGGACATTTTGTTTAAAACATTATCTGGAAATGTTTTTATTTTAATTATAGAAATATACATATTCATGATGTGTTGATTTTTAGGGAATTGGAAATAGTTTTTTTAGGGAATAAAGCGATAAACTGAATTGCAAAAAAAGTACTTTTTAGAATTTTATTGATTTGACCGTTTTATACAGCGTTCTCAATAAAAAAGGGGAAGTATTAAGGATATCATAAACCTTCTGGGAAAAGTCGGGAAAATGATAATTTTTAATAAAACTTTTGTTTTGCCGTTTAGGATTCCAATATAAATTATTTAGCACTTTATCCCTGTGTTACACTTGGTTTTTGTGCAAAATTTCAAGTCAATTGGATTCATTAGGCAAATTGTAAGGTCCATTAAATATGATGTTCTTATCAGATTTGTGAGGCCGCCATTTTGTTTCGCTATATTGGCTTTTTCGAAAATGTTATCAAGCCACCTCCATATGACAACTTGATTTTTTGACTAAAATTATAAGCCAGTAAGATAAGTAGTTTTTCAGCTATGCCATGCAAAGAAAGGGCAACAAAAATACAGAAGATTGATCTATAAACCCTAATACCCAGACTTGCGAAATTCGGAGGGCGATTTTTTCTTGATTACAGTACTTCCTGTCACGTAATAATTAAAAAAAAACAAAAATGATCTGCTCCCAGCGATTTCTGATATTGACAGAGAAATAACTGGATTAATAAAAAATATTTAAATAATTGTAGCTTTGTTTGTGTGACAATCTTTCTCAGCCGCCTTTCAGGCAAAGCAGGTTTTGTGCACGGTTGGCAATACCATCTGTTAGAAACGGAGGGCGTCCGTTGTATTTATGTATTAAACATATTTTATTGAATCATACTGAATGAGACTGATAAAAGTTTATACCTAGCAGCTTAAGTGAATATTTAAAAAGAAGTGGGTTTAGCACCTTGCATATTACTGTTAAATATATTTATAAGGCTGTGTAATTATGCATGTGCCCTTACAAGTTGTAGTTTGTTTCGGGTAACAAATGTTTTGGGATACTAGTTTACTTTTCGTAGTTTCCTCTTTCTGAATGTTTGTGCTAAACATACATTCTACAATGGAAATTTATAATGTATTATACAAAAAATCCCACTAGCATTTTTTAGCGAAATATGTAAAGGAATTTTTTCATATAATGTCTGTTGAAAATGCGAGGGGAGTATCATTTTGACCAGTCACTGGGAACCCTATTATATTAAAAAAAAATAAGTCAATATCAACAATTAATCCGAAAAAAAGTTAATAAGATTGAAAATCGTACTTTTAGGTGGCTATGAAATGTCACAAGTAGTGTCTAACCTAAGATAAAAAAGTTGCCTCTCGTTCTATAACTTTCTCCTAACTTCATTTGGCGCTCATAATGACATTACTTTAAACGGCAATCGCATAACGGAATTTAACAAAATCGACCGGCAAATTTCATTTTCTAATTTATTTGAAAAATAAGTAATACTGGACAAACATACGACAAATCTCGAATATCCTACAAATCTGCTATGAAACCGGCACGTTTAATCTCACCCCTGTTGGGCTGAGACTTGCGATAATATTGGCAGCAATTTATCGATACCTGACTTAAAAAATAACGTCTCGTAAACCATTAATATTAGTGCTTCTGAAAAAAATATATAATTTGTAGTTAGGTAGGTGTATACTTTACAAGTATAAATTTTAAAGTGCCGATCAAGAACTGGAGAAATCGAAGGCTCTAAAAACACTATAGCATCAAAAACAAACATATTTTTGATAGCGCTCAGTCCCCTCTCCCCAAAAAAAAAAAACTTTATGTCGGCTACGACTTTATTTAAAACAACGGTAAATCGCCTCAAGTGTTTTATATCAACAAATCGGTAAGATAATATGAAAATAAATACTATTTTAATAATATTTATTTGTAATGATAGTGACATAATACACAATATAAAATATAACAGCAAGACAGTGTAGATAGATTTTTTTTACAAATTACAACAATACAGTCCGCTCCTTTTCCATATTTTCTACGAGCAATACGTAGTTTCTTACCAAGTGAAAATAAACATGT